>CM049856.1:735641-1135641 GCA_027422415.1 Schizothorax lantsangensis
AATTGACTTAATACCCACAAAATGGTGCAGTTTTGGGCACCACCGATTTCCATAGTAGGGAAAAAATACCATGGAACTGCTTGGTTACAAACATTGTTTAAAATATCTTCCTTTGTGTTCACCAGAACAAAGAATTCATACAGGTTTGGAACAACATGAGGGTGAGTAAATGACTAACACTTTAATCAGTGACACCGATATACATTATAAAACATTGTTATAAATAGTTTAATGTTTTTACAATATCTTTTTTTTGTTGTAATAGTTTTTTTTTTGCCTTTTTTCAATTTAAAATGATTGTCGTTGTGTGAGTATTGTCACTATTTTAAAAATAAAGCACATAGAATTCAAATGTACAGATTAAACAGTGATTGTTATTAAAACTACTAAAAATTCAAAAGCAGCGAGTGATTTTCTGTCTTGTGTTGCTGGATTAATATTAAATGACACAGATGATAACCTTTCATGATGGAGAAGAACAGCAAAAAAACGGGAGCGTAACCCTACCACTGCATTGCTAAACACGATCATGAGACACAACATGTGAATGTTCATCCTGCTGGGACAGGAGCACCAGAACTGCAACTAACAGCATGTGCACTGTAGCATAATACTGCTCTGAACAGTTACATCTCTCTTCAGAGTCAGATCAGACATTTCAATCATTCACGATCAGAAATTGAGAAATCACTCACCCGGAACCTCAGTATACATTTTCAGTATTACATACAGCGGTGTAATTGTAGCCTTTCATTATCCTCTAGAATATTTTTTTCTTAAAATATAAATGGGTTTCTGCAACTACGGCCACTTTGAGCCCTCCTAAATTAAAAAAATAATTCACTGTATTTTAACTATCACAGTCTGTAATACATATGAAACTGTACACAAAATTGCATGTCGTGAAGATTTAATTCTGAAATGATTAATTTTTATGGTTTTCATCTCTTACAAAAAGTCCGTCCTGCAACATTACAATAATTTTTTTATAGAAATGAAAAGAGAAGTGTATAAAATTAAAAGACATTTAATGCAGTAATTTCAAGATTTGGCCATTTTTGTAAATACTGATATTTACAAAATTTTAAATTAGAGAATGGGATCGGGAAAAGTCCATGAGCTGGGATCCGAATTCGGGATACCTGTAGCACAACGGCACTGTATGTCGGCGCACTGCCCACAAGACTACTGGCACCGATCTCCCATGCTAATTTCAATTTCTCTCAAAACTAGATTTATTTGTCTTTGAGCAAATGTCATATTAAAAGTTTTTTTCCTTTTCAGTAAGGACTCAACCGTGGGACAGGTGCATTTAGATAAAAAAAAAAAACAGATCAGAAAACAAAACATTTAGATGGTATCAAGTATTATTTATATGAAAAATACATTTGAAATAATGTAATTTGGTAACACTTTATAATAACGTTCAGTTAAAAGTCATTTTTAAGTGATTAGTTAATGAACGATTAATAAGTGATATGCTAATAATTTGTGTATGTTTTGTTAATTCATTTATAAGTCATTTACAAGTAATTAGCTAATGATGAACTAATCATTTACAAAACATGAGATGATTAATAAGTTATATGTTAATATTTTATCCATGTTTTGTAGATTAAGTTATAAATCATTTACAAGTGATTAGATGATGATGAACTAATCATTTACAAAACATTACTATACATTCACAAATGATTAAGTAATATACTAACGATTTACAAATCTGTCGTACGTTATCTTTAAAAAATAGCATCATGAAATAAACAAACAGATCCTTAATGGTTAATAGTTACAAGTTAATATATTATTAATCACTTATAAATCATTGAAATGTCAACATTGTACTATTATCTCAATAAACATTATAAATCATTTACAACACTTTCTGCATCCCCTAATCTAAAGTGTAAACTGCTTATCACTTGTAAATGTTTTACAAACTTTATGGTTTCCAGTTGTGTGTGCGTAAATATATATACACACACAAACAACCTGTAACCGGAAGCAGATATTTTGAGAGAACATAGAGGTGAGATATTCTCCTTACATTCATTTAAAAAGGCAATGCATGAGTAATATGTATGACTGAAATACATTTATTACTTTTAAATTAACTTACAGTGTAAAACACAACCTTATTACAACCTTAAAAAAAACTATGGGGTAACAACAGTAGCTACTTTCATTTAAACTGATCATTATATCAATTATATAAAAAAAGTATTAGAACATTAGAGTGAAACATGCCACAATCCCTGTTTGTCCATATTTAATCATGTTTCTTGAGTGCTTCGTGATTAAGTCGGTATTTGTTGCTTACTTACATTAATGAGTAAGTGCCTTTGTGCTCCACAGCTGAAGACTTGCTTTGATCAAAATGTTCGGCTACTTGACAACTTCTCAAAATGTCCTTGGTTTTGCATCACCTACATGTAAATTCCCACATCAGCAAATAAAAAACAGTTTGACAATCAGTTTTTCAAAATGAAGAAAAAAACAAAAATCTTATGATCACTTGTAAACGCTGCATGTAAAACAATCTGCTTTCATTTTGTCAGCAAGGTTGCCAAATATGTTTAAAAAAAAAAAAACACATTATAGTTTTGACACAGTTTGGTTGCGAGAGTGACTAGAGACTTTGATAAGAAATTATTTGATAATAAAATTTTCGGTGACACTTTATAATATGATCAATTATAAATCATTTTTGCTAATGGTTAACTAATCATTTAAATATTACTATACATTTATAGATGATTAGTAAATGATGTTTTAAGGTATCCAAAAAATCTTATGTCAAGAAATTGTTGTATCATTAGTAAATGATTATCATATCATTAGCTAAATAATTATTGATATATTATAAATCACTATTTTTCACAAATTTGTTGCTGTAACTGTTATTAAATTACATTGCTATAACATTTTGTTGTGAAGCTTGTCGATGTTGTTCACAAATAGTTTTTAATCAATTTTAACATTAACACAGCAGAACAGACTTACGTATGGAAACCCGTTTCCGCCACTGAATAAAAAATAAAAAAAGGTTATTGCGACTTTTTATCTCACAAATCTGACTTTTTTTCTCATAATTGCGTGATATAAACTCGCAATTCTGAGAACATATCAGTCTTTTTTCCCCCCTCAAAACTGGACTTTAACTCGCAATTGCGAGTTTATATCACGCAATTCTGACTTTATAAATCGTAATTCTGACTTTATATCTTGCAATTCTGTGAAAAAAAGTCGCAATAACCTTTTTTAATTTTTTATTCAGTGGCAGAAACGGGAAACTTCCATAGTTCTGGGCTCACAATTTTTGTAAATCAAAAATAACGCATCCAATCTGCACTACAGACTTTACTACAGATCTTATTGAGTTTGTGGCCAATATACAGTATATACAGTATATATATATATATATATATATATGAGGAACATGTTGTACTGTAATAGTAGTTGATGAATGACTGTATAATAGATGAAAAAAATGAAGTGTTTTAGTGTCAAAGAGTCACAAACTTCTTAGGATGTGCAATAAAATATTTTTATTGACTGAAAGTGTATTCCATAAATTGACCTGTTTGACATGCTACTTAATTTGACAATTGATTTGTCAAATAACATGTCATTGATTTGACAAATAACATTTCACATCACAATCATTACAGATAGTATCTATTCCAGGTATAGTCTAGATACCAAATTATTATTCGTTTAATCAATTAAATTAATTAATTCATTCATTATCATCACTTCTGTTGTTCTTCTGAAAGATTAGTATGTTTTCATAACTGACACTTCTGAACAGTTAAAAAGCAGCTTCATACCAATACACTCACAAAATGAGAAATATTTGCTTAGGGACAAACACTGTGAGGAGATGGAAGGTAACCACACACTCCAAACTTTGATGTAATGTGTGAAAATATCACATTTAACTTTGTAAGAAAAGACACACTGATAATCATCCATATTTATTATTGAAATTACTAAATTAGGATGTAGCATGCAGTTTCTGCTTCTCTGTAACTTGTTTTCTCAGAGTGTCTGTCTAACACTGACATCTAGTGGACATTTCATTATAAACCTGGACTGCGTTCCAGTTAATTTTGTACGTCATTGATTATGCTGCATGAGTGCCCACTACTCATGGAATGGGCTATTTCCACACTGATCACAAGTGAACCGCTTCTCTCCAGTGTGAATTTTCAAGTGAGTGTTCAGATGTACTTCTTGAGAAGCTCTTTCCACACTGTTTGCAGGTGAAAGGCCTCTCTTTTGTGTGAACTCTCATGTGATCCGTAAGGTATTTATTTAATTTGAAAGTCTTTCCACACTGGTGGCACATGAAAGGTTTCTCTGCGGAGTGAATTAGTACATGCATTTTAAGGCATTTCTTGTCTGAGAAACTCTTTCCACACTGATCACATACAAACATCTCTCCAGCGTGACCACTCTTGTGGATTTCAAGGTTTTGTTTTTGTGTTCGATTAGAACTGTTAGGTTTGGTCTTCTGAGCTCTTTTTCGTGAGGAAATCTTTTCAGTCTGTCTGGGTTTTTCACCCGTCATGAAATCATGATGTATCTTACACTGATTTTTCTCTTGCTCTTCATTGAGTTCTTGATTTTCCTTCTTCAGTGCCATCGGGTCTAAGGTGAAAAAAAGAGACAAATACAAGTTAATACAAATACAATTTTCCATGCACATATCAGGATTTATAAAAAATAAACTTGGCGTAAATAGGTATGCACCGTATGGACAATCTAGACCATGCGTCTGAACTGTTTTTCCTTAATTGAGAGAAGTAATGCAGTAAACAGAGATCTTCATTTTGATATACACATTTACATTAAATACTCCACTCTCATCAGGGGCAGTTCTAGGATTTCATCTTTAGGGGGGAACATTAGATACAAGGACACAAATTACTTAAATAAACAGTATTTTACTGTGCTTATGAAAACTGTTACTGTATGAAGTAATTAGGCACAATTACCTATTAAATTTAGTGAGTGATTCTCATGTTTTTCTTTTGTTGTTTGATTAACATTAGCCTAATATAAGAAATGCATTGGTCCGTTATGCACACATCCAATATTTTCTAAACTGTTATGTTTATTTAAGACATAATCGACTGCGTTTACTTGGATACTCGTCAAGACAGCTATTGTGGCATAATATTTTGTGTATTTGCTATGCGAAAGTGAATGACCCGATCTCATGAAAGTGCGTTTCAATGGCACGATTTTCTGTTTCTATTTTGGTGTACTATTTATACGCAAAAACTGACTTTGGCGTGCATATGAGACGCAATGTTAGGTTTAGGGTTGTGGGGAAGGTTCGTATCATAAGCACACCAAATACAAACAGAAAATCGTGCCATTGAAACACACTTTCATGAGACCAGGCTGTGATTCGGTACTGACGTGCTGTCCGTGCAGTGCCTCTCAGTGCGTGTGCGCTTCATTCAAATGTGAGCACGCACATTCACAATCTATCACAGTGCGTGAGTAACACATTGAGATCGATAAACAAGCGAGAATGATAAACTTTCTTCAGGAAGCAGCACTGGCCTGATCGTTCAGATAGCTGATAATAGTTTTAGGGGGGCTGAGCATAGACTAAATAAAACATGGACGTAGTGTCCGTGACGTCACCTGTAGGTTTCTGAAGAGCATTTTGAAGCTCAAAGTGGGCGGAGCCGGCCGTCGCCATCTTGGCTGCGCGTCACTCCTCACTCCATAGACATAGAGACGGAGCCCATTTAGGCCACACCCTAACCAATGCTCTCCATTGACTTTGTATTGCGGGAAGCTGCCTCCTTGTCATGTTGAAAAATCATATGTGACCCTGGACCACAAAACCAGTCATGAGTGTCAATTTTTCGAAATTCGAGATTTATACATCATCTGAAATAAGTAATCTTTCCATTGATGTATGGTTTGTTATGATAGGACAATATTTGGCCGAGATACAACTATTTGTAAATCTGGAATCTGAGGGTGCAAAAAAATCTAAATATTGAGAAAATTGCCTTAAAGCTGTCTTAATGAAGTTCTTAGCTGTGCATATTACAAAACAAAAATTAAGGTTTAATATATTTACGGTAGGAAATTTACTAAATATCTTCATGGAACATTATCTTTACTTAATATCCTAATGATTTTTGGCATAAAGAAAAATCGATACTTTTGACCCATAAATGTATTTTTGGCTATTGCTACATATATACCCCAGCGACTTAAGACTGGTTTTGTGGTCCAGGGTCACATAAAGGATATTACAAAAGTATATTTATTTGGTTACATATTTTATCTGTCAATAAGTCTCATCTCTTTATACCTGACTGTCTGATGTTCATATTTACATCATAATATATCATATTTTGTTTGCTTGAGCGCTTCCTCTGTTTCTCTGACTGAAAATATAAAAATAAATGGTTATGGACTGCAGAGAGTGCTAAAGCTACTTAGGTTGTATTTTTGATGGAAAAATTATAAAAATTATCATTCTTAAATGCGATGTAGACCTAAAATTACTGTCTAACAGAAACAGGCCCGACAGAATGTGTCGGCTTTCTTTTGTTAAATAACGATAAATACCATTTTATTTCTGTGTGACAACAATAACAAAAAAAGTGCAAACAAACAGCCGCTTTTATCATGTTCATTTTGTGATCTTGCTATTTCCAGTGATTAATTTTTGATTAGCTTCTGATAAAAACTTCTCTTTGTTGGTGAAATGATAGGGTTGTGTGACGTTGTTCCAGAGAGGAATGTAAAGGGCAGGTTTTAGTGAAGCGCAGCTTCAGGCCCGACGGTGGAAAAGCGGCTACTGTGTTTCCACTCCTGGACCAGCCTTTAACACGCCTCCATTAGGACAACCTCACACAACCACCCCATTTCACCAGCATTGGACTAGCTGAAAGAAAACTAGCTAGATCACAAAAAGTAACACGGTTGTTCTGTGCTGAAAGGAGCAAGACTCCAGCATCGATATATGAGTCAAGTCACCTTCATTTACTGTATATAGCGCTTTTAACAATACGGATTGTATCAAAGCAGCTTTACAGAATTAAATAGTGTATAATAATGCAAAAAAAAAAAAAAGTTTGAGACATTAATTTATTAATTTGTGCCAGGAGTGCACATCAGTCAAGCTGAATCAAAAGCAAACACTCTTGTTCAGTCACACCTGCTTCCATTTATTCGCGATCACAGAAATACACAAAACAACTCCATTAAGGCTTTTAAGTCCAAAGGCTTAGACTTTTAGAAAAATAGTTTTAAAATTGCATGTTTACGTCTCATTTCTTTAGAAAGAATGAGCATTTCTTCAACCAAAAGAAAAAAAAAGTGGTAGTCCAAGTAGTCTTTAGTGTTGCTTATAAAAGTATTTCTGCCTCATACAGTGATCAGAATCCCCATCAGATCTCAATTGGAAGTTATTTCAGACACTCACTGCTGTCTGAAAGTGAGTTTTGAGATGAAAATGGGAAATGAGCAGTAGTTTTGAACTTCTGACTCATTAACTTTGTTCAGGAAAATTCCTCAAGCCCCAGTTGGCCCAAGTTCGTCAGGCCAAAAACTCAAAGATCAGCTTAATGTCAGCGCAAAGGAAGGGGCCCAATCTTTGCGCTCCCGCACACAAGCGAAAAATACGCGACAAATTTCCCCTGCTACAATATTCAGGCTATATTCCTGTGTGTAATGGAGGACTTTTAGTTACATGTGAAACAAGTCACCCTCCGCGGCCTGGATTTGAACCCGTGGTCTACGCGATGGAGTCGTTTTTGAAGTCCGGTTCTGAATCAAATGATTTGCGACACGTGATCCGATTGGAGCGCTTCGAAACAGTGAATCATCACGTTGACACGGTTTCCGTCATATTAAAAACATGCCCCCTCATCCCCACCTGCTTTTTTCACTAATCGCGCCCTGGACATTATATTGATTGATATTTGTGTAATTTTTTTTTTTAAGTATATGACATGTTTATGTTTAGGGTTAAATAATATGAATAAAAAGGTTTCAGTAGTTGATTGATATTTATTATTTTGTGTATATTATTTTTAAAAAGCATATTGCATGTTTATGTTTATGGTTAAATTTAATAAAAATGTTTCTTCAAAGATGTTTTTTTTGTGTGTGTGGGATATGATTTGATTTATCAGATTTAATTTATCTGATCAAAAGACTTCAAATGTTCAAATGTAAAATGTTTTATTAAAACGAATACACAATATATATGCAACATATATACAGGAAAGTAATTATTTATTGAGGAGGATACAGGACAATATGAAAGAGTGGGCCCATGTAATATATACAAAATATATACAGGAATGATATTATTTATTGAGGAGGTGGAGTTTGGCCTTTATTTTGCTGGCGCTGTTCTGCCAACCAGTCATCTAAAGATTTGCCATCTGAGGCACGTGAGCAGAATGTGGCATTACCATATCGGCTATGTCCAAACTCTTTTGTTTTGGGCTGCCCACATTTGCTGCACATGTTAAAAGTAACCCCTCGCACATACTTCCTCTTATGGACTCCGCTTTCCTCCTCCTGAGCCCGCCGGCGCCTGTTCCTCTGGGTGAAACGGGACACAGGAGCATCAGACGCAGGAGCAGGCGGAGCTGGGCCTGCACCGGATGTCGAAGCAGCAGAAGAGGGAATCATTGACACACTCATGTCCGAGTTAAGGACTAGTGTGCCTAACAATGACCCAGGTGCTGAAATGGGCTGCACAACTCCTGGTGCTGTGGTGGCAGCAGCGGGCCGTCGACCTGGTCGCAGAATTGGAGCCTGTCCTTCTCGATTTGGCGGAAGGATAAATGGATGTTTTAGGCCTGATGTCGATGGTGCTTCATCCAATTTTTCCCTCGGTGGAGGAAGCTGCGTATCGGCCACAGCAATTGGGTCAGGTGGAGTCAGTCCCTGAGCGAGGACACTCATTTCCTGATTCTTCTGCCGCCGCTGAAACCTGAAAATAAATTACTTATATTATATATTTT
Organism: Schizothorax lantsangensis; assembly: GCA_027422415.1. Taxonomy (NCBI): domain Eukaryota; kingdom Metazoa; phylum Chordata; class Actinopteri; order Cypriniformes; family Cyprinidae; genus Schizothorax; species Schizothorax lantsangensis. The sequence goes on from CM049856.1 coordinate 744,662, forward strand.
TTTAGAAGTATTCAGTTAATTTGAAGCAAATAATGTGCCTTGCTTACCACTGAATGAGTGTCTTCTGGTTTAGCTCAAACAGCTGGATCATTGTTTCATCCATCAGCCTGCGACTGTTAAGCACCAGCTCTCGGATGTGGTGGTAATCCGAGAGGATTTTAGACCACCTGGGTGTGCAAACTCCAGCCTTCTTGGTCGGCGACTTGTGTAAAGCACAAAGCTGAATACAAATGGCCTCAACCAAGCAGCTGGTGTTGGGCCACTGTGCTGGACCCCCAGGATGTCCAATCAGACACCGCTTCACACTCTCCACACCCGGTGTGACTCCGGACCGCTTCGGTGCTTTAAAGCGCCCATGTGTGAGCTGAGGCTGATGTCGAGGCTGATAGTTGACCCGCTGTTTGTCAGTATCAGGGAGAGCTGTCCACAGCTGGATGGCCTCGGTCACCTGCAGGTCAGTGAGGTAAGGAGCCTCACGGAGACCCACCAGGTAACCAGCCAGATCCTGGATCTTGTCCCACCCAGCGATGCCATCGGGTCCAATGACTGCTCCCTAGTAAATGCAGATTAATGTTAATATATGTGGATTAAAATAAGATTGGAATTAAATAAAGCCCTTAAAGTGTCTTACCTGAGCCTCGTCAGAGAGACTGCTTCCAGGCTGTGACAGCACTGAAGGGGCAAGATGCTGTCCTTCTCCACCAGATGATGTGGACGGCTCAGCCGGTGATGCTGGGGACTGAGGCAGAGGCAAAGATGAGGGGCGGTTTTCATCCTCATACAGCACTGGAACTGTGATGTCCTCCATGATCTCTTCCTCAAACCCCTCATCTTGCAGGTCCTGGTCATCAACTTCCTCCACCAGCCGGTCTTCCTCCTCTGGGTTTTGGAGCACTGGAGTCAGTGTTTTGCCAGTCTGGCTGTAGAGGTACTCCATTCCCAGCAATTCACCTACAAGAATAAAATGGGGAAAAAAGAAAGTGTTCTTAATATTTTGTCTAGTACATTAAAACATTTAATCCCACCGGTCACAATAGTGAATGTAAAAAAGGTTTTCACTTATAAAGCTCTAAAAACCTTACTGACTGATGTTTTAGTGCACTTCCTGCAAATATGGAATAAATAAAGAGTCTCAATTAAATATGTGCAGTGTCACATGATTAGTGCAGATTGTCACATGACCAGAGCAGTTTATTTCCTGTTTTCACCTTGAGAAGATGATGGATGCATCAAAGATCCAAAACAAAAGGCTAGTAAAGTGTGTTAACATATGACAAAGATTTCTGGTCCACATTATCTTTAAGGTGTCTAGTATTAATATATGAATTCACAATTAGTCAGTTTTGTTGAGTGTGGTCATTGGTCATGTGTAAACATTCCGGTGGGATAACGGTGAATTTAGGTATTCATATAAATCCAATTGCAGTTGTTAGTGAAAGCTGCACTAAAATGTTGCAATGACAAAATATTGCACTAAATTAAAAGTTCAAATAAGTTACAATATTGATGTTGTAATAATGGTAGCACTAATATTGTATGATGTACTGTATGTTATGATATATGCACTAATAATTTTATGATATATGTTAAAATAAAGTAACAATTTTGAAATACGTTGATGGTTGTATTTTTTTGTATTTTAACTCGGTATTCCTATCAGTGTTGTACAAGGGTTTTTATTGTAACACTATTTCAATAGTCCACTTTAGATATTCTACTAACAGTAAGTAACTTTGCAACTACATGTCAACTAGCAGTCATTAGAGTATTAGTAGACTGTCTGCTTAATATCTGCTAACTCTTTATTTTGATGGGTCCACAACAAACAACATACTATGAGAAACATTGCAAGTATATGTCAACTTATTCTACTAACCCTAAACCTACCCTAACAGTCTACTCTGAGAGTTAGTAGACATGTAGTTGCAAATTAATGAGAATTAGTTGACATGTAGTTACAAAGTTACTTATAGTTAGTAGACTGTATAAAGTGGACTATCAAAATAAAGTGTAACCGTTTATATGCATAATAGTAACTAGGGATGCAACGATACCATTTTTTCAGATCCGATCCGATCCGATCCAGAAAATTCTGAGTATCGGCCGATACCGATCCGATCCGATTCTAGCGCAGTGTTTTTTTTTTGTTTTTTTTAATCAATGTAGAGTTTCTATACTTCTGTTTCACTCTTTTGTGTGTGAAACAATCTACTAGACAACTTCATTTTAATGAAAAATAACATGAAAATATATATAGGGCTGTTTACACCTGGTCACTTCATGCGTTTTGTAATATAAATCCGATCTCTCAAAACACTTCAGGAGGAGGTCTGGGCCGCATTCCAGATGAAACTGGACATGTGTAAATGCATCTGGTTGTTGAAGCCACATGTGTGAATTTTACTCCTCCCAAAATGTAAAAATAATAAACGTGTGAGACAGTGTTATAGGCTATATGACATTTTAGTCAGATATGACTGCGCTGATGCAACAAGGATGAGCTGAGTATCTCTTCAGCAAGCAGACGCGCAAACTGCCGCGAGTGAAACTGAAAGAAAGACACAGACGCTCAACACAATCATCTTCATTAAAAGTATAAGACAAACTTATCTCTCCAGTGCTGATGCAGCGCGCTCTCCTATTGCGGTCTTTGATCTGGAAATGAGCTGATAATTAATAAAATGCAGCGCTTTTGATTTCGTTGACGTGAACTTCGTTAAATTTATATACAGCGCGGGAATTGAAGATCGGATTTATATCCGTTTTGTGAAGATTTATGTGGCCAAGTGTAAATGGAAACGTTTTAACAAATCAGATAGATATCAGATCAGAGAAAACACATGAAATGACCAGGTGTAAACAATCTAAACATTTAGTGAAATAACATTATTTAGTGGAGAACAAATAAAAGTGAATATGTGAAGGACTAAATCTGGTAAAATGTTACACATTGCTCTTTGCATTGTTGTAAAATACATTAATGAAAACAGGTAAATGTATTTATTTATAAATATAAACTACAAAATTAAAAGACATTTCTTTTAAATATATAGCACAGTACTGAAGGCAGCAACATATGATAGAGGAGTCCTGCCTCCATTACTGTGCTATACATTAGATTATTAATAGCCTTGATAGGACAGTACAAGAAACGCTATAAATAATATTTCATTGCGCAAAAGTATTATAATACGAAAAGCTCCAATAGAGAACGGCACAAAGCTCTTATGCGCATCCCGTGTGCAGAATGATGCTCTTGAAGCAGCACGGAGTCACAGCGCAGCTCCGGATAGAAGAGTTCAAAACACAGAGGAAAGAGATATTGATGCGTAGCTTATTAAATCTGCACGATAGTTTATTGAGCCTTTTCTTTTAACGGTTTTAAATCTCAGTTATTGAGCGCTCTTGAAGAGAGTTTCATTGTTTTGACTGTCTTAACCGAACGCAACACGCAGTTTGAACGCTGAACGGAGGATAACGGACAGCCGCAGCAGAGAGAAGAGTTTACCTGAACTTGAATTTAACGACTTAAATATTCATCTGTACCTCACATTAAACTATGGAACGGCTTCAGAACACTTGGACTTTGACTTTATGGTGCTTTATAATGCTTTTGTGCTTTCGTGGGGCTTAACAATAACACAGAATAGTATACACACAATATCGGATTTGGATCGGTCTCGTCTCACCGATACCCGATCCGCAGAAAATGACTGGATCGGAGCCGATACCGATCCTGAGTATCGGATCGGTGCATCCCTAATAGTAACCCTAGAATGTGATGAAACAGTTTAAAATAGCTGGGCTATTTGTGACTGACCTTAAATCACAATTTTTCACACACTTTTCCAAAAAAAAAAAATAATAATAATAATAATAATTATTGATTATTTCAAAGGGTTACTAATGACACATCATCTGGATATTTTTATGTCTGGAAAAAATTGGGATTAAACAGGTTAAAGGCTAAATAGATAATTTAGTAGATTATTACAAAAGAACAAATTAATGAATTTCTTGCCTGTATATGCTCCAGGAGGGCGATAGCGCTCATCCCAGGGCTTCCCAAAGACGGTTCGGCTAAGCAGGTCCACAGCCTCTCTCATGGCACTGCCATATGACCGGATGGAGGGCGCTCCTTTAATAGCGTCTTCCATCCGGTCATCATTCCAACGCATCAAGCCCTCAAGGAGATAGGCCTGAAAGTGCGCATCACTGGCACTGGTTCCTAAAAGTTAAATAAACAAAAAAGGCTTTTATATGTCACATATGTACAAGATTATGTACTACACATGAGGTGCTATGAAATAACTCGTTACATGTAATTGTAGTTACATTAAAAATTATTGTCATTATAACCAGAGTTACTAGAGACTACAGTAAACAAACTGTAATTTATAAACTGCATTTATTAATGTGACATTACATTAAAGTAATGGAAGCAGTTACAGTGCTTATATTTTTTACATAATTAGTAATTCATATGTAATACCTGGAATAAAACGGTTCAGGTGGAGGTGGAACGACTCCAAGGAGGTAGAGCCACGGGCACACCTGTAGCAGCACAGCTCCACACCACCTTTCTTCAGTGTCCCCGTCTTCATGTAGAGCGGAAAGTTCTCTGGGTCTTGGATACACTGAACATGCTTCCGCTGTTCCTTCCATATCTGCTGGATCCGTTCGTGGTCCAGCAGAGGAACTCCCAGAGTGTCCTTTCCGTCCGCACTGTCAAACAGATCGATCAGTGATCCAATCGATCTGGTGGTCTCATCCAGCCCCCTGGTCCTCCTCCGGCAGTGCAGTGCCAACTCCCTCCGGGTAATGCGAGCACTGACCGTCCTTTCTGAGATGTGGCCAGTCTTCTTTGCTGCCAGCTCACCCTCCTTTGCACGGCGAAGAGCAGCCACATCCTCTGGATCCCACTGAAAGATGCACACGGACAGACGTGCCATGAAGATCCCATAGAGCGGATGAGCCTCTGTCGTGACACCTGCAGCAAATCGCCGCATGAAGTGCCAGATGTCGAGGCGCACTTCAAGCTCATCCCACTCCGAGAACATGATCTTCACCCGAGACTGGCCGTGCTGACTGCAGCAATCTCTGTCCACGTACATCACTTTTGGGGCTGCCTCTCCTGCCTCCCGGTAGCGTTTCATTAGGCCAGCTGCCATGTGGTCCAGTCCATGTCCCTCGGCGGCTGTCAGCACAGAGACAAGGACTTGGCCGTGTTCGTTTCCCACATTTGTGCACCAGGCAGCTGTTCCTGAAGCAGCACCGACATGTTTCTTTGTGACCTATTGGGAAAAATAAAAGGGTCAAAAACTGTCTCCATTATGTACGTACTAGTGTTGTCAAAAGTACCAACCGCGATACCATTCAGTACTGAAATTTTAAAAAGGTCCATTTCCCGCTAAGATTTGAGCGCTGTTGAGCGGATTATTAAACCGCACTGATTGGTCATTGTTCACGCGCTCAACAGATACATCTGTGATTGGCTTCAATGATCAATGAAGCGCTCGGTGAAGAGTGTGAAGCGATGATCATTGAAGCCAATCACAGATGTATCTGTTGAGCGCGTGAACACAATGACCAATCAGCGCTATTTAATAATCCGCTCAACAGCGCTCAAATCTTAGTGGGAAATGGACGTTTTTTAAATTTCAGTACCGAATGGTATCGCGGTCGGTACTTTTGACAACACTAGTACGCACACATCCATATCTGGCAAATTTCTGTATATAAACAGGGCTGTGATACCTTTTTTGTGGAGTCCATCTTGAGTACACAACCAAAGACAGATGTAATTTTGGCCTTGACCTCGTGCAGTCGCCCCAGAACATCCCTGGCGTACACAGCTAACAGCCACTTAGGTTTAGGTAGGGCAGGTAAAAGGGGAGGCTCAGCAAACACAGGAGGCTGCACAAGGGAGGACCTTGTGAATGGTTCGCAGGCAGTCAGGTACTGCAGGACACGCTGTGTCCATGCCTCACTGTGCTGTTCCATCAGCTTCTTGTAAAGCTGAGTCACACTGTTGCCCAGTGTCCTCTCCCTCATCATCCTCAGCACCCGGTTGTCACATGAGTATCTAAGAAAAGTATAATCATGCAAATGCTTTGGTTGGTAAAACAAAATAACACAAATAAAAGTGCCTAATAATGAATGATTGTCATTATGAATTACCTGTATGTCAGCAAAGCTGGAAACTGACTGCGGTGGCCCATATCCAGCTGTCCTAAGATGTCCTCGGACCAGGCGGGATACTTCTTTTTGCAGCGTTTGCATTCCAGATACTCAGTGGCAAGGTCATACCACCCGTCGATGTCCAAGACCTTGCGCACGGTTCGGTAAAGTCCTGCCGCTGTTAGTCTGCGCTTACCACAGTCTGGACGAACACAAGCAAGAGGAAACAACCACGTCTTCAGCGGCATCCATAAGAAAAGGGGCCGACAGAAAATTAGGTCGGGTGAGGCGGGTGGCTGAGTGTGAATTAAAGGGGGCTGAGGAGGATACCACCAAAGCTTCAGCTGGGACCCTAGTTCTGGCTTGCCGGTTCGCGGGTTGGCCTTAAACAGTGTGTTCCGGATCCACTCATGCTGGAAAGGTGGAAGATGATCTTTCCAGTGACTTGGAAGCTCAGCTGGTGGCTGATGATGTGGAGGATCTGGTGTTTTGACTGCTTCCGCTGATGGAGACGGACCAGCACAGGCCTCTGAGTGAACAGTAACAAAAACAATATATGGATGACTGTTGCATTTGATAGTAATAACACAAATAAATACACTGACACCTTTGGACATCCTTAAGGTTTTGAAGAAGTGCACTCAAAGAATGCATCCCGTTTGAGGCTTGGTGTGACATAATTCTGCACTGTAAACAAAATATTTAAAAGTGTTGATTTTTTTTTTTTTTTTTTAAATAATTAAAAATGTTTTCACAAAACATTCTTTTAATATGTGCATTTGTGTCATATGCCACACCTGTATTTAGCTGTGCTTCACATTGTGATGCAGCAAATACCAGCTCCTCATCATCATCGGAAGTGCCTGGAGCACAAATGTTAAAACTATTACTAAATCAAATCACTTTTATTGTCACAGCACATGTGCCTTGGTGAGTGAAATTCTTGAGAGCGTGCTCCATACAGTGCAGAAACAATTAACATATAGACAGTACCATTACATACTTACAGACTTATACAGATGACAATGTGCAATATACACATATACCTGTATATACTCAGTACACACAGTGTACTATTAGACATACTTACATTATCAATACACACTATACCGTATGATCACATTCTACATTATGTACACATATATACACACAATAATATGCAAAGGTGCAGTAGATTACACATAAGCTAGATACGCAAATGTCATGGATGTGCATTGGATGGTATCCAGTGGTAGCAGATAGATTGTTGTATTGGTGCAGTGTGTACGTGTAGTCCAGTTTGAACTGTGGAGTTAAAGTGCAGTGCGTGGCATATCGTAAAGTGGGAGTGTGCTGTAGGGTGTATTAGTTCTGACTGTTCATTAGCCTGAGGGAAAAAGCTATCCCTCAGTCGGCTAGTGCGGGATCGGATGCTGCGGAGACGTCTGCAGTACTATGAACCAGTACTATGCAGTAATGGATCTGGAAACAGTAAGTGGATAAGTTTGCCATACTGATAAATGAATACATGTAGAACTGCTGTAGGGAAAATTCAGTATTCACACTTCTACTCACAGGGTTTAACTGGTGACATGAGTTTTCTCGCCACCTGTGAAGGAGACAAATGTTTGCCACGTGCCAGCAGCGCTCTCACCGTGGCGGTCTGCTGTACACCAGTTCGGATGGCTGCAGGTGGAGGTGCGGGCTGATGTACACTGGTGCCCACAGCAGAAGCCCGTCTCTTTTCAGGACATACGTCTTGAAAATGACCATGTTGGTGTTGGGCCTGGCATCTGCCTCAACCAGGTACCTGATGAGGGCTTGAGCCTTCTTGCTCTGGTCCTCATAAACATCCTTCATGGACCGGCCCTGGAAGTCACCAAACTCCACCATCAAGCAGCCCTGGTCTCCAGTTGCCCGGGCTTCTGCTTGCATTTCCTGCTTCCTCTCATACTTCTCCACTTCTTCTGCCATCTCTCTAATATGAGAAGTGTACTGTAGGAACAGTTGTTTATTTTCTGACAGGTTTTTTTTTTTTGCGCTGTCTCTTTGGAAATGCTGAGCACCAAATACACTGCGTACCCCAGAGAGTTTTCCAGGAGCCATCTAAATCTCTGGCCCTAGTACTTCACAAACTGAAGTTTGCAGTGAGCCAGTACTAAAAACTGGTCACTGGGGTCTCCACCACTTGTGAAGACAAAAGAAACCAGAACCTCTGCCAGCACCTCCTTGTTAGGTTTGGCCCTTCCAGACTCCACATTTTCAAGGTGCTTTGCCTCCACCGATGGCACCATGAGGAGTCGGGTTGATGTTGCCGATTGGCGGGGAAAAACAGGGTATGCGTACATTTTCTGAAATGAAAATCAGAAAGAGACTATTACCTCTAGCAATCTGAAAGATACCTGTATGTTAAGCGTGTAACGACAATTTAACAAGCTACATGTAAACCATATTACTGTGGTAATAAACATGGCCATGACCATAAACTGGCCTGATGATGAGTTTTCTACAGAGGACAGGTATCCCATATGTAAAGTCAAATATGAAGTCTGAAATGTCCTTCTGTTTCCAATGCTGTCGTCTTAAACCATGACTGTGCACACAGTGTAAAATTAAAATAAATAAACAAATGGGGCTGCACAACAGTGTTTAGTATTTTTTTATATGCTATTACAGTTTTTATTAATATTTTAAATTAGCTTTATATTTTCAGTCTTTATTTTAATTTTAGTTTAATATTTATTATTTTTATCCTGTTTTTTTTTTTCAATCACTTTAGGTTATTTTTTTTATTTTTTTATTTTTTTTTCAGTTAGTAATTTTAGTGCTTCGTTTTATTTCATATTTTTATTTAGTTTAACGTTCTCATTTAATATTTATATTTATAGTTTATTTAATTTCAGCTTTCTTTCAGTTAACAAAAAAAGTGGTTACACTACAATAAGGTTCATTAGTTAACAACATTAGTAAACATGAACTAAGAAGGAACAATACTTCTACAGCATTTATTAATCTTAGTTAATGTTAATTTCAGCATTTACTAATGCATTATTAAAATCACAAGTTGTATTTGTTAACATTAGTTAATGCACTGTGAACTAACATGAATAAACAATGAACAACTGTATTTTCATTAACATTCATTAACATTACCTAGAATAGCAAAGTTCACTAAAGGAGGTAGAGCTTTTTCATATTTGGCTCCCAAACTCTGGAATAGCCTTCCTGATAACGTTCAGTGTTCAGACACACTCTCTCTGTTTAAATCTAGATTAAAGAAGACACATCTCTTTAGCCAAGCATTCACATAATGCATTCATATAATGCATCTCATAATCTTGTACTGCAGTTATATCTGATCAAACGCACATTATTATTCTTTAGCTTGGGTTGAACAAATAATTTATGCTTGAATGGAACAACAGCTACGCTAATTATGTCTCTTTGTTTCTCTGTTTCTGCCACGGGATTAACATCCCGTGGTAACTAGGAGTTACACAAGCTTCAGTCTGGATCCAGCCCTTAAATGATCCGAGATGACCAAACACCTGAGAAGAGATGATGCCAACCCCTCAGAGGACCTCAGAGGATGCCAACCTCTGATCCCCCAACAACATGCAGAATTAACAAACTTTGTTAAAATTTAACAAAGTTAATATATTAAGTTTCTACAATGTATAAATATATTGTAGAAACTTAATTTCCTGTAAAGCGCTTTGCAACAACTGTATCGTAAAAAGCGCTATACAAATAAACTTGAATTGAACTGAATTGAATTAACAAAGATTAATAAATAGTGTAATAAATGCATTGTTCATGTTAGTTAATACATTAACTAATGTTAACAAATGACACCTTATTGTAAAGTCTTACCAGAAAGTTTTTAATAGCTGTAGTTAATATGCTGCAAGATAATCACATAATATGATCTGGTCTTTGAAATGCAATGTGTGCTAAGTTTACTTTATTTACATTTGCATAGAGTCTGACAATAATAAATAAATAAAATTAAAAGCATGAATTTAACATGTGAAAAGCAGGAGGGTTTGAACATTTGAAAACGAGGAATTTATTCCATAAATATTAGTATTGTAACTTGTACCGTAAATAAAATTATTTTAATTATTTACTTAATGCATTATAATTATTTTTATTTCATATTATCAAATATTCATATTTTATTTTACAGAACAATTATAATATAAAATTAATATACAGTATTTGTCTTCCTTTTTATAATTAAAGCAACAACAGCTGCAATAATAATAATTATTATTTTGTTGTTGCTGTTATTAATAATAATAATAATAATAACATGATTAATAATTACTTAATAATGTGATCATTATTAATCAATTTTTTTTGGTTCCTCAAACACAAGTTTTAATGTAATTTGGGGGGCGGGGTGCTGGTAACGATTCTAGGGGCCCAAGATTGGCACGGTGGCTCGGAGGAGGTCACTAGTATTATTACCAAATATATGTAATTTTTGTTTAATCATTATATTCAGTCATAGAATCTCAAGCGGCACCCCTGGTTGCATACGGACGGACGGCCGATGATTTTAACTTATCTGATCAGTAGCGACATGTTTTCTGTATATCATGGGAAAAGTTACAGGTTCACTGGTACTGAAGAAAACGTGTGCTATACATGCTAGCTAACTTAATTGACGCATTTCATTTTCCCAAAAATACACACTGTATATGAACAAATAATGAGTGATATTCAATAATGAAGTAAACCATAGCCTTACCTTTTTCAAAGATGACAATAATAGCGGCCGACGGCGATTGGTCAAAAGTAAGCCACCGGAGAGAAACGGATTGGTCAAAAGTAAGCCTGTAAAGGATGGGTTGTTTTGTGCACTCAACGGATGAACAGAGAGGGAATGGAATTTAAGGGGGATAATTCCAAGGTCGTAATTAATGCAAAACAACATCACTATCTCTTGGGAAAGTACAGGGGAGTCTATTGCATTGACCTTCAAGATAAGGTTGGAAACTGTTGTCGTTTGATCATCTTTAGGTGCAGGATCCTGGCACCACATTGATTACGAAACCTCAGAGGTATTGCCAATTAAGAACTCATCTTTTTCTGTAATTAAAACAAAGTGCACCCAATTGGGAGGGGGAGCGAGCCTGGCCAGTTTGCTTTCTCTCTCACTTGGAGGGTTGTTCTTAAACCGCACCTAATTTTAAAGTATATAAAAGGGGTTTGTTCAGAAACAGTGGAAGCTCAGCCGTGGGATAAGCGCGCGTCGCCCGGCATTCTCGGGACAGGTGTTGGTCTGGTGCGCTGAGGGACACAGACACGCATCAAGTAGAATCATGCTTGAAAAAGGTTGCTGTCTCGGAAAAGGATCCATTGAAGGGCTTACAGAGTCGCTTGTGGATCGTGTTGCCTGCTTACAGAAAGCAGCATGAGCGTGCAGATCAGAAAGCTAGAGAGAATGAAAAAATTAAAGAAATGTCGGAAGCCTTAGGGCACGCCTCATTAGCGCAAGGTCAAGCTGAAATTTTGCGCCAGCGTCTTAATCAGATGACTGGTATGGCAGAAAAAGCTACTCTTCAGGTAGCCAAAGTTAATGCTAAAAAGAAGCGAAAACCAAATGTACGAAAAGTACGGACGTTTGTAGCTACCACAAATGCCGACAGGTGGGACCCGTCCACTTGGAATGGGAATATTTGGGATTCTGATGATTATGATACTGGACTGGACGAAGATGTCGGTCCAGATGAGGGATCTGAAATAGATCCTCCATCTGTTCAGGTAAAACCAATTCAGAGAAGGAGATTAGTGCAGAGAGCATTGGGTAATAACAGGCAAGATGTGATGGAAGATTATACTCATCATGAAATTTCAGACATCAGAGAGCGAATGAAACAAAAATCGGGAGAGCCTCTTGATCACTGGCTAGTGCGTCTTTATGATCAGGGAGCAAGTCAGATCAGAGTGGATGCTGTTGATAGTATGCACTTCTTAGATCTGTGTAATGATCCAGTTGTCCGAGCTGGAATGAAAACTGAGGCAGAAGCTCTTGATGGAAATGAAAGTGGCTTGTTAACCCTTATTGCTAATGCAGTGTATCGACGCTTCCCAGATGAGGGTAGTTGGCCCTCAAAGGAGGGAAAATGGCACACTTTGAATGAGGCTGTTTCATGTTTAAGAGAATTAGCTATGAGGGTAGCTGCAGTCACAGGGCATACAGGAGAGTTAGATGACACCCCACTGACTTTATCCATGAGAAATGTGATTGGACGATAGGAGGTACAGTTACCAAATTACGGGAGTTAGGGGATATGGGGGAATGGGACAAAATCGAGAAACCACGATTTACTCCCAATAATGGTAATACATCAGGAAATATTGGAGGAGGCAATCAGGTAAACAGCTATGGGCTCTGTTGTGACAAGCAGGGGATAATAGAGAAGACATGGATAGAAAACCCACTAGTGAGTTAATCAAAATGGCTCGCAAGAAAGGAATGGTTAAGGGAGATCCACCGCAACCGGTGAAACAGATAAGCATGGTGCAGTGTTGTGAGCGTATGTCCTTCAATGAACCAACTTGCAAATGTAATCACTCTGTGTACAAGTCAAAGAATAAAAAGAAAGATGTGTATTTTCCTTCCTCAGGGTCATCTTCTTCGGAGGATGAGTCAGAGGAAGAACCAGAAGAAAAGGCAGAGGTCTTTGAACACAGATCGGGGACTAATGGGAAAAAGAAATGTAAGAAGGGGAAAAATAAGAAAAAAAAGAGTCTTTACCCACGTAAAGAATTGGATGAAATGGCCCAACAACATCACTACTAGGAATCAGGTCGAGCCCCCGCAATTCGTGCAACTTCTTGGTCGCATGAGGATATTAGACCCTATGTACCGCTGGAAATTTATTGGAAAACCAAAAATGTTCAAAATTTCAGGGCCTTAATTGATACGGAGGCGGAGGCCACCCTTATATACCGCAATCCAGCAAACTTTAAGGGAGAACGATTGACTGCTATGGGGATAGGGGGAAAATCGATACAGGCTGTAGCCACTCGGGTGAAATTGAAAATAGGCCATTTGCCTACCCGTGAATATGAAGTACTCATCACCCCAATAAAAGAATGGATAATTGGCAGCGGGCCTAGATTTATATTCACTAACCACTGTAACTTTAAACCCACAGGAAGTCACCATAGTGGAAACAGGAGTTGGAGTGCAGTGTCCTCCTGGACACTACGGACAAATATGTCCAAGGTCAAGCCTGGCAATAAAGGGGGTCATCGTGTTGGCTGGAGTAATTGATTCTGACTATCAAGGGACTATAAAGGTAGTCCTCCAAAACATTTCAGAAGTGCCACTTCCCTTAGAAAAGGGGAGTAAAATGGCTCAAATTCTGATTAAGCCAGTACACATGGGAAATGTAGAAGAAATACCTAAACCCTCACTGATAACAGAAAGGGGGAGGGTGGATTTGGTTCAACTGATAAAAGCGGTGCCAAAGAACAACACGATGGTCCTCCTAAACCAGCAGAAATAATACCAATGGGACAAGATAATACTGTTGCAGTGATGGAACCAGGAGAAGAACGATGGAGACATGTCCCTGCTAATAAATGTTATCTCAGAGAGTCATAGTAACGTTTGCGAAGTATGTGTGTGTTTTTCTTGTGCAGGAATCGATGGAGATGGTTGTTGACCAGATGGCTGTTTCTCGGAGATGTCTGGAGATGAGGCCTATTGGTGGTTAGGAGAGGAAAATGGAACGGAGCTGATCCAAACCACCGACGGCTGGTCAGATCTTCTGCTGTCACACCGAAACGGGCTCTGCTTGGCAACAAGTGCATCATCCCGCGCCAAGGGAAACCAGAGAGATAAGCTTCTGTTCGAGCACAACATCACCTGGCACTATCAACCAAGGTTGGCTGGTCATCGAGTGTGGAAGGTATTGAGATATCCCTGCGTCTGACAAAGTGAGTGGGGGCAACAGGGAAACGCCTATCAACGTCAAACAGGGTTGTTGATAAAATCTGCAATTGTCCACGTACGTCAAGAAATACGAGTCATCTTGGGTCGAGGAAAAGCACGAGTGTGTTCCACATACAGGATCACGATAGTTTCAGCCGTACAGATCAGTCTTGCAGGTTTCGTTTTGTGGGAAGATAGTATTCCCATTAAACGCTGGAGAGAAGAAAGTATACCTGAGTCACCATGAAAATCATCATCTTGTTGATTGAACTGATTAGCCTGGGCTGGATCATCGGATCTTTTGCTCAAGTGCCTGGGATAGAAGTACAACCGTACAAAAGACTGGTGTTGCAATGGAAAAGTAACTCACATTCTAGGAGACAAGACAATATCATCTGTGAAGCTAATGCTGCATGTCCGATGGGCATACTAAGGCCAACCGGAGGTTGCGTCATATACAAAACTAGTCTCTGTTATCGAGGTCATTGCAATCTTCCAATACTAGATTGCCCAATATATCTATCAGTAGAAGTACAAACTAATGTATCACTCTGTATAGGGAACTATACTACACAGAAATGTGATGGTCAGAACATTACTGGGTCACAAAGTGTGGTTACCAACAATCCAAGACCATTGACACTGCTTAACTCTACTAAAATCCACAACAGGTCCACATATGGTACGGTAATACCATGGGTTAGTAAGCCACAACACTTAGATCGACATGTTGTACCGATACCACACACTTGCACACCTGTTGCTAATGCTGTCATACACACAACTGTATTTTGGACCATTCTCTTCCCTCCTATACCTAAATGTAGAAACAAACCAGCATGGTATGATACATACAAGTGTGACAAACAAGTGACCGCTAACAAACTGTCGAATGTAGGGAGATATTCACATGATGCCTTACAAAAGTTAGGGCGATGGATGCCATCCAGGATATATTCCCAGAAATATCAAGCTTATTGGGATGTAGTTTCTGCCCGAATATTGAAACATTCTATTAATGATTTCCGCTGGAATAATGTGTCAGAATGATTGAATTGGACAGAATTCAATCTCAATATGCTTTCAGCAAAGATGCAACTTCGTAATGTACAGCAAACCATAATGTCTTCCAATTATAATGCTTGGAAGGAATTATGGAAAATTAATAAGGGATATTGGCTTAAGGGTGAATCCCATTTCTCTGTCTTCCCCCTTCCCCCTTCCCCTTAGTTTTGCGCGTTCACGTGAGAGTAAGGGCTGTCCCAATTCTCGTTTTGATCGAGGGGTAGGGCTAAGGGGAAGTGGTAGATAC
Organism: Schizothorax lantsangensis; assembly: GCA_027422415.1. Lineage (NCBI taxonomy): Eukaryota > Metazoa > Chordata > Actinopteri > Cypriniformes > Cyprinidae > Schizothorax > Schizothorax lantsangensis. Next base: position 760,087 of record CM049856.1, read on the forward strand.
CCCTTAAAACCAAGCATTTTCGCGAGCTTACTTGAAACCAAGGGGTACCCAGAACACACTGCGCAACCGGCAACAATGTCGGCCAGATCATCCAGAGTCTCCCATTTTCGGCTTAAATAATTGATTTAAAATTTACGACAGTCTTGTTTTGTGCTCTACACAGTCCTGTACATATATATTTGCAACCATGTTCTTAATTGAAACGTTTTAAAAAAAATCGCTAGTTTGCTACGCTTTACATCGCTGATTTGCACAACATACGCAAAAACTTCACTAATAAAACCCACGCGATCGACATACACACACTTGCAGACGGCATCTTGGGAGTTTGTGATCAACACTTGTCGCCTCTGGTGACGTAGCAGCCAGCTAGTGACGATGCACGATGACGTAACCATAACCAAGTGGTGTCTCATTTCATAGGGGTATGTTTTCACCCCTAGCGCTTACCACTCGGTTTCGAGGGACAAGGGCTAGGGGTAAGACGAAGGGGTAGGGGAAGACGAAGGGGTAAGACAGAGAAATGGGATTCACCCTTAGTTAGGTGCCCACAGTACCGTTTGTAATGATACTGTGTGTTATGGGAAGTGGGAACAATTTAAAGTAACTGAAGTTCACACACTATGTAAAATATCATGTATTACCTATTATAACCAAGGGATCTTACTGGACTATGCGTTTAAAGGGTGATTGGTTGAATCCTTATAGTAATCAAACTTATGATGTGTCTGATTGTGATAGCACTGATCAAGGAATAATCTGCTCCTTGCGAACAGGATATTCCAATCCATGCTTAACAGTAGGAGTTGGTGTCTGCCAGTGGGACCATTCTATACCAACTGATATCTTGTTTAAAGTTGGACCACATACTTTGTGTGTTACCACAATGAACCCACATCCTAAATTGCCTTACTTTCCGTTTTCTGGATGCCTCCAGAATGTATACATCTGGACCTGGCGTAATAGGATGTATTGGTTAACCAATCAGACTAGCACACACACGGTTTGACTCAAGTTCAATGGGAGATCCTGCATTCTAACTTAGGCATCTCTTTAGAGAAGCAGGCAAAATTACTGAGGGCATCAACCGAATTAGAGGACATGGCAAAGCAACATCTTCATAATGTGACTAAGATGGTGATTAACACTGTAATCACATCTGATCAAATTGCTCATTTGGGCAAAATAATCGAGAGTACCACTCACGATAGTTGGTGGTCCATTTTTGAAGGTTGGTCCCCACAGGCACGACATCTTCTCAACATATTTATCCACCCCATAATAATTTTACTAATACTCTTTATTTTGCTTACTATGCTCAACATCTATATTTTCTGCTATGTTAGAAGAATGCTATGCTGTTCTATAATCTGGCTTGGGGTTTTAGTTTTAGGGTATGCTCGAATTTGTGTATTACTCATTCACGATTATCATCTTTTAACCATTTACTCATGATAATTCTTAAATGATGCACTGGTTTATGATTATCCTTCTTTAATGTGTTTATTTCTGATTATCACTATTCTTTTATGCATTTACCTATGATCATTATTCATTATTATTGATATCAGCTGTGTACCAACAATAAACAGTTGTATTGCTTGATTAGTATGGTGTACGGACCTTTTATTGGCACCTCCTCTTGCTGATTTAGCACCTCACTTGTCTCACATCAGTTTTGAAAACAGAAACCATACTAAAACAAAGCCACAGAGAGAAACGCGATTGGTCAAAAGTAAGCCACAGAGAGAAACGCGATTGGTCAAACGTAAGCCACAGAGAGAAACGCGATTGGTCAAAAGTAAGCCACCGGAGAGAAACGCGATTGGTCAAAAGTAAGCCACCGGAGAGAAACGCGATTGGTCAAACGTAAGCCACAGAGAGAAACGCGATTGGTCAAAAGTAAGCCACCGGAGAGAAACGCGATTGGTCAAAAGTAAGCCACCGGAGAGAAACGCGATTGGTCAAAAGTAAGCCACAGAGAGAAACGCGATTGGTCAAACGTAAGCCACAGAGAGAAACGCGATTGGTCAAAAGTAAGCCACCGGAGAGAAACGCGATTGGTCAAAAGTAAGCCACCGGAGAGAAACGCGATTGGTCAAAAGTAAGCCACAGAGAGAAACGCGATTGGTCAAACGTAAGCCACAGAGAGAAACGCGATTGGTCAAAAGTAAGCCACCGGAGAGAAACGCGATTGGTCAAAAGTAAGCCACAGAGAGAAACGCGATTGGTCAAAAGTAAGCCACAGAGAGAAACGCGATTGGTCAAAAGTAAGCCACTGGAGAGAAATGCGATTGGTCAAAAGTAAGCCACCGGAGAGAAATGCGATTGGTCAAAAGTAAGCCACAGAGAGAAACGCGATTGGTCAAAAGTAAGCCACCGGAGAGAAACGCGATTGGTCAAACGTAAGCCACAGAGAGAAACACGATTGGTCAAAAGTAAGCCACAGAGAGAAACGCGATTGGTCAAGAGTAAGCCACCGGAGAGAAACGCGATTGGTCAAAAGTAAGCCACAGAGAGAAACGCGATTGGTCAAAAGTAAGCCACAGAGAGAAACGCAATTGGTCAAACGTAAGCCACAGAGAGAAACGCGATTGGTCAAACGTAAGCCACAGAGAGAAACGCGATTGGTCAAACGTAAGCCACAGAGAGAAACGCAATTGGTCAAACGTAAGCCACAGAGAGAAACGCAATTGGTCAAAAGTAAGCCACAGAGAGAAACGCGATTGGTCAAAAGTAAGCCACCGGAGAGAAACGCGATTGGTCAAAAGTAAGCTACAGAGAGAAACGCAATTGGTCAAAAGTAAGCCACCGGAGAGAAACGCGATTGGTCAAAAGTAAGCCACAGAGAGAAACGCAATTGGTCAAACGTAAGCCACAGAGAGAAACGCAATTGGTCAAACGTAAGCCACAGAGAGAAACGCAATTGGTCAAACGTAAGCCACAGAGAGAAACGCAATTGGTCAAAAGTAAGCCACAGAGAGAAACGCAATTGGTCAAAAGTAAGCCACCGGAGAGAAACGCGATTGGTCAAAAGTAAGCCACAGAGAGAAACGCAATTGGTCAAACGTAAGCCACAGAGAGAAACGCAATTGGTCAAAAGTAAGCCACAGAGAGAAACGCGATTGGTCAAAAGTAAGCCACCGGAGAGAAACGCGATTGGTCAAACGTAAGCCACAGAGAGAAACGCAATTGGTCAAACGTAAGCCACAGAGAGAAACGCAATTGGTCAAAAGTAAGCCACAGAGAGAAACGCGATTGGTCAAAAGTAAGCCACCGGAGAGAAACGCGATTGGTCAAACGTAAGCCACAGAGAGAAACGCGATTGGTCAAATGTAAGCCACAGAGAGAAACGCGATTGGTCAAAAGTAAGCCACGGAGAGAAACGCGATTGGTCAAAAGTAAGCCACAGAGAGAAACGCGATTGGTCAAAAGTAAGCCACAGAGAGAAACGCGATTGGTCAAAAGTAAGCCACGGAGAGAAACGCGATTGGTCAAAAGTAAGCCACAGAGAGAAACGCGATTGGTCAAAAGTAAGCCACGGAGAGAAAAGCAATTGGCTTACTTTGGCTCAATCGGTGGGATGCAGTAGGTGCAACTTAACTACTGACTTATTTATGGTTTATATTCAGGTATGTTAAAAGTGTATTATGATAATATCTCATGCTCTGTGTCAAATAAAACCACTTTAATCACAACACTCATATGAGTTTCTTCAACAATATCATTCATTTCTGTAGAGCTGGAGATTTTAATAGAGATCAAATGAGTGAGTTCAGCTTTGAGAATGAAACCAACCTGTTTGTTCCTCAGTTTCTTCATGTTTGACTCTGAATGTTTCTTCAATCTTCATGTCTTCACTCTCCTCTTTAATAAACACCATCTTTGTTTGTGTCTCAGTATCTTCATGTTTGACTCTGAATGTTTCTTCAGTCTTCATGTCTTCACTCTCCTCTTTAATAAACACCATCTTTGTTTGTGTCTCAGTATCTTCATGTTTGACTCTGAATGTTTCTTCAGTCTTCATGTCTTCACTCTCCTCTTTAATAAACACCATCTTTGTTTGTTCCTCAGTATCTTCATGTTTGACTCTGAATGCTTCTTCAATCTTCATGTCTTCACTCTCCTCTTTAATAAACACCATCTTTGTCTGTTCCTCAGTTTCTTCATGTTTGACTCTGAATGTTTCTTCAATCTTCATGTCTTCACTCTCCTCTTTAATAAACACCATCTTTGTCTGTTCCTCAGTTTCTTCATGTTTGACTCTAAATGTTTCTTCAATCTTCATGTCTTCACTCTCCTCTTTAATAAACACCATCTTTGTCTGTTCCTCAGTTTCTTCATGTTTGACTCTAAATGTTTCTTCAATCTTCATGTCTTCACTCTCCTCTTTAATAAACACCATCTTTGTTTGTTCCTCAGTTTCTTCATGTTTGACTCTGAATGTTTCTTCAATCTTCATGTCTTCACTCTCCTCTTTAATAAACACCATCTTTGTCTGTTCCTCAGTTTCTTCATGTTTGACTCTAAATGTTTCTTCAATCTTCATGTCTTCACTCTCCTCTTTAATAAACACCATCTTTGTTTGTTCCTCAGTTTCTTCATGTTTGACTCTGAATGTTTCTTCAATCTTCATGTCTTCACTCTCCTCTTTAATAAACACCATCTTTACAACAGTGTGTCACGTAGATCTCAGTCGCTTCAGCAGGAGTTTTTCTGTGTTTGGACACTTTGTTCTGTTTTCGATCTGAATAATTAGAATAAATAAATAAATCTGAGTGCGTCTCAATCAGCTCCCTAGTTCAGTAGTCAGCAGACAGAACACAAATTATTTCATATTTGTATTAAGATTTATATTAGGTTTCTGATTTGTAGATTATATTTAATAGATCCCAATCTCATGAAAACATTTCCAGTTGGTTTGTAAAAGTTGTTACACGTGTTTGGGTTTGTTTTTATACTGTTTTGGGGCCATTCCACCGAATGGGTGCCATTTGCTTCCAAAACTTTAAAAAAAAAAAAAAAACATTTTCTACCTTTTTTAAAGACTGAATCTAGTAATACACATATTTAACTATTCAAAATCTATATTGGTCCATCTCAGGTAACTTTATTTAATTTTTTACACAATTTTTAAGTGGAAGATGGATGTATTTTTCTCAGTCCTGTTACCAAAACTCTAATGTCTTTTAAAAAGCATGTTTAAAAATATATCAACAAATTCCTTCATTTCCCCTCAGGCAGGTGTTTATTTTAAAGAAATTGTTGGTTTCATGCTCAAAAAATATTATTTTTATCATAAAAATCACTATTTATCTACACAAGGTGTATTTTTCTGAAGTACACAAACTCATTTTTTCATTTTAATGGCGACTCAAACCTCAAGCTTATCAATTTTCTGTGATGCAATTTATTAAATAATGGGATAAATTATGGATCAAACTTAATTAAAAAAATAATGGTTTAACTTAATTTTTTTAAAGAAAAAACTATTTAGTAACAGGAATGAAATGGGTAACAGGAGTGAGTATCCATTATATTAGTATACAGGTTTGACTACACATGTGAGGTATTAATGCCCGCACTGTTATAGTGAAAGTGTTGAACATTGACTTGTGAGATGACCTCACTGCTTAAAAAGGCCAAATCATGTTTCTATTTAAATCTAGTGGTCTGCAGAGGTTTTTGTTAGGGTTATGTTTAGGGGTAGAGGACGGGTTATAAGATAAGATATAAATAATGAAAAAAATTATAAATATTAAATAAAAATTGATATTAAAAATAATAAACTTAAATAATATATTTAGATTTTCTTTGAATATTGTTTTCTTATAGCGCAGCCCACAAATGCCATTCCATAAATGAGTCTAATGCATAATTGCCACAGGACAGAAATTTCAAGTACATTTTCTGTCATACTTGCAGGAATGCAATATAAAACAACAATGCAGGAACAACCATAGGTTTTCTCTGGGCAAAAGCATTGTCTCAGTGTGGATAGAAGGCCAAAACTTTGAGAGAAAGATGCATTTTCAAATGTATCTGTTAGTATGGATGTAGCCTAATATTTACATGAATAAATCAGATGACACTACTCATTCCTGTTACTATTACTCAGTTTCTATATATAAGTATAGGATATATGAGTGTATGAGTAACAGGACTGAAAGTAACAGGATTGAGATTTTAGGATAAAATTAGCAAATACATATAATCTAGCCACATGGAGTACATGCTAATATTATGAGAATACTCAGCAAATTATAGTGATTCACCACAGATTTGTATTTTTAAAATAAACAAGTAACATCTAAGAAATAATTTAGGTAACAGGACAGTATATTTATAATGACGCACCCAGCCACCGTTACAATATCATCAAATATACAGAAAAGAAAATAAGACCACATGCTTCCGATCATTTCATTGCCTTCAGAAGATCCAGATGTTGCAATATTATGTTGAAAATGTGTCTTGTGGAATTTTCTCAGTTTTTTAGAGGGGGGAATATGTTAGGGTAACAGGACTGAGTGAAAACCTGGGGACACGACTAAAATATGTATTTTATCCAAAATATTATAAATTTATTTTGAAATAAATGTATTTAAAGCACAGACGGGATATGGAGGTACACAAAAATGCTAAATAAAAATGATTTCTGAAGGATTTTAAACATTATATTTAATGTTAAAATGTAGCGTTAGACACTGGGGACATGCACAAATGCTATATTTTCAGTGTTTTAGGTAGTTTTTAATAATTTGTTTAATTATATATTTTAAATTTGCAGTTAGATTAATGTGCAGGTCACTTTGCTTAATAATAAAATGTATTTTATAGTTAATTTTTATGCATGTTTGTACCTATAATGTCCTGGGGACACAAATGGCACCCATTCGGTGGAATGGCCCAGCGATTGTAAAAAACTGTAAGTGTTGCCATAATTTAAATTCAATTAGTTAAATTTAATTCACGCAAACTGTGACCAGTTAAGTTACACAAACCTGAGAAATTATTCCATTGCTATTTTCTAGCAGTAGAGGGCACTCCACAATGTTTTTAGGGTTTCCTTACCATTTACCTGGAAGGCTACCGATCTGCATTCAGGTCTTGGAGTAATAGTAAATGTGTAGTGTTGGAACATCTTTAACTTTCAAACAGCATTTACAAACACATTCAATATTCCACCAGTGCAGAACCATATACAGTATTTTAGTACCAAATACTGTGCTGTCTCTGAAAGGAACAACGTCTTCTTCTTCGTTTCCTTTTATCTGGAACCTCTTCAGCACAGATTTGATGTTTGAAACACCTCAAAGTATTATATCAATCCTGCCATTTCTTGTGTTCTGCAGCTGTCTTGTTCTAAATGAGCTCAATAATTCTCATAAAGCTGTTTAATGCCCATAAATTAGTGTCGAAATTAAATAATTAATTAAATTGCACTTTGGACCTAATGTACAAAAAAAATGAATTTGGTGCAGTGAAAAATCCAAAACCTTCAGTCACGTTTATAACCCATTCATGTTTACTCCTACTTAAAGCACTTTCATTTTCACTCCATTCAGACAGAGACGAGAGAGAGAGAGAGAGAGAGAGAGAGAATCTCATCGCAGAAGACAAAGAAACACAAAGTGACTAAGTTCATAAAAATGGCAAGAGCACATCGAGGTGAGTTAAAAGCTATCAATTTATCTTTATATGAATTAGCGGTCAAATCACTAGCCAATTTGGCGTGTTACTTATTTGGGGAAGTTTATGCAAGTCAAATCTGCGCAGGTTTAGCGCAAATACTGAACTTGTGAGACATCATGACATTATCGAGTATATTGCAAAAACCAAACCAAACACACAGAATGCATGCATACCCCTTACGGAAAGAAAATATATTTTATTATATATGAACGGGCAATATATTATAGAATTTTCAGTATATTGATAATTATATAGAATAATACATTGTGGTAATATATTACAATATACTGAATAATACATCAGGAATTGCCGCTTTCCATATATTGGGAAATATGTCAACATATATGGTGCTCATATAGTCACATTTATATGGGAATATATATTAGCAATAAATGAACACAATTCAAGGTAAATATTTATTTTAATATATTTTCATATATGGAATTATATATTTGTAAATATATAAATACTGGCTACACATATAGTTTAACATATATGCAGTATAAGGTCACATATATGTGAACATGTATGCAAAATATATCCCACCCAGCAAAAAACACGTTGAAAAGACGTCGAAAAGACTACAGTGCCAGACGTCTAAACAATGTCACGACAGATGCAGTTTTAACCTTAGTAGACTTAACATTTGTAGATGGTATAAAGCAAATAAACTGTTCTAAAAATCTTTTACAGCTCACTGTAATTCAGTTTTCATAATCTGAATGAAATGTTAAGTGAAAAATATATAACACATTAATGAATAAATCTGTATATATAATATATATATATATGAACTCTGAACCCCACCCCACCCCACCACCACCACCACCACCACCACCACCCACCCGAACACACACACACTCACACTGAGACAAGCACCGGACACTTGTACAGCATTGGACTGACCTCATTCAACTACCTCTTCTGACAGTCTGAATAAAAAAGACTGCTCCTTGTCACTTTAAATAGATTTAAATTTAAATAAAATAGTCTTGATAAGCTCTTTGCACTACACCATTTATATTCTGCACTGTTTGTTTGTTTATTTCACTGGTTTGCACTATCTGCCATGTGCCTTATGCCACTTTATCCATTTTTTATATTATTATTTTTATTTCTTTATTTAATGTTTTATTTTTATTTTTTTCCCTACATGTCCTTATTTGTATATTTGTAATAGTTGCATTTTTGTGTACGTATGTGTATGTATATATATATATATATATATATATATTTGATTTGTACTTATCTGTATTCTTGCATTCTACTGTTAGTGTTTAGTGTTATCTGTATGCACCAGGGAGTAAGAGAGTAACGCAATTTCAATTCTCTATGTATGTATGGTACATGTGGCAGAATTGACAATAAAGCTGACTTTGACTTTTGACTTTGATATCTGTATTTTATTTATTAACTATTTTAGTGTCATGTTTGTGATTGTTATTGATGTAAGCTATGGCTTCAACCTTAAAATCAAAACAGACTCATGATTTTATGACATCAATTACTGCTTTATTTATTTAGAAACACAGGTATGTTAATGTTACTTTTGTATATTACTTTGCATTTTATTAAAAAAGAACAAGCAAAAGCACGCACATGGATCTCAAATGGGTGCTCGACTAAAAAACAAGTAGAAAACATTTTTTAAATGTAAAGTCGGCAATACCAAAGCTCCAAATGTATCAAATTTATTTAAAAAACTTTTGCATAGTGTGTGACGTTTCGAGCGCGCTCGTCTGATGAAGAGCCTGCACGCTCGAAATGTCACACACTATGCAAAAGTTTTTAAAATAAATGTATACTTTTGGAGCTTTGGTGTTGCCGACTTTACATTTAAAAAATGTTTTCTACTTTTCATTTTATCACAGTTAGGCCTACAGCTCCCTGTAAATAAATAAAAGACCTTACTTGAGGGGCATTAGGAACTGGGAAAGGCTGCTTGATCTATTGCACACCGAATGTGTCATTCTGTACGTGCGTTATGAAATTAAATGTGGCAATCCAAAACTGTCAATCTAATCCCATTCAGGCAAAACTATGCTCCAAAAACTGACCACACTGCTGATGTGATCATATCACTAGCACACCTTGATAACATGTGAATCATCTTACGGGAAAGGCATATCTATATAATTTTTCATATCGGGCCAATGACGATGTTCACATTTTAAGCCTTTATCGCCCGATTCCGATAACACTTCAATAATATCACGCATCCCTAATTTAAAATGTATTTTTCACTTAGAAATGACGATTAATTGTGGATGTACTTGACACTTTACAGTGCCCCTGTGACTCTAGGGGATTTTAATTTCAAAATCACTGTAACCGGAGAACTATTCTAACCCCTGACTTTTATTAATACTGTGAACATGTTGTTACAAGGGGGCTCCTGCTATATGCTGATTATAAAGTTGAACTCAATTATCTCTCTGTCTTTTAGGAAAATTTTTAAGATGCCCAGAGTGGTTCTGGATTTCTTGCCTGGCGACTCAAAACCATCCAGAGGAAGACTAAACTTGAGTGCACAAAAATGAAAATGCAGACCGCAGGAGGAGGTGGTCCAACACAGGAGAGGGAGCTGCCTCAGACTGGTGGTCAGTTGGATGAAGAGTATTGTAAAGAGTCCATATCCTTGATGAACCACACCACAGACCGGGAAATTGTCATGTAGACGATGAAGGAGACCTTCAACTATAGACAGCGTGTTGAAACTGTGGAAAACTGATTGCTGTTTGTGGACCAAAGAGGAGGCTAAAATCTTGAGCTATCTGCAGCAACAAAAGCAGAAACTTTATTTAATTCATATTTCTGTCAATCATATATTAAGTTTACAGATATGAATTGTAGTTGAAAAAAAAGATGCCATTGCTTACCAGTCCTTTAGTGTCCAGCAGCCTTGGAAACACGGTGAGGATGCGATTCATCAGAACTGTAGAAAACTTTAAATACCTTGGTACAATTCTGGACTCTTGAGTTTCTCTGAAAACATCGTTCCAGTAACGTTACTAGAAGAGAATCTGAGTTCAACTGAATCAAATCAATGGTAAAATGATTCACTGGTTTGAATCGCTCGAATCGGCTCATGCTGACGACAAACGAGAACAACACAAACGTGTTCAAAGACAAATTTTACAAACCAACCGCCAATGTTTTCATGAAAGTGATATCTATGATATGATGTAAAAATAACTGAATACCAAAAATAAATACCTAAATATGACCTTTCTGTATAAGTGATGTTTTATTAACAAGTTTCGGGAGGAGCACGCGCAGATAATTAACACGGCCAATTCTTCATCAGTAATCACACCACCGATCCAATCAGCACGAGAGAGAATCCCTATAAATAATCAAGCAGTCTTACCTTCATTATCTTACCTGCTCTATCTATATCTCCCCACTGCCGCAGCAGTGACTGCTCCCGCAGGAGCCTTTTCTATATTCCTCCACTGCCGCAGCAGTGTCTGCTCCCGCAGGAGCCTTTTCTATATTCCTCCACTGCCGCAGCAGTGACTGCTCCCACAGGAGCTCTATCTGTATTTCCCCACTGCCGCAGCAGTGTCTGCTCCCGCAGGAGCCTTTTCTATATTCCTCCACTGCCGCAGCAGTGACTGCTCCCGCAGGAGCCTTTTCTGTATTTCCCCACTGCCGCAGCAGTGTCTGCTCCCGCAGGAGCGCTATCTGTATTTCCCCACTGCCGCAGTAGTGTCTGCTTCCGCAGGAGTGCTATCTGTATTTCCCCACTGTCGCAGCAGTGACCGCTCCTGTAGAATCCTTATCTAATTTTTTCCACTGCCGCAGCAGTGTCTGCTCCCGCAGGAGCCCTATCTGTATTTCCCCACTGCCGCAGCAGTGTCTGCTCCCGCAGGAGCCTTTTCTATATTCCTCCACTGCCGCAGCAGTGACCGCTCCCGCAGGAGCTCTACCTATATCTCCCCACTGCCGCAGCAGTGTCTGCTCCCGCAGGAGCCTGTATCTCCACCTCCCTCTCATCTCTACTTTCCGCAGAAGTACCACTACCACAAGCAGTGTCCAGCATTCCGTCAGCCCTAAGCTATGCAAATTTTGGGGGTTTACTGGCCCACTTTGGCTGCTGTCCCGCGATAATAGCATTTTGGGGGAGCATTCTGGGTCCGGGCTACACGCCGAGCTCGGACCCCTCTCCCCGGTCGGGGGGAGTAACGGGCTCGGGAATAATTACCAAGCTCGGAGCCCTCTCCTCGGACAGCACGCCAAATATGCATAACCCTTTACTCAGTTTATTATATATAAGTGTGAACTCGTGAAGTGATGTTTTATTAACAAGTTTCGGGAGGAGCACGCGCAGATAATTAACACGGCCAATTCATCATCAGCAGTGTTGGGGAAAGTTACTTTTAAAAGTAATGCATTACAATATTGCGTTACTCCCTAAAAAAGTAACTAATTACGTTACTTAGTTACTTTTTATGGAAAGTAATGTGTTACGTTACTTTTGCGTTACTTTTTAAATATGAGCAGGGCTTGATTGTTTGTTTTTAATATAAGAAGTTCTAATTATAGCAAATGTAAAAGCCCTTTCACACCAAAAAGTGTAATGAATAAACGTCAGGCTGAAGGAAGAGTAAATTCACGTCTGTACAGTAGAACGCAGGAGAAGGTTCAACACTCTTCAGCAATTAAAAAACAATGAAGCACAATTGTTAGTTTATCTAAAGTCATTTTTGGTTATTAGTATGGTTGAACTGGATTATCAAAGGTCAGCAGCAAAGACATTGGTTAATAAAATGGGATTAGATACATTTGTGTTGTTTAACATATTTAATTATTGTAGGTTTGCTTCATATTCTGAGTTTGCATTTCACCGTTTTAATTCATGTTGATGAATACTAAATCAGTTTTTTGCGAGTGGGATGAATTAATGCACATTCACATTTAGTCTAGAACTACAGTAACAGCATGTTCACACCAAGGTTATTATAGTTTTGAATTTTTTAATTCGTTTTATTTTAATATCGTTTTCAAATTTGCTATAAAATTCAGTTTAGTTTTTATTAGTTTCATTAATATTTTTGTTAGTTTTAGTTTAGTTTTTATTTTGTGAACACATTTTTATTTAGTTTTTATATAGTTTAGTTTCGGTTTTAATTTAAGTTTAGCAGAATCAACAGATCACTTCAAGAGCGAAGGCCAAAGAAAGACGTAGGCATAATTTAACCTTAGTGAGGCAAACGTTTAGCGACACAAAATTAACGCATGCTGAAACGCATAAATCTACACAAGTTGCGATAATGTAATCTAATGGTGTGTTGAGATATTAATATGAAAATAAATGTAGCTGTTACAGAATGGCCCGTATTCCTCAGTTACTGATCACGTTCACCTGCACCTATCTTGAGTTATTATCGTTAAGTCTTTTCACCTGTGTTTAATTAATCATGTCCACCTGCTCCTCATCCGTGTGTCCCTTTATAAGTCTTGAGTTCTCCCCTTGTGTTTGTCGAGTCTTAAAGTATGTTTGGTTTATGCTGTTCTCTTGTTTATTTTTGTCATTTATATTATTAAAGTCCTGAGTTTCCCGAGACCCGTGTTTTCCTGAGTTTCTGGATCAGCATACCGTTACAGAAGACTCGACCATAACCGAAGACTTACCGATGGGGAAGCGGCTGATGTTAGTTCCCCGCAGGGGAAGTTCGGGGATCCTCAGCCTGCTGCTGCCCGCGGTAAGGATCATTCCGCGCCTCGAAGCGACGATGATGGTTCCGCCGCCTGAAGCGACGATGATGGTTCCGCCGCTCGAAGCGAGGATGATGATTCCGCCTCTCGGAGCGACGATGATGGTTCCGCCGCCAGAAGCGACGATGATGGTTCCGCCGCCCGAGATGGCGAAGATAATTCCGCCGTCCATGGCGAAGATAATTCCGCCGTCCACGGCGATGATGATGCCGCCGCCCGCGACGAAGATGGTTCCGTCGCCCGCGGCGATGATGCTACCGCCGCCCGCGATTATGAGGGTTTCGCCGGCCGCGGTAAGGTATGGGCTACCGCCCGTGTTGAGTCAGGAGCTTATGGATGAGGCTATTCCCTCTGGATTCCTGGCTCCTGTCCTCTCCCCCGAGCTTGCTCCACGCCAGTGCCCTCCCGAGGCTGTTCCTCGCATGTGCCCTCCAGTGGCTGCCCCAAGCAAGTGCCCTCCCGAGGCTGTTCCTCGCATGTGCCCTCCAGTGGCTGCTCCACGCCAGTGTCCTCCCGAGGCTGTTCCTCGCAAGTGCCCTCCAGTGGCTGCCCCAAGCAAGTGCCCTCCCGAGGCTGTTCCTCGCATGTGCTCTCCAGTGGCTGCTCCACGCCAGTGCCCTCCCGAGGCTGTTCCTCGCAAGTGCCCTCCAGTGGCTGCCCCACGCAAGTGCCCTCCTGAGGCTGTTCCTCGCATGTGCCCTCCAGTGGCTGCTCCACGCCAGTGCCCTCCCGAGGCTGTTCCTCGCAAGTGCCCTCCAGTGGCTGCCCCACGCAAGTGCCCTCCAGTGGCTGCTCCACGCCAGTGCCCTCCCGAGGCTGTTCCTCGCATGTGCCCTCCAGTGGCTGCTCCACGCCAGTGCCCTCCAGTGGCTGCTCCACGCCAGTGCCCTCCCGAGGCTGCCCCACGCAAGTGCCCTCCAGTGGCTGCCCCACGCAAGTGCCCTCCAGTGGCTGCCCCACGCAAGTGCCCTCCAGTGGCTGCTCCACGCAAGTGCCCTCCAGTGGCTGCTCCACGCAAGAGCCGTCCCGAGTTCCCGCTGGCTCAGTCCAGCCGTCCCGAGTTCCCGCTGGCTCAGTCCAGCCGTCCCGAGTTCCCGCTGGCTCAGTCCAGCCGTCCCGAGTTCCCGCTGGCTCAGCCCAGCCGTCCCGAGTTCCCGCTGGTTCAGCCCAGCCTTCCAGAGCGGCCTCTAGTGCCTGCGCCTCCAGAGCGCCCCCTAGTGCCTGCGCTTCCAGAGCGCCTCCTAGTGTCCGCTCCCCCTGAGCACCTCCAAGAACCCGCTCCTCCAGAGCCTCCTCAAGAGCCCGCTCCTCCAGAATGCCCACCAGAGGGGAGCTTCCCCAAGAAGATTTTGGGGGGGGGCTATATATCCTCTGCCTGGGTGGCCGAGCCCAGAGCCGAGGCCACGGAGATCCCTGACCCACCATGGCCGCCCAAAAGAAATAGGCCATGGTCTCCCGAGCCTCCAGACCCACCATGGCCGCCCAAAAGAAATAGGCCGTGGCCTCCCGAGCCTCCAGATCCGCCGTGGCCTCCCGAGCCTCCAGATCCGCCATGGCCTCCCGAGCCTCCAGATTCACCATGGCCTCCCGAGCCTCCAGATCCGCCATGGCCTCCCGAGCCTCCAGATCCGCCATGGCCTCCCGAAGCCCCGGATCCGCCATGGCCACCCGATTCTCCTGCTCCGCCATGGCCTCCCGAAGCCCCGGATCCACTATGGCCTCCCGAAGCCCCGGATCCGCCATGGCCACCCGATTCTCCTGCTCCGCCATGGCCTCCCGAGTCCCCGGATCCGCCATGGCTTCCCAAATCTCCGGTTCCGCCCTGGATGCCTTCCCTGTG
The DNA here is from genome assembly GCA_027422415.1 of Schizothorax lantsangensis. Classification (NCBI taxonomy): domain Eukaryota; kingdom Metazoa; phylum Chordata; class Actinopteri; order Cypriniformes; family Cyprinidae; genus Schizothorax; species Schizothorax lantsangensis. Next base: position 775,343 of record CM049856.1, read on the forward strand.
TCCGTGTCCATGTCCTCCACCGACATCCAGGGCGCCCACCCCCCCCTCCCCGGTATTTGTTATTACGTCGCGGGACGCGCCGTCCGGGAGGGGGAGGTAATGTTACAGAATGGCCCGTATTCCTCAGTTACTGATCACGTTCACCTGCACCTATCTTGAGTTATTATCGTTAAGTCTTTTCACCTGTGTTTAATTAATCATGTCCACCTGCTCCTCATCCGTGTGTCCCTTTATAAGTCTTGAGTTCTCCCCTTGTGTTTGTCGAGTCTTAAAGTATGTTTGGTTTATGCTGTTCTCTTGTTTATTTTTGTCATTTATATTATTAAAGTCCTGAGTTTCCCGAGACCCGTGTTTTCCTGAGTTTCTGGATCAGCATACCGTTACAGTAGCCTAATTTCATTATATTAGATGTCTTTTTTCTTATTTAACCATAATCATGGTATTGTCGTGTCTTCCTCACTTTTCCATGAACAGCCGCGCATAAATCATCTAATGAATGAATCGTATTTAACAGTAAAGGCTCATATTTGAATATGTTCTTTTCTTTATTTATGAAGAATTATAAGCATGTGTATGATGTGATTTAGCCTATGCATATTTGTTCTAAAGTTTGGTAGAGTGATCACAAGATGCTCGGCCAAGTTTTGTATTGTTTACAGAAAGGATGCACGTTCTTATCTTTATTTTCTGTTAATTATCACGTTGCTCTGCATGTCTGTTTTTCTTCAAAGCACCAACTTAGAATGCCTAATGTTGGTTTGATTGCTTGTGTTACACGAGAAAATTAATAAGTTTGCCTACCTGATGTTGTAGATTAATGCGTGTGCGGTTCGGGTTGCGACTCGCGGTTTTTATGTCAAACGGTTCTGGTCTGGTCCAGAAATAAATGAGTGCTGCTGTGGGATAACGGGTCGGGTGTTCTGTTAAGTACTGCTGGTGCACGTTTAGCAAACAGGACCGGTGCAGGACTCTGCTTTAAACTGCTTTGCGTCTCTCCGTCAGATAACCCCATGTGTGTGATGCGCCATTTACAGGTATTTCCCTAAACTGTCACACAGCTCAAATATTTTTCCGCCAAGGGGTGAGAACGTCATGATTACGAAAACGATTGTTAATTTTTGTTAATTATTATTTTATTTCAGTTAGTTTTTCAATAACTGTCAGTCAATAAATGGGAAAAAAGTAACTCAGATATTTTCTTGTAAATTAAAAAGCAATGCGTTACTTTACTAGTTACTTGAAAAAAGTAATATTATTACGTAACTCGCGTTACTTGTAATGCGTTACCCCCAACACTGATCATCAGTAGTCACACCACCGATCCAATCAGCACGAGAGAGAATCCCTATAAATAATCCAGCAGTCTTACATTCATTATCTCTCGTCTTCCAGCGTCCCTCCACCACCCGACTCCTCACCTTCAGCCCGTTTCTATCCCAGCACAGGGAGGAGCACTTGGGGGGAGCATTCTGGGTCCGGGCTACACGCCGAGCTCGGACCCCTCTCCCCGGTCGGGGGGAGTACCCCGGGCTCGGGAATAATTACCGAGCTCTGAGCCCTCTCCTCGGACAGCACGCCAAATATGCATAACCCTTTACTCAGTTTATTATGTGTGAACTCGTGAATATATTTTAATGAGGTGATTTAAGGCCACTATCACTCTAAATGATCCCTTATCAGTAGGGTTGCTAACTTCAGAAAAGGAAAATAAGGAACAGGATAAGAGATGTTCAAAATATTCGTTCTGTACCACATCATTTTCATATCTTTCTTAGCTGTAAAATTGTATAAAAGGAAGACGGGACGCTTCTCTGATGCCTTAAATACAGGACAAGTCCATATTATACAGAACCTTGAGTACTGAACTGGGGAGCTGTTTGAGATGCACCCAGAGATTTTGCCTGCATTTATTTTTCTTTATATTAATTATTCTCATCTTAAATACACAGAACGAGACCTGGTGAAGCAGCTGAGATCCACGTGACACACGATTATAAAGACAGAGTTTATTAAAGAGGAGAGTGAAGACATGAAGATTGAAGAAACATTCAGGGTCAAACATGAAGATACTGAGACACAAACAGGTTGGTTTTCATTATCAAAGCTGAACTCACTAAATTTGATCCTGATTAAAATGTCCAGCTCTACAGAAGTAGATATATGAAAACAATGCAGAAGCAGCCTAAACAAAAGTTATTTTGTGTAACATTTAACTACAAAGCAACAAGAAAAAACCTTACATTTCTATCATCTTAATTATGCAACAATATCTAACAAAAACTTTGGATAATGTGAATTGTGAGTGCTTACATACTACAACCCCAAATCAGAAAAAGTTGGGACAGTATGGAAAACGCAAATAAAAAAAGAAAGTAGTGATTTCTAAATTTACTTTGACTTGTATTTCATTGCAGACAATATGAACACAAAATATTTCATGTTTTGTCTGGTCAACTTCATGTCATTTGTAAATATACATCCTTTCCTGTCATTCAGACCTGCAACACATTCCAAAAAAAGTTGGGACAGGAGCAATTTAGGGCTAGTAATGAGGTAAATTGGTTAAATAATGATGTGATTTGAAACCGTTGATGTCAACAGGTGATTGTAATTATGATTTGGTACAAAAGCAGCATCCAAGAAAGGTCTAGTCCTTTAGGAGCAAAGATGGGCCGAGGATCGCCAGTTTGCCAACAAATACGTGAGAAAATTATTGAAATGTTTAAAAACAATGTTCCTCAAAGAAAGATAGGAAGAGATTTGGATATTTCACCTTCAACGGTGCATAACATAATTAAAAGATTCAAGGAATCTGGAGGAATTTCAGTGCGTAAAGGACAAGGGCGCAAGCCTAAGCTGAACAACCGTGATCTCCGATCCCTCAGGCGGCACTGCATCAAGAATCGTCATTCATCTATAAGCGATATCACCACATGGGCTCAGGACTACTTTGGCAAACCTTTGTCAAGTACCACAATACGTAGTTACATCCACAAATGCCAGTTAAAACTGTACTGTGCCAAAAGGAAGCCCTATGTTAACAGTGTCCAGAAGCGCCGTCGACTTCTCTGGGCTCGGAGGCATCTGAGATGGACCATCACACAGTGGAAACGTGTACTGTTGTCAGATGAATCAGTATTTCAGGTATTTTTTGGGAGGAATGGACGCCGTGTGCTCCGGACCAAAGAAGAAAAGGATCATCCAGACTGTTACCAGCAACAAGTCCAAAAGCCAGGGTCTGTCATGGTATGGGGTTGTGTCAGTGCCCTTGGCAAAGGTAACCTGCACTTCTGTGATGGCACCATTAATGCTGAAAGTACATAGAGATTTTGGAGCACAATATGCTGCCTTCAAGAAGACATCTTTTTCTTGGGACGTCCATGCATATTTCAACAAGACAATGCAAAACCACATTCTGCACACATTACAAAGTCCTGGCTGCGGAGGAAGAGGGTACGGGTACTTGACTGGCCTGCCTGCAGTCCCGACCTGTCTCCAATAGAGAATGTGTGGCGCATTTTGAAGCGCAAAATGCGACAATGAAGTACTGTTGCCCACCTTAAGACTTGTTTGCAGGAAGAATGGGACAAAATTACACCTGAAACACTTCATCACTTGGTGTCTTCAGTCCCTAAACGTCTTTTAAGTGTTGTGAAAAGGAATGGCATCATTACAAAGTGGTAAATGCTTTACTGTCCCAACTTTTTTTGGAATGTGTTGCAGGTCTGAATGACAGGAAAGGATGTATATTTACAAATGACATGAAGTTGACCAGACAAAACATGAAATATTTTGTGTTCATATTGTCTGCAATGAAATACAAGTCAAAGTAAATTTAGAAATCACTACTTTCTTTTTTTATTTGCGTTTTCCATACTGTCCCAACTTTTTCTGATTTGGGGTTGTAATATTAACGTACCTGAACATAAATACACTAAAAGTTATGTGGATTTACTTCACTTTTTATGTCAGTTGGGTTACTTTGCATTTAAGTAACATGATTTAATTGCATAATAAAAGGTTCCAGTCCTATTATATTATAGTATAGTATTCTTTTTTTACCTGTTTGGCACCAGCGGGACCATTTTGTGTTTGTACACTAGAGGGGGCACACGCTTATATAATCTACTGTTAAACTACTTTTCCAAAACAAAAATCTTTTGCCTTAAAGTAAAAGTATTTATCAAATTCTTACAAGTGTTCTGTGAGTAAAAAAATAAATAAATCAGCAGTCTTCCTTTGTAATCTGCACCTCCAAACATCTTAAAATACACATTTGCTGCATTGTTCAGGTTTCCACACATTTTGGACACTTCAATGATGATGCCGACATCTTTGTAATGCCTGTGCCTCTAGTTAGGGCTTTATGTTCAACATCCTAAAAAAAGTCAAATAAAACAAGGAACAATTGACCTATCGGTAAGCCCCTCCCCTCGAACGCAGACTAGCCAATGGCAGTCGAGTATCAGTTGCACGTGGAGCAGAACTCGGACATCTGTAGTTTTCAGCGTCATAGAGAAACATTGGAAGATCTGAAGCTCGCATCGGTTTTATGCTTCAAAAATGTAAAAATGATGTGCCTGGGGTACTTGTAACACTGATTCCAGGTATCCTGAGAGGATGGGCAATAGAGTTTATTTTATTACATTTCCTGAATTCAAACAAAACAGAGCAAAATGTCCCTAAGTATTCAAGCCCAATACAAATGAAGACAAAAACTTAAATTTTCTGCTTGTCATACAAGTTACAATTTTCATCTGCTCAAGCAGAACGTTAATGTTATCTTGTGCTTCAGCACGGTATCTCTGGCTAAAACTAGCTAATGTTAAAGTTAGTGAGTCCATGCTAACGTACAAAACTAAATAGTGGACTGTTCTCGCGTCTTGTACAGTGTAGGTCAAAAACACATAAACAAAGGTCTAGTGTCTCTCCATATTAAACTGGTTAAATGTACATTAATTTAATCGTACCCTGCGATACATGAACAGTGTTGATCCTGCATGTTGTCATCCGTGACCGTAATATGAGACTTCTCCCGCTTGCATTGTGATCTGTAAACCCTCGCTTCCAGTTACCCACCGTATTTATTTTTAGAGACATTGTGTTTTCCATAACTGATACGTGTCAGGTATATTAATGCAGATATATCCATTTTGCTGTCAGGAGTGGGCGAGGCTTATGCGAGTAAATGAGCGCTACTGCGTGCATGCGCGCTACACAGACAGAACACAACAATAGTATAGTAGCGCAATAATTCTGAGTAAAATATACATTCTGCTAAAATATTTATTGTTGGACATTAAGTACGACTCATGTGAAATTATAATCCTACATATAATTGTACTTTTATGCTAGCAGTAACTGTAAATCAAATGTAAACTGGCTTATACAACCCTAATTACTATCTTAAATTAGTTAAATGTGTATTCCTCTGATCAGTTAAAAGGCAGTCTGATTTCTATTTATTTTCATTTTTAATTCAGTGATTTTAAATTTTAGTGTTTTTAAGGCTTTAATGCTTTAAAGAGCAATTTTAGATTGTAATGCTTTAAATGTTCTACTAATAACCATAAAAGGTTGTCATAAAACCCGGAGAAAGGCTGCATGGCTAGAAACTGCTGATCAACTGAATGCGCAAGTAGCGACTATGTTAGAATGTTTTCATTTATCTTAAAAAATAAAAAAAGTAATTACATTTTGGGCACAATACATGAAATACAGTTGGTTGTAGCCTATATTTTGTATTTATTTGATGTATTTAAGTTGCATTTTCTGTATATTTTTATTTTTGGACTGATAATGAAGTAAAATAATTGTATGTGAGAGAGTCAGTGGTAATATCGATGCATTCCTATTGGTCAGTGTTAGAGGAGCTCAGCTTAGCCTGACAGTTAGCCTGCTCCTGACCAGGTTAGTTTCCCAGCATAAGTTGCCACAGTGACTGAGCTTGAGCTATGGTAATTTTGCTTTCGGAAACCAAATCAAGTGACAATAAGTGAGACTGACTGAAATAAGCTTGGCTTATTTGGTAAACTAGTTTTATGAAACAGCCCCCCGGTAATGATCAGATATGTTGGTTTAGCTTGTCAGTATGAATGAAATGTATGTTTATGTAACACCTGCTTGACTCAGTGCTACACAAAGTACCTACATTTTTGTTCAACACACTGAGCCAGGTCAATCAGAAGATGCAAAGTCAGTTGGAGGCAAAGAATACAAAAAACACCCAGATATTGTTATTTTTTTAGAATTTGTTTCTATTCACTGTTGTGTGTATGTGTATGTGTATATATATATATATATATATATATATATATATATATTAAAAAAAAAAAAAAATTAAATGATAAAGAGTTAATGTAATGAACAATAATTAGGAGTTGGAAGGATGTATGACATGAAAAGTGTAAGGTTCAAACTCAGTCTATGGGTGGCTCGCCATCTTTTCTTTCCTCAACGCGGCTTGATGAATCCACACCAGGCACGTAACTCACAGCAGAAAAGTTTCAAGGCATACAACAAAACTGGCCTGTACACACAGGATAACATTCTTAGAAACCTGATATAATATGCACTTTTCACACCAAGATTAACGTTCATTATTTACAGCATAGGCCATACCTCACATACAATGAACGCATCTCTTCATTTTAACAGGCATAGTAATACAACAGTCTTAATTCATCACATGTACAAAAATAAATCTGTAACTCACCGATTCCTCTGAATTAAGTGTTTTGAAAGATTTTACACCACGAACTACAGCGATGACTCCATTAACTTTAGCACGACGCTCTGGATGAACTCGGCAGGTAAGCTTCTTTACAAACATCACAATTGATCAGCTTGTCCAGTGTTGCCAATTTAGCTATTTTGTAGCTAGATTTAGTGATTTCCCCACCCCTTTTGAGACTTTTTTCAAAAGTTTAGGGACAAATATAGCAACTTCTTGAACAAACCTTATCTAAGTTCTCATCTTGCCCACTGATCTATTCATCTTTATGTAGATCAGTGAATTTGGCATTATGAACAATCCTTATCTAAGTTCTCATCTTGCCCACTGATCTATTCATCTTTATGTAGATCAGTGAATTTGGCATTATGAACAAACCTTATCTAAGTTCTCATCTTGCCCACTGATCTATTCATCTTTATATAGACCAGTGAATTTGGCATTATGATGTCATCTAGTGACATTTAGCTACCAGTTTTAGCTACTTTCAATTGAAAGCAGTTGGCAACACTGCATAATGCCCTAGGTCAGGTATGGGCAACTTCGGTCCTGGAGGGCCGGTGTCCTGCAGAGTTTAGCTCCAACCCTAATCAAACACACCTGAAGTAGCTAATCACTGTCTTCAAGATCACTAGAAAGTTACAGGCAGGTGTGTTTGATTAGGGTTGGAGCTAAACTCTGCAGGACACCGGCCCTCCAGGACCGAAGTTGCCCATCCCTGCCCTAGGTGGAGATAGAGTCAGAATATTTTGTCTCAGAAGAAAAATAATAAGTTTAATAGCATAACAGTATGTTGGTTTTGTCAAGCCAACATAATAAATAAATAGTAATACAATAAAAACAAAAAGGCAAAGGTCAAGAAAAGATACAAATGAAACAAACAGTGCTTTAAGCCCGATACGCACTGCATGATTTTCGGGTGTCCCAGACGAAAGATTGGCATCGTGAAACAATCATGGCCAATCAGAAATCGCCACAATTGTTTCACGTTGCCAGTCTTTCGTCTGCGACAGCCGAAAATCGTGCAGTGTGTTTTGGGCTTTAAGTTTTTTATGCAAGTCTAAAGTATTCAGCTAACAGCCTATAGCAGGAGTCCCCAACCCTGTTCCTGTAGATCTACCTTCCTGCAGAGTTCAGTTCCAACCCTGATCAAACACACCTGTCTGTAATTATCAAGTACTCCTTCAGATCCTAATTAGTCGGTTCAGTTGTGTTTGATCAGGGTTGGAGCTGAACTCTGCAGGAAGGTAGATCTCCAGGAACAGGGTTGGGCACCCCTGGCCTATAGAAATTTAATAGAATCAAATGTAAAAATAAAACCGCATAGTCTTCACTGTAAGAATTAAACTTGCTTTGTTTATTTAATAAAGCTACAAATGTCTTTCAGTCAAGATCAGTGAGTCTTTTGTTGTTTGATTAATATTACAGATGGCAGAAGGAATATTACCCGCTGTCACTTTAAGAGCCGCATGGATCCAATTTACTGTTACACATGTATTTTCATTCTGAACTCTTCACGTTCACTTAAGACATAACTGACAAAGGTTTACATGAATAATCACCAAGCAGCACATTTTGACACATTTTTGCGTATTTATAACCATTTAGGCATGCAGTTTAAGCTAAAAGTTTACTTTACTTGTCTGTGTTCTGCTCTGTGTCGGAGCATATGCACAGAACAGTTCTCAGTCACACTTTCACGAACAAATCTAATAAACATTAATAAATCAAGCACGTCCCATTTTGGGAAAATAACGTTACATGATTTTACTGATTTGCGCATTAAGTTTGGGCTTTTATGGAGGAACTGCACCACTGGAAAGGGGCAGAATGGGGCACAATAATCATTTTATCTCGATTATTGGATTTTCATAATCGTTGGAAGCTGAAGTCGAAACTGTATTTCGATTCATTTCACAGCCTTAACGTGTCCTAAAGAAAGTAAAGAATTAACAATATTGGCAAAAGTTTCTGAGATTACAGGTTTGACTTTTTTCAGTTGTTTAGTGGGTACCACTGGTGTCAAAAGTATTCACATTCATTACTCAGGTAGAAGTATAGATACTAGGGTTTAAAAAGACTTCTGTAGAAGTTGAAGTATCAACTCAAGCTTTTTACTCAAGTAAAAGTGTAAAAGTACTGGTTTCAAAACTACTTAAAGTATAAAAGTAAAAGTAATGTAAGGAAAAAAAATGCCATTAAGGACAAAAGCTTATGCCGCGCCACAGGGGCCTATTGTGCACTACCCCACCTCCTCAAAAAAAAAAATTTTCTGAAGGCCATAATGACTATAATGTTATATTAAAATGTTAATGTTGAAAAATTTGGGATGCACTAGGCTACTTGTTTCAGCCGCATATATACCCATTGAAAATGAACACATTTTAGTACAACCCCAAATCAGAAAAAGTTGGGACAGTATGGAAAACGCAAATAAAAAAAGAAAGTAGTGATTTCTAAATTTACTTTGACTTTTATTTCATTGCAGACAATATGAACACAAAATATTTCATGTTTTGTCTGGTCAACTTCATGTCATTTGTAAATATACATCCTTTCCTGTCATTCAGACCTGCAACACATTCCAAAAAAAGTTGGGACAGGAGCAATTTAGGGCTAGTAATGAGGTAAATTGGTTAAATAATGATGTGATTTGAAACAGTTGATGTCAACAGGTGATTGTAATTATGATTTGGTACAAAAGCAGCATCCAAGAAAGGTCTAGTCCTTTAGGAGCAAAGATGGGCCGAGGATCGCCAGTTTGCCAACAAATACGTGAGAAAATTATTGAAATGTTTAAAAACAATGTTCCTCAAAGAAAGATAGGAAGAGATTTGGATATTTCACCTTCAACGGTGCATAACATAATTAAAAGATTCAAGGAATCTGGAGGAATTTCAGTGCGTAAAGGACAAGGGCGCAAGCCTAAGCTGAACAACCGTGATCTCCGATCCCTCAGGCGGCACTGCATCAAGAATCGTCATTCATCTATAAGCGATATCACCACATGGGCTCAGGACTACTTTGGCAAACCTTTGTCAAGTACCACAATACGTAGTTACATCCACAAATGCCAGTTAAAACTGTACTGTGCCAAAAGGAAGCGCTATGTTAACAGTGTCCAGAAGCGCCGTCGACTTCTCTGGGCTCGGAGGCATCTGGGATGGACCATCACACAGTGGAAACGTGTACTGTGGTCAGATGAATCAGTATTTCAGGTATTTTTTGGGAGGAATGGACACCGTGTGCTCCGGACCAAAGAAGAAAAGGATCATCCAGACTGTTACCAGCAACAAGTCCAAAAGCCAGGGTCTGTCATGGTATGGGGTTGTGTCAGTGCCCTTGGCAAAGGTAACTTGCACTTCTGTGATGGCACCATTAATGCTGAAAAGTACATAGAGATTTTGGAGCACAATATGCTGCCTTCAAGAAGACATCTTGGTAACACTTTACAATACGTGTGCACTAATGAACAGATAATACTGAATTAATGTATAACTCATGTTTATCTAAGCTATTCGTTAATGATTGCCACATTAGCAACTAATAAAGAGTCTGTCTGGTTAATATATTAGTTCATATATGAGTTGTTATCAATTAAATATGTAATTGTGGATTAATTACCTAATAACTTATTTTATTAACTAATAGTGTTAATTAACTTGTTAATTACCACAGTGAGCCAAAGCCTTGTATTTCAACTTCCAGGCAAAAGAGTTAAAGTAATATGCATTAATACATGATTAATTACTGCATTATTTGTGCAAATTCATGTGTGAATTACTACAATTACTAAATGATGAGTTAATGATGTGCCTCAACAAGTAAAGTCACAACATAATGATATATTCGCAAACCATCAGCTAATAATTAATTAATGACCATCACTAGAGTTTATAAAAGCCATTTATTAAATGCAGAATATTAAACACTTAAGCACTTTCCAAAAACATGTTTCCATAACATACATTACAAAACAAAACATTTACAAAATAATATAAAATTAAATAATACACATTTCTCCTCTCTATGACAACTAAAAGGTTAATGTCAAATATATAGTGACATATGACATACAGATATAAATACATATGTCATGCTATAAATAGTTTTTGGCATATATTCCCACTGTGTTTTATACATCAGTCATAACCTGCAACAAAAACAATGTGTCTTGTAACCATGACATACTGTCAACAGGGCAAATGTAACACCTTTCATTTTTAACAGCAATAGTAAAGCAAGCAGCTGATTTAAAAAAAACAAACAAAAAAAAAAAAACTTGTATGTTTTGTGGTGAACTCCTACACAGGATAGTGATGACGAATGTCTTTTAACAGTCTAGCAAGGAGACCCTGGCTATGTTTGTCAGCCAGCCAGTGAGTCCATTCAATGACTGAGAGGTGTTGCTTCAGGATTTTTTCTGTTCTGTTTCCTCTAAGTCTCCAAATAGTAGACTTGTACTTCAACCATGCTCTCTCGAGATGCTGGGTGTGGGCTCCACTGTGGGGATCCACGAACCACTGTCTGTGATTTACTCTAAAGTGAGTGTAGCCCATGGCAGCTAATGCACCTCTATAAGCTCTCCATTCGTCACTTATAATGGTGGTGCCAGGTCGCACATGCTTGGCCACGATTGGTACAAGATTCTGCCTTCCTCTTCTCTTTACAAGCCGTAAGACTGGATGTCGTCGCTCATCCTTTACTCCTAGTATGCCAAAGACCCACTTTTTTCGTCTCCAAGTTGTGGCTGCCCTCCCTCTGCCATACTGTAAAAGTTATATTAAATTATATCACATAAGGTCTACAAAAGACATGACACAACAACAAAATATATATAACTCAATGGCAAAAGTAAAGAAATGGTTTCCAAAAAAATCACTCAAAAATACATATGCATGTTTAGTATGCCAGTAATGGAACAACATATGTATTATATACTATTAATTACAAACAGAAAAGAATTTGTCTCCGTTGTCATTTGCTCAAAGCTGGCAGAATTTAGTATTAAACATGGGAGCAAATGCAGTTACCATGAATAGCAATGAGAACTGAGAACAGTTGAACAAAAAAGTTAAGTACACAAAAGTGTTGAGTTAATACACAAAAGTGATTATTAAAATACAGTGGATCAAAATTAAAGCACAAACTACAATTTCCTAAATTTTGTGGTCACTGCTTAGTCCTATTTGAAGTTATCCGAACAGGAGTGAAAGCACAGTTTAAGCATATTTATAAGAAATGTTAGTTATATTGTACAGTATAGAAAAACTTAAATGAGATATTTGAAAAAAAACCATCAAAATTAGAGAACACTTTCAGATAACTTCCAGTTATTGGTGTTAATCTGGCACCCGGTGCTAATTTCCTTAATTACAGTATCTGACAAACCCTATTTAACTGGCAGTCTAACGTTCCAGCTTTCAATGACTTTGCAAGATGGTGAACCGTTCTAAAGTGACAGCAGATTGTCCAGATGAAGGCCAAAGGGGTGACCCTTTCAGCCATAGCAAGAGAAGTTGGTCATTCCAAATCTGTGATTTCTAGAATATTGCATCTTTACAATGTCTCTAACTCATTCAAGTCCCCCAAAAAGGCTGGTCATCCACGAAAGATAAATGCACAAGAGGACAGAATAATGCAGAGAATCTCAACGGGCAATCAGCTCAACACTGCAGCTGGAATTGCTTGCCATTTCAGCTCTGAACAGGGTAAGCATCTGTTTCAGCATACAGTTTCTCAACATTTAAGAGAATTTGGACTGAAAGCACACTCTGCAGTGAACAAACCTCTCGTCAAAAGGCTAGAGTAGACTAACTTTTGCTGAGGAGCATGTTGTGTGGACAGAGGAGAACTGGCCCAAAGTTCACTTCAGTGATGAAAGCAAGCTGAAAACATTGAAATAATGTCTCCTCTCCACCAGTAAGCTGGTGTGTGGTGGGCGTTCTGGCGCAATATGGCTGCCGTCGCATCATCCAGGTGGATGCTGCACATTGGTGGTGGTTGAGGAGACTCCCCCCTTGTATGTAAAGCGCTTTGAGTGCCTAGAAAAGCGCTATATAAATGTAACAAATTATTATTATAAATAAAGAAATGGCCAGTCCAGAGTCCTGGTGACAAAGTTATGGCTAAGAAACCCATTACAGTCAGCAAACTGTGGAAGAGACTGGAAGAAGAGTGGGCAAAGATCACAGCAGAGCAGAGACTGGCCTCAGATGTGCTGAAGTCATTCAAAGCACGGGTCTGTACTCTTCCTACTAATGTTTGACTGCTGTGATGTGCCTTTAGAGATTTCAAATGAAATCTTTCTTTGTGCTACAATTATTGCGGTTCTCTAATTTTGATCACAGTGTTTTCCACAAAATAAAGCTTTTCGTTGAAGTGCTTTGGTTATTTTGTAAAACACCGTTCTAGCATGGCATGGCCACAACTGAAATTCCTTCAAATTCTGAACAAAGAAGAATATTATTTCTGAAAAAAATCAAGTGTTCATAAATTGTTCTCTAGTTTTGATCTCAACTGTAGGTTACACTCCTTTGTGACTTCACAATGTGAATATTTCATTGGTAATAGACAGAACACTGAGCTGTCACCCTTTACTCACCTTCCGTTTATGACGGAAGCTGCTTTCGTCAATAACAGCAAATTCTCTGGGATGTCCAATAATTTGCCCACGTCTTCGTGTATAGCGCCTCATAGCACACCTGCAAATCTTTCTTAATGCTGCAGCCATCTTGGACATAGTTCGGGAACTTCTTGCAATCCCATCTTGCTTCATGTCGATTTGTCTGAGGTGCAAGCCCTGAGAAAACCTAGTAGTAAAGATAAGTGCAAGGCTTAGTTATTTTTCATATTACTGACTGCTTCACTTGAAGCTACGGGGTGTTTTAAACACACTAAAAAAATCATGTGGTATATTTAATCCGGTATGGATATTCCAGGACTTACATGAGTCATGACAGGTAAAAGAGAATCAGAACTAAAAGGTAACACTTAACTGTAATCATGTGCACATCCACATTGCATTAGATTGCAATTTGTTTTGTTGTAATTTGAAAAATGCAACCATAAATGTATTCCAACTTTTTTTTTTTGGTCAAAGTGTTCCAATAATTTTATTTACTTATATATTAATTGATTGATTGGTTGGTTGATTGATTTATTGATTGATTGAAGTTACTCCCTAAGCCAGGTCAAACATGTAGCCTACTTAAGACCACATGGGTTGGGAAAACAGTGTTGACTTACCGGTAAATAAATGTCATCCATGAAGACAGGGAATTTTTTGAATTCTGAAAGAGTGATTTTGCTCTGACAGTCCTACTGCATTTTCTGCCTCTGTGGCTTTGATGTCTGCATTCCCTGGATAAACCATAAGGAAATGTTAAATCAATGTTAAATAATAATATCTAGATACATCATATGTACTTTAAATATAATTAAAAGTATTTATTTCTCTGTGAACATTTCTATAATGTAATAGCCAAAACGAAATTTATAGCATTGTGAATGTTTATATGGTTGTTAGTGAATAGGACACTAAATTATAATTTTGGCTTTAATAAGATTTTCCCAATAAATATGCAGGAATAAATTTTCCCAATAAATATGCAGGAATAAACCTGGTGTCCTCCATGATTCCTGTGCATTCTGACAACAAAGCACTTGAATGCAACAAACTCGCCATCCCAATTTTGAAGTGGGAATTAGAAAATGTCTGATAGCATGTGAAGCCAACAAAAGTGCATTGCATTACGTTTTCATTAACTTGCGTGTTATATAATTTTCTGTCGCTATGTGGGCGCACAGTTTTTTCTGTCATTTGGTCAAATTATCATGTTATAAAAGATAACACTTAAAATGGCACTGGCTGTGAAAACAAACAACATATGCTAGACTAATACACTCTTCTCCACTCCTTAAATACAAAAAAAAAAAAAATTATAAATATAGTATTTCTTGATTAAAGAAAACGCTGTATACTATTTTTTCAAACTACAGTCTTTATTTACCTTCAGACTGCAAACAAGCTGAGATGCGCCAAACCGCGTGCAGCAGCACATAGAGGCGGGTGGAGTAATGAGTTTGAGGAGCCAATGGAGTTATGAGGTTTAGGAGCAAGCTATTTTGGTTAAATATTTGCAAACCCCACAGACAGACGTAAAGGGTGGCCAACAGTAATGATTTATGAAAAGAAAAATAATGAAATAGAGATACGACCGCGACTGTATTTTAGTTTTAGTTTCTAAAGTAATACATCCATTTTAGATCATTTAGGCAGGGTTTTTATTAGAGTGAAATAATATCACAATTTAAAAAATATATTTCTATTATTTCTCCTCTTTGTAACTGCCGATTTTTTGTAAGATAGGAAAATAGTTAATTACAGTCTAACTGCTACAGTAAAGTTGGCTGCCAATGACAGATTGCCAGTAATGTTACACTGTGTCTAGACGCGACAACCTGACCGTTGCAAAGCACTTGTAATACAGTATACCTTGTATACTTCACATAAAATAGCATTTGAGAGGTCAAATAAAATCGTGCCAGGGGAAATGTGCAGATCTGATACAACCTACCAGTGAAAGCCGTCTGATGTATCGTGGCGTCTTTTCATTTTCATGCCACGACCACAAATCTGACAGGACATCTTCCTTGCTAGAAGTCTTTTTTTCTGTAGCCATTTAATGAGTCTTGCAGTAGTCCTCTTAGTTGGCTTATCGATCAGCAGAAGTAACAGCTCTGTCGTTAGATTCATTTTTAAACAAGCAGTAATACAAATTTTATACAGTACATAAAACCAATCGTCTCAACCTCAGTGTGAAACTGACTTCTTGACCTCAATTTAGCAGCGAAAATGCGGACCCTTAACCTTTTCGCATTTCCGGGGTTCTCAGTAGCGGAAGTATAGTTAACAATAAAACAAAAAATGCAGGACACCGTTTACACGACTTTTGGAAACCTTGCAATAACGTTAACTAGGTTTTATGTCAATGCAATAATTAAACATTTAAAAATGAAAAGATTACAGTATTTGTAATGGGTGTCACTACAGGTTGCCAGATTCCTTTTTCAGTCAGAAAATCTGCCAATAAACTTTCACATCATGTTTCCCGTGAACATTTATAATTTTAAATAAACATAAGGGGTTAGGTTTGTTTTAATATTATATTGGTGACAAATGAACTTGATGTAGATAACATATAATGCCAGATTTTTTTTTGTTTGTTTTAACTGTTAACAAAATAGTGGATAATCTAAAATAGAAGATACAATTTTTTTTTCCATAAAAGACTGGTTATATTATATGAATTTTTTTTAATTGACTTACCGACAATTAAAGCAAGTCAGGCCACCATCTGGCCACCCATACGAACTGCAAATCGAACTGAGCATGAAAGGGGGTGTAAATATTTTGCGAATTTTAAACAAAGTTCAAATATATGGCATAGCACCCACTCTGACATTAGTTACATCATTTGACAACAGCAAAGATGTACAAGATCCACCTGAGCTCCACGTTATGTTTAGGGGGGAGCGCCAGGCCTCTGTGATTAAAGTGGAACCAATGTTTCCTGATGAGGATGACAGTCAGAATCATCTGACAGAACACACGCAGCAAGAAACGTGCGAGCACCTGGAGGCATACAGCGGCGTTGTAACTGTGACAGCGATGGCAAGCCAAAGTACTAAAAGTAGTAAGCGGATAAATCGCAAAATACCATCTAAATATAGTTCTGATGTATATGGTGAGTTTTAAAGCTTTAGCAGTTATGTTCGACCCATTTGCTTAAAGTAACATTCAGCATAATGTGCACGTGGCAGAGGCCGACTTGTACTGCTAGCCTGTTATTGCAACAAAACGTATGGAAGCCTGTTTCCACCTCTAAATGAAAAGATTTTTTTTTAAAAGTAACAAGAGTATTTATCTCAGAATTCGGACCTTTTTCTCAGAATTGCGAGTTAAGTCAGAATTGTGTGACATAGGCCTAAAGTCGCAATTCTGACTTTTTTTTCTTTCTTGCAACTGCGAGTGTTTCTCACACAATTCTGACTTTATAACTCTAAATTCTGTTTTTTTTTTCTTTCAGAGTTGCTAGATAAAAACTTGAGTTATAAAGTCAGAATTGCATGATAAAAAGTCACAGTTGAATACAGTTAGAATTGTGAGCTATAAACTCGCAATTCTGAGAAAAAAAACGGCAGTCTTTTTTTCCTCATAAGTGGACATTATAACATACAATTGCATGCTTATATCTACCAATTCTGAGAAAAAAAAAGTCATAATTGCGAGAACTTGCAGCTCCGACTTTTTTTTTTGCGAGTTTATATCACAATTCTGACTTTATTCCTCGCAATTACCTTTTTAATTAATTTATATTATTTACTGGCGGAAACAAGATTTCACAATGAACAACCATAATGTATAGGCTACTGTTTATATATATATATATATATATATATATAATGTGTGTGTGTGTATATATGTCTTTGCCACCCCCTTACCCTACTCTCCATACTCCTCAGAGATTCCAGTCCGCAAACCTGCTCAGGAGGAGGTGAAGAATGATGTGCAAGGTAGGTATCTAGTAATGTCAGGACTATACATCGATTGCACCTGTTGAGCCAGACATCTTCAGAGATAAATCCTACAGTACTTTCTTAAACTTAAGGAATAGTTTAACCAAAAATGAAAATTCTCTCACAAGTTACTCACCCACATCATCCAAGATTTTCTTTATTCTGTCAAATTGAAATTAAGATTTTTAGGAAAACAGCTCTCTAAGTTCATTTCAGTGCATGTGAGTGGGCACCAAAACGTCAGTGAGTTCAATCTTTTCTGAAGCAATCCAAATGGTTTTAGGTGTGAACAGCCCACAATATAACTACCTTTTACTGTAAATATTAGGGCTGGACGATTAATCGCATCCTACTGTCATGCGCATCTCGTCAGTAATACGGGTTCTTTGATTAGCGGTAAATCTCCATCACCTGTTTTCAATGGAGCGGCATTTAATACATGGAGCCGTAGTTCACTGACAAGCCACGCAAAATCGCGTTCATATCGCTGATAAATCGCATTCGTTTATAAACGCGATTTTGCGTGACGAGATGCCCATGACAATAGGATGCGATTAATCGTCCAGCCCTAGTAAATATTCGTATTAACAGACATCAGCATTCTTTATAATCAAAAAGCATGTGGATGGCTGAACATTTACAGTGTAATGTAGCTATAATTTAAATTGTTCTTACATTAATTGTTTCAGAGAACATTTATTAAACAAATGGAGTTGTTTGGCTGTCTTTTCTCTTTGGTGTGTGTGTATTTTTTAAGCTTTTTGGTGCACATTGACTTCTACTGAAAGGACCTCAAAGAGCTAATGCTCTTCTAAAAGTCTTCATTTTTGTTCAGCACAACAAAGAAAGTTGTACACATCTTGGGTGGCCTTAATTATCTTGTGTTGGTTAAAACAAAATTATCCCATGATTTACTCATCCTCAAGCCATCCTAGGTGTATATGACTTTCTTCTTTCAGACGAATGCAAACAAAGTTATAGTAAAATATCCTGGCTCTTCCAAGCTTTATATTGGTAGTGAATGGGGGGGCCCCTAAGTTTGAATCCCAGTGCTAAAGTGCATCCATCAATCATAAACATAAACCTCCACAAAGGGCTGTTGCAAAAATCGCAACATTGTAATATCATGCTATTGATGAGCCTAACTGCAGAGGAATGCAACAAATGCAGCAACCAAGCAAATATTAGCAACCAAGATATTTGCATTTTCTTTCTTTTTTTTTTTTGTAAGGTTATGCCCGTCTTGTTTTACACTTTGTGCATCTGTACTGAATATTACATAAGTTAGTAGTAATAACATAATGTGTACCATGGTGATTTGTACAGAGGCTCAGCAGATTTGTGCTTAAAGGTGGGGTATGTAATTTTTGAAAAACGCTTTAGAAAACTGAGTCGGGGCCGAGTACCAAAACAAACTTTTAGCCAATCAGCAGTAAGGGGCATGTCTACCCATGATCCGGAGGAGAGAGCGTTCAGTGAACAGCCGAGCCGAGCGACAGAAAGATAGAGATGGCGGATAAAAAACAAAAGAGAAAAACGTCTGCGGAACGATAAGGCGAGAAGTAGGACCCGTGTAAATATCGGATCAGCTTTCCAGAGCTGGAGAGAACTCAAGGAGCGGAAGGCCTGCGATCGGACGCCGAGGTTGCTTTGTTTCTTCTCGATAGGTTAGTAACACCGTGTCTACACCGGCCGCGCCGCAACAGCTAAAGTCTGTCTACACTGGACGCGATAAAGCGACCGTTGAAAATCATTTGAACTTTGTGTCAGTACGTCATAAATAGAACGCGGCAGCAGTTTTCTGTCGGAGATTTGTCGCGCCGCGCAGCATCCAGTGTAGACAGCATCACTGATTATAATTTCTTCTACAGTATTTTGTCGCGCCGCTCACGTCTGGTGTAGACACAGTGTAACATTGGTTTTGCTTTGTTTCACAGAACTAATCATTGCCTGGGTTGCGTAGGCTACGTATGTGTGGGGCGGAGCTATCAAAATAGGGGCGAGACCCTTTTGGGGTAGGGGCGTGTTTGTTTTGGTGATTTTCAAATATCAACATTGGCTTCCAGAAATCACTCCTTTAACAAGCCTAAACAGACAGTGAATGAGAGATCAAGTAAGTGTGTGCGATTACTGCATCTGTCCTTCAGGCCGAGTCATATATATTTGAGAAAAAGGTTCTAATGTCCAAGGAAAGCAAAAATCGGCTTTGCTGGTCAGCTGAGCCTTCTAAAGTGCCGCTGAAAGTTAAAATGATTTCAACATCTTATTTGGTTACATCTCTCTTTTGAAGGGGTCATGAGCTGCATTTATTTTTAATTTTATAATGTACTCTGAGGTCTATTTATAATGTTATTGAGGTTTTTACCTAAAAAAAACATCCTGATTTATAAGTAATAAGCTATTTTCTATCCCATTTTTGACCTTCTCTTTGAGAACAGCTCTATTTGAGGGGCGTGCCGCAAGCGAGGCATGGACTTAAAGGAACACTCCACTTTTTTTGAAAATAGGCTAATTTTCCAACTCCCCTAAACAGTTAAACAGTTGAGTTTTACCGTTTTCGAATCCATTCAGCCGATCTCCGGGTCTGGTGGTAGCAATTTTAGCTTAGCTTAGCATAGATCATTGAATCGGATTAGACCATTGGCATCTCACTGAAAAATGACCAAAGAGTTTTGATAATTTTCCCATTTAAAGCTTGACTCTTCTGTAGTTACATCGTGTACTAAGACTGACGGAAAATGAAAAGTTGTGATTTTCTAGGCCGATATGGCTAGGAACTATACTCTCATTCCGGCGTAATAATCAAGGAACTTTGCTGCCGTACCATGAGTGCAGCAGGCGCAATTATATTACGCAGCGTCTCTCACAAATGTCTCCATGGTTGCAAAGCACGCTCCCTGTGCAAGCAGCGCTGCGTAATATCATTGCTGCAAAAAAAAAAACTAAAAAAAACTTTAATATTTTATTTCTGACGCAAATATTTCATAGTCACCTGCACACTTTGTTCATGCCTACATATTTTTCTTTGATTTGTCTTTTAGAAGAGGCTCCAACTGCCCATATAACTCTTTCCAAAACAAAACAAACCGTTGAGATGCTGAAAGAGAAGATCCATGCTCTGGAGGAAAAAGTGGAGTCTTTGACTGAAGAGAGAAACTTTCTCAGAGAGAGACTGGAAGATGGTAAGTTCCCCCTCCACTCCTGTGGCACAAATTGTGAATTACTGATTATTGTGCAACAGAAAAGAAATGTTGCTCAAACACTTGAAATATAAATAAAAAATAATTAACCCATACTGTCCACTTGGTATGTTATTTAAAAACAGTTTCATTTGGTTGATTTCCGTGTGAGTAATACATGTACTTCCTGTGTGAGGATGCAGTAAATGGTGCGATACAGTGAGATTCCAAACAGCTAAAATGAAAACAAATTACTCTGCGTGATTCTTGTTGAGTTAGGTTCAGATGTACTCACTGATATATATTAGATAGACAGACAGACAGACACACGTTTTTTATTTCTGTAGTTCAAGACTCAAAGAAGAGATATTTATCTGTACACTGTTAGCAATTGATGTAATTTTTACAATAAATTTTACAACAACGCATTGTATTCACGTTTTTACTGTAAATGCAAATGCATGATGGGAAATTTACGGACAGTCCTGTAATATTATTGTAACTACACCGTAGAAGCATTATTTTACAGCCACCGCATAGCATTGTGGGATCGCAGCTGTTTGAATTTTAAAATTACGCGGCCAACGGTAACTTACCAGAAGCATTTAAACATTTTTGGAAGAAGGAACACGTCTCAGGTATGTAACATAAAATCTATTTTATAAGTCAGAAATATTACCGGTGATCTGAATGAGTGCTGATTGATTCGTTTGGTATATTTTCAGATTTCTCTTGAACTGACCGCGGTGAAGTTAGTTTCAAATGGCGTCTTCTTAAGATCATTGCACACTGAGTCCGAGATTTTCGCGTTCGTTTTTCCGTTTTCCTCATCCTTTCCTATCCAAATGCATGCTACGGATGCGAAAACGCAGAAAAAACTGATCCGAATTTTTTTATGACAGACGAAAGTTTCGGAGGCAGTGTGTAAACCTGATTGACACAACGTGAGGTCGTATTTATTTTTTAAAGTGCGAAAATTTCGGACTCCGTGTGCAATGACCTAATTTAAAACTAACTTCACCATGGTCCTGAATGGTCAACACCGAAGGAAAAAGCAAACTGAGCTTTTTCCTGCGGTAACACACCGCAGGATCAGCTGCACACCTGCTAGCTGGATTATTTCAGACACTGATTTGTTGTCGATTATCTAAACGTCATCTCCTAGGCTCGCCTGTGCTCGCTTGGAACCTCGATGACGGGAGGTGATACGGAAAAAGGTAACGTTACCACATGCAAAACCACCACAATGACGACAGCTCAAATAACGTTAGAATAATTAGTGTTAGCCCATAGACTGTAAAAATAAGCATTAGCCCCGTCAGCTTCCTCAGCTCAGGTTATTATTGCATTGGTTAAACGTGCTACCGGACATGCTATTGTAATTATTATTATTATGACTTCTGTTTTGCTGTCTTTTAATCGGGGGTCTTGAAGTCATTGTGGTTTGCACACTAGTATGATTGGCAACAGTAACGACTGGTCATTTCTGTTTTAAGGGCCTGTTCTCTCACTTCAGTGAGTTCTCATCCTGGAGAAGCTGCCAGCAGCCATTGAGCAAAGAAGCAAGACCATAATCGAGTACTTTGAACAACACAAGACAACAGGTGTGGGTGAAGTCTTAGATGCCTATCCAGAAGAGAATGGCACACTAAGCAAAATAATGTTATTTCAAACAGAAAACAATTATTTTGCTTACCCCATTGGCAGATTATTTTGCTTGTTTCGAGCAAAAACTCACTTAATTTTGACTTGTTTTTTCTGAAAACAAGACAATAATTTTTACTTGTCTAGAAAATCCTTCTTGATTTAAGAATTTTTAGATATTTTGTTTGGAAACAAGACAAAAAAATCGAAGTAAGAAAGCATTTTTTGCATTGCAGCAAGGCCATCTGCATTATCCCATACCTACTGCCCACTTTAATGAGAATGTCATCTTTCTTAAGGTTGGTGTGAGTACAACTTGCACGTACACACACAAACTTACTCTGGCTCATTCTCTCTTCTAACAGTTATTTTGTAAATTGCTCATGCAATACCATTGTGTTGGTAATATAGTCTCCACACAGACTATCTATTCCAAATTATTCTGATATTCCATAGACCATCTGAACTGCTATAGGGAGTGTATAGGTATATTCTTCCCTTATTTTAAGGTTTATTACAGGGCTTAAGGTTTTTCAGCACTGTCGGAATTCTGGCGCATGGCCGTTGTAGATTAAAAAAATAATTATGAGGTAAAATCAAAGTATTGAGACTGTGACTATAAAAAGCTAAAATATACCTGATTTAATTTTGGCCACTATCCCCCTTTGAAGTAGTCTCCTTGTCCAGTGATACACAGCTCCCAGTGCTTCTGCTTCAGTTGAAACGCTCTCTGGAACATGTTATTTAAGAGGGTCTAAGCATATCCAGCGTGCTCCAATGTGACAACACACATTGAAAATGCGCAAGTTTTCAAAAATGAAAACTGGGTCACCGTTTTGACATAGTAGAGGACACACATCTTAGATGGTGCTGGATAGGTTTAAATAGCGAGGCTTTCAGGGAGCGTTCCAACCAAGCCAGGAGCACTGAGAACTGTGTATCACTGCAAAGGAGACTACTTTGAACGGGATAGCAGCCAAATATAAATTTGCAAAAAATATAATTTTTTTGATTTTATAGGTGCACTGAACTTTTTTTTTTTTTATTGCACCCTGAACATATTTCAGGCGCAGACAGTTTCCTTGCTTTAAGCCCTGTTAATAGTTGTTACATGGATGTGTCAAAGAAGAAAGGAAAGACTGTAATTCAACATAAGTCTATTGCATCCATAAAAAGCCTAGTCTAAATTAGCAAAAACCATACCATAACTTTGTCTCCCAGCCAATAAAATTGGTACTTTCGCCCATCATGCCAACACCACCACTCGTGTGTGTGTGTGTGTTTATGTAGTGCAGCTTTCTAGTGATCTTTTAGTTATCACATTGTGTTAATGCATTTCAGGAGAGACACTAAGCGCAGATAAGTGGATGATGTCCATGGAAGGAACGATTGTGATGGGGCCCCACAACAATCTTTTGAATGGAGTGGCAGCGACCTTCGCTGCTTACTATGTGTTCAACTTGCAGTATCCTAAAGAGGCCTCAAGCACTCTTGAATTTGTCCAAAGGTATGTTTAAACTGTTTACACACTAATAAAGAAAATAGATCCATCATTCTCATATGGAACGTCCCATGAATCACTTTATTTTTGTTCAGTATTGTTAGGCTCTATGATATACGCTATACATTGATGTCAAAAGACAGGCTTCCATCCAATTCATTTGCATCTTTTAAGTGCATTCGTAAAAATTTGGCAAAAAAATAATAATAATACTTGGAGAGCGTTTCCATCAGCTCTGTTATGCGAATTAGAAATGGTCCTGAACAGCTGTGGGATCAAAACGTAAGGGGCAGCTTAAAGGGGTCAAATTATGCTTTTTTTAAAGATCATTATTTTGTGTATTTGGTATAACAGAATATGTTGACATGCTTTAATATTCTAATTTTTTCAAATACTGTACATTATTGTAGGTCCTCTATGCCCCGCCTCTCTCAAGCACTTCGTTTTCTACAAAGTCCCTCCTTCCGACAAGCACAGTCTGCTCTGATTGGCCAACTGGCACAGTGCATTGTGATTGGCCGAACACCACAAGCCGCGTCGGAAATGTAACGCCCCTCTCCATAATTGCGAGCCTTAGCTTTCAAAATAAAAGTAAAGACAGTTAATAATGTCCTTAGTTTTACCATCAGTTCAAGCCCGAGAGAGGAACAGAGTCACGTGACAGACACAGTGATGAAGCCGCGGTTGTGATGTGACCGTGTCTCCCTCTTCTCACACTCGCGAATACACACACACACACACACACAACACTGCGCTATGACCCCATCTCTTGCTCTCACACACGCGCACACTCACACACACACACACACACACACGACACGCAATACTCTGCATTTGAACAGTCAATAGCAAATACCTATGTGGGGCCATGTTTGAATGAGCCGTTTTAGGGGGGCGTGGCAGAGTCTTTGATAAAGAATTATAAAGAAATGTTGATAAAGAATATCTCTTTGGTTCTGAGACTTTAGTCTTTGCAAC
Organism: Schizothorax lantsangensis; assembly: GCA_027422415.1. Lineage (NCBI taxonomy): Eukaryota > Metazoa > Chordata > Actinopteri > Cypriniformes > Cyprinidae > Schizothorax > Schizothorax lantsangensis. The sequence continues at coordinate 799,959 of CM049856.1, forward strand.
TTCAGGGATCTTATCTATGCACAATCAGCTTGTAACACTCCAAAGAGAAAGCAAAACTTGAAATCGCATCATATGACCCCTTTAAAACACTTGATAGAATTGCAACAAATGTGAATTTATGCGAATACATCCGTTCCCATCAACAAAATATCTAGTCAATCCACATAAAAGTTTTTATTCACATTAGAATATTTTATGTGAATTTTAACCATTTCCAGTCAGGATTATTATTATTTTCTTTTCAAATGGTTAAAATGTGCATTAAAAAACTGGATGGAGACACAGCTATTGCCGTTAAGTGTCTGTTCTACCTAGAGTTGGTATTCCCCTGCAGGACATTTATGTAAGCAAAGAAGAGTCTTAACAGACAACAGTTTAACATTACAACTTTCATTAATTAAGTCAAATTTTTTGAAGTATGGTTAAGGTATTTTGCAGACGCTTTTGTCCAAATCGACATACAATATATTACATACATACATACAATGACATTATATATTTAAGAAAAACAATGGAAAAGCAAATGTAATTCTAAATGTTAAGTTGTAAAATTTGTTAATGTTAAATACATCAAGGTCATTTTCTTCTACAAGCAAGTAGGAATAGGTTACATTTTATGTTTTTTTTACACAGTATTCATCATTAACTCTCCCTCTCTGTTTTCAGAGCTTTTTGTGGAATCAGCTCCCAGACGGGCAGCAAAGCAGAGAAGAGTCACGGGCTCAACGCACCTGTCTTCACCCTCTTAAGAAAACTCCTGTACTTTGAGTTGATGGGCTAGTATTGATGCTTGTAATATGTGGTGTTGCATAATGTTAATAAAAAAAAAAGAAAGTTGCCATTGTTTTGGTTTTAATTGTGGAAGATGGAAAATTAAATTTTATTGTAACATTTACAAATAACAGGATATACTGTATACAGTATACTGAATTACAATATTGTAATTCTCTCCTGTAAAATTACAGGAAATTCCTGGCAACTGAGTTGCAGTAAATATACAGTAAATTATACAAAATTACAGCATTTTACTGTAATAATGCTACTATAATCACAGTAGCACTGCTGTATAAATACAATACTTTATTGTATTAAAAAAACAGCACATTACCTGTATATTACTTGCTGTAAATTCACGGCAATTAGTTGCCAGGAATTTCCTGTAAAATTACAATAAATTTTTAACAGTGTACATCCTATTTTGTCTGTCACAGCCCTTAAACTGAAAGCTGAAATTCCAGGACAGCCCCAGAACCATACAGCATCCCAGCTGGAGTCATCTGAAGATACAACATCTTCAGATGACTCCAGCTCTGATTCATCTGAGCCTTCACGAAAGAAGAAGTACAAAAAGAAACCAAAAAAAAGAAATCAAAGAAAGCACGGGCCGGCGATTTCAAAAGAGGTACTACATGACAAGTTACGATTTTCACTTAATGTATTCACAGAGACCACAGCTAGTTTGGGTTAGGTTGATTTCAAGCCAATGCTATGGACTTAAAAGCACCTTATTTGTATATATTAGTGTTAGTAATGATAGCATGCTTTGTCTATGGAATGATTTGTCCTCATTTGCATTTCTGTTCTTTCATGCATTTATTCCAGTAAAAACTCCTGAGGAGTCTGTTTTTTCGGTACCAGAAAGTCCTCCGACTTGTTAAAAGTGGCTCAACAAAGGCGGATGCCTATAACAGCGTGGGGGTGGACCGCAACACCATTGTCAACCAAGCTCCAATTGCAGAGCTGGCTGCTGTTAGCCCTGACATGTTCAAGATCCTGAGGGCTGGTTTCAAAAAGGGGACAGTCTGAAAAGATTTGCGGAAAAATGTATGGCTCAATGCATCTTAGAGCCAAATGCAAGTCAGATCAGTGCCATGAAACAAGCCAATGGTCTGCTAGACATTCTGAAAAAGTAAATGTTGCATTAGACCTGTTCATCAGGACATTTTAAGCAGTGGTGTTACTGGTTTTGACTGCTTTTGGTACTAAATGACTCTAGTGTTACTAAATAAGAATTTAAAATAGTCCATGAAACAGGACAATAACCTGTTAGACATTCTGAAAAAAAGTAAAGTTACATTAGACCTGTTTCTCATAGTTTTAAGGACAGTTTAAGCAGTGTTGTTACTGGTTATGACTGCTTTTGTGGTACTAATAAGAATTTAGAATAATCATCTTCCCTTTTTTATTTAAATTTTTCTCTTTAGTTTTTTGTGTGTGTGTTTAGGCTAACGGTTGTTATAGAAAGGGGAGTATATATTTAATTTTATGTTTTGTAAATGTTTTAATGATTTGTTTTAATGTATGTGTTATGGGAACGTGTTTGGAAAGTGCTTGAATGTTTAATAATCTGCGTTTAATAAATGGCTTTTATAAACTCTAGTGATGGTCATTAATTAATTATTAGCTGATGGTTTGCGAATATATCATTATGTTGTGACTTTACTTGTTGAGGCACATCATTATTAACTCATCATTTAGTAATTGTAGTAATTCACACATGAATTTGCACAAATAATGCAGTAATTAATCATGTATTAATGCATATTACTTTAACTCTTTTGCCTGGAAGTTGAAATACAAGGCTTTGGCTCACTGTGGTAATTAACAAGTTAATTAAACACTATTAGTTAATAAAATAAGTTATTAGGTAATTAGTCCACAATTACATATTTAATTGATAACAACTCATATATGAACTAATATATTAACCAGACAGACTCTTTATTAGTTGCTAATGTGGCAATCATTAACGAATAGCTTAGATAAACATGAGTTATGCATTAATTCAGTATTATCTGTGCATTAGTTAAGCATGAGTTAATGCTTATTAGTGCACACGTATTGTAAAGTGTTACCGTTATAACTAATGGTTGATAAATAATATTGATGATAATAAATCATCAAAAAAATATTGGGCTTGTTTTGGGCTTGTTTTTGAAGATGCGGTTGCTTATTTGTCTCGCGAGAGTTGGCAACAGTGGGCACAGGATTATGGGGAATGAAGTCCTTGATGGGGTAGCAGTAGTCTGGGATGGAGTGCACTCTGTTGGAGCTCCAACTGATGATCGTGACACTTTGGCGTTTCTCAAACGGAAGGCTGCATCCTCCGGAGGTTGCATTTGTAGGCTGCATACTGTCAGGGTTCTGTTGTGTGTCATCTGTTCCTTTCCTGCCTCTTGTGTCCATATTTGGTTTGTTTCCTGTCCTCGTCAGATGTGATTATTAGTTTTTTATTCTTGTCCAGCCGTGTTTGTCTAATTGTCTATGATCATCCCTTGTATATTAGTCCTGTCTTTTGAGTTTGATTTGGTCTGGTCTACTCGTTACTTCCCCGTGTTTGTCTGCTCAGATCCCTGCCTTGATTGTCATTAAAATATTATTATTTGAGTACGTCCTCGTCTGCGTGTCCTTGTTCCTCCCTGCTATGTGCACCGTGACACATACGTCATAAAGAAGATCTTATTTTAGAATATTAATAGTTATAAATTTGACCATTATTCTTAGTTAAGTGTAAATTGTTGTAATATGCTTATGACTCGCGAATGTAATGCTCAGTTGACTGAAATAAACCAAGCTTGATGTCATATGCAGCCTACAAATGTGACCTCCGGAGGATGCAGCCTTCCGTTTGAGAAACGGCCTTTGTCATTCACGTGTTTAAATCAGATATCAGGAACTGTAATTTGTTTAAATTGTCATCAATTAACAACACTGATCCATATGAATTGACCGCAAAAATATGAGTGCCGACCCGCAACTGCCTTCAACCTTGTACTTGATTACTGCTATCTTGTTTAAGGTATAAGAACTTCTATTATTTACTTATACTTGATTATATGTTCTGTTTCTGCCTACCACTTATTTACACACATAAATTGCAATATTTGTAAGTAGTTGCATCATGTGTTTTATGTCTCTAACCATTAAACCTTACCACATTTGTACATCATTTGGTTTGCATAATTCATTTGGCTGTTAAAGTATGACAAGGAGACAATCAAGAACACCACATTTATGAAAATATCATTGTACATGCTTTATTGTTAATCCAACACTATGTCAAAAAGCAGTTTTAAAATGCATGAGATGTTGACAAGCACAATAAACCCCATCAACATATAAATGTATTATGTGGACACTATTGTAAATAAAAGAAACTAGAGACACATTTCTGCACCACAACACATTAGAACCAGATCAAATCCAAGACAGATAAAAATAAATAAATACAATGGTTATTAAAAAAAAGAGCAAGAAAATGAGGCAAATAATTTCTACAGTAAATTGTATATTACAAGGAGATCAAACAGTTTTACTGCATTTTGACTTGTTTTTATAAGTGCTTCTGAAAGGTTAGCTGAGTAAGCAATTTTTTTGACCATTTCCAGGACACTATGTAACTACAGTTTCAGTAATGACAACAGCAAAAATCATCTTCAAGTGCTGTTGAACATAGCCTACTAGACTGGTTCATATTCATCAATACATTATTTAATCTAGTAGACTGAAATCTTTAGAGTTACAGTAATCAAAAAAAGAGAAGCACAGTTTTGTTGTGTAGATCACAAGTAATAATAAATTGGACAGTAAATAATGTGAGTAAATCTGTTTTCCCTTTTTTCCCCCCAGTATGAGCAAAATATACACACATATCCTAGAGGGTATCGTTCTCGACACAATGTGAATTACTGGAAACTGCTGTTATTGCAGAAAATGTCAGCAAGCATTCGTTTCCTAATTCTTGTTACATTCTTCAAAACTTCTCATAACTAAACCTTTAGCCATTTTCAGTGGCTCTGGCTCTGCCCAACATTCTGTTAACACAAAAATCTTTAAAAATGACTGATCGTTCTGGTATTGTGAGTATGAATAGTGTTCACAGTACATACTGTACTCACATTTTAACAAAATACAGATGTCTAGACCAGAATTATGAAAACATACAGGTCTGACCATTTCAGAATTGTGAAAGTGCATGCAGGTCTTTTCTCTGACAAGTCCATTCTCTGTTGATAAGCCACCAACTTCTCATAAGCAGGTCAATGCAGTGTCAGTGCATAGATTCTGGTGTCTGTACCATTTCTAAAGACTTTTGTTTAGTTTTGTCTTGTTTGTTTGTTTTTTTTTCAGGTCAGTTGTTATGAAAATTTGATTATTCATTACATTGCATAAACTATTGCTTCAATGCAGTAAATTTTTTTATGTCCCCATCATATATGTCTGAATATACTGGATGAAATACTGAACTTCTTACTTTTACAGATAGACATCGTATTAACCCATTTTCTTTTACCACAATATCACAATTAAGTGAACACAGGATATAGTTAACAAGCTACAGTTAGTAAATCTAGTCTAGTAAATCTAGATTAAAGACACATCTCTTTAGCCAAGCATTCACATAATCTCTCTCATTACCTTGTACTCCAGTTATACCTGATCAAATGCACATTATTATTCTTTACTTGAAATAAATATGCTAATTATTCTCTGTCTGCTTTCCTGTTTCTGTAACTAGAGATTACACAAGCTTCAGTCTGAATCCAGCCACTTATGAAGATTTGAGATGACGAACGCCTGAGAAGAGAAGACACCAACCCTTAACCAACATACAAAACTACATTTTCCTTACATTAGTATTATTTAGATCACAACATATAATCATTGCTGTTAATCATGTTCACCATTTCTGTTTGAAAACATGTCATTAACTAAGTGTATAATTTCTACTATCCTAGAACTGTACATTTCTGGCATATGGACATCAGCTTTGCATAGTCACCACTGATAAATGACTCCTAATTGTAAAGTAGAAATGTTTATTTTCTGAGATGTTGCTTTGCAACGATGTATCTTAAAAATCACTATAGAAATAAATGTGAATTGAATTAAATTGAATGGGAATTTTAAACAATTTCACTACATCAAGCAGTATACAAAATATTTTTATTTTTGATATTTAAGATATTTACATTTTTGGCAATGGGTGCTTCTAACTTCAATTATTTTTATTGCAATAATAAAAAACAAAAAACAGACTATTAGAGTTACGTTCAGCTTTGGCCATGTTTCATTGTGTTTTGGTTCTGTCTTCCTCATTTGCCGTTTGACCTGTTGTGGAGAAAAGTCTTACAGGAATGGAGCCCAGAGACAGAGTTCCAGAAATAAAAAAAATAAGACTTCATTTACAAAAAAAAAAAGAACAACAAAGCCTGAGGTGCAAGTCGGCCCATCTGAATTGGTCTATGTCCAGACTTTATCAATCTTTATACAGTTTCCTTATCAGTTACCGACCAATGAGCATCTTTGACATCTTACTTTCCACATTTATTAACCATTCATTTTAAGTACTGATTAAATGATGGAATTTGCTGGTCTAATCTTTAAAATAACCTTCATTTAACCCTCTCTGGGGACCTATTAATCCCAGATCTACATACATTCCATATGCCTTTTTGTGAGTTAAGTGCTCATCATTCATTCTTGCACAATCTTTCGCTTTCTCTAGTCACGTATGCCATGAGGCTCCTTAAAGATGCACGTCTTACACACGCAACAAAGTAATTTCCACAATGAGTAAAGGATCACTTTTCAATGCTTTATATAAAATAGATAAAAATAAGATAAAATAGACAAAATATTTCATCAGACCTAGTTTCTCAGCGTGTTTGATTCATTATTCCATTCAACTGGTGTCTCGTTAATTAGCTCATTAGTTCCTGTCCATTTACACTCCTAGTTTGGTTCTGTTTTTTTGTCTGGTGTTGTCTATGTTATGGTTGTGTTTGCTTGCCTGTCTTAGTTTGGGTTTACATATAGTTATTATTAAAGACTATTTTGGATCTATATCATCTTTGCTATGCTTGACTCTAAAGTTTCAGTAATGACAACAGCAAAAATAATTTATAGCTTACTTGACTGGTTCATATTCATCCTATAATTTAATCTAGCAGACTGAAAACTTTAGAGTTACAGTAATCAAAAGCAAAGAAATCAAGTTTAGAAGTGAAGCACAGTTTTAGTTTCACCAAAAGTATTAGTAAATTGGACAATCTGTGTTTTCCCTTATTTATTCCCAGAATATACACGTATAGCCTAAACGGTGTCATTCTCGATATAATGTGACTTACTGGAAACCTCCGTTATTGCAGAAAGTGGTCTGGTTTTACCTGTTGTGTGACCAGAAATCTTTTAAAACTGACATGTTCAGCAATTTTAAGAATGAATAGTTTTCATTGTACATGTTTGGTCACATAAAGGCAAGTTTCCTGTAAGAATTGTAAAAGTGCGTGCAGGTCTGAAATGTCCAGAATTTAAAAAAAACATGCAGGTCTTTTCTTTGACAAGTCAATTCTCTGTCTATAAACCACCAACTATCTTTAAAAAAAAAAAAAAATGCAGACCATATCAAATCTAACATTCACAGACATTTATAAGTGGTGAGTTAATAGTGGGACTTCATCACTTTGATCACACTGGTAAATGAGTGTATGTAAGTTTATATTTATGTATTTCATGATACATGTATGAATTAAATTATGAAGAATGACAGATTAGAGATGAATTTGTCTCTGTGTTTTACATGCTTTCTGCAAGCAGTTTCAAAATGGACATGTCCCACCACAGTAACCTCAGAATAAGCTTTTTGATAATTTTTTTTCTGCAGGGAAAAAAAAAAGATTCAGAGATAAACGTAATAGGGGTGGGCAGAGAACATCTCATAAATGTGGCGGTACTTGCTTTACATCTCACGAGGAACCTGACAGTTGTGGAAACAGCAGTCAGATCACAGACCAGAATATGAAGTTTAACACAGCTTTGAGTGTTGCCGGAGCCATACTTCTCAACATAGCAGGTAAAACATTTTTTTTTAAAAGTCTTTAACATGGCAAAATTAGATGCAAGTTTAATAACATTTGCACAACAGCACAACACACTTGACTGAATTTATGTTTCTCATGATTGTAAAAAACCTTTGGATCTAGAGACTTATGGTTAAATGCTTTAAATTGGTTTTGTAGATAAATATAAGTTGTGCATTTGTATTCGTTTCTTTACAAATGCTAAATTTACGTATATGTATTTTAATGGATGACTTTAAAGCATGTGAAGTGGTTGAGTGAATGTTCAGAATGTGCAGAACTTGAATATGAACGGATCATGACTTTGAAGAAGCTAAAAGATAGTTTTGATTTTTTAATATTTTGGTTTCTATATAAACCCCATGCTTTTTTTTAATAGATTTGATGGAAAATAGTGATATAAATAAGTAATAGGGACTGTTTATTATATTACTGTTTCACTATTGTGAATATACTGTATATTTTAATAATTGTAATATTTTTATATTTCAATAATAAATGTCGTATTCAAAAAATTGCAACTAGCTATAAAAGTTTATAGCTAGATACATTTTTCATAGGTCGATTGCGACAAACTTGATCTAAACGACAATAGTGTCATTAATTGAAATGATAAAATCTCTGAAATATGACAGTTTTAATAATTATTTTTTAACTTAAAAGATTTGAATATTTAAAACATTTAAATCATTTGATACATTGAAACTTAAGCATCCAGCATTCCATATTTGACAGAATCTTAACCATAACCATAGTAACCCAGACGTATTTCCTGTATTGTTCTGTAGCAGAAACACTATAGTGTAAGCACAATGTAAGCCTGCTGCTGCCACTGTAGTTAATACTGCTAATTCGCTCTTAAAAATAAAGGTGCTTCAAAAGGTTCTTCAAGCGATGCCATAGAAGAACCATTTTTGGTTCCACAAAGAATCAATTCAGTCAAAGGTTCTTTAAAGAACCATCTCTTTCTTAACTTTTTATAATCTGAAGAACCTTTTCGCCACAAAGAAGCTTTTGTGAAACAGAAAGATTCTTCAGATGTTAAAGGTTCTTTATGGAACCAGTTAGACAAAAAGATTCTTCTATGGCATCGTGAAGCACCTTTATTTTTAAGAGTGTTCACACACACATGCTGCATGTGAACTATGAAATGACTATGAAATACCATAAAATCCATAAATACCATTATTCAGGTTAAGATATTATACTGTCTTCATGCCAATAGTACATGCCAAGACTGATGCAACAGGCGAGCCAGTGGTGGGCTACACAAACCAGTTTGTCAGCTTTGTCTGGATTCTTCTTTACTTACTTTGCATTTTGTCTACCCACACAGGTTCCCTCTGCCAGTTAGATGGTAAGTTGTCATAATGACCATAAAACTCTTGTTCCACACTGCAGAAAATTTACTTAGTACTTTTTAAACATTTAAACATTCTTGAATTCTTGAAAATGACTAAAGATAATTTTTTTTTTTTTGCTTAAAACAAGAAAAAATATCCGCCATTGGGACAAGAAAAATAATTGCAATAATCTTAATTCAAAGGAAATTCAAGATTATTTTTCTTGCCTCATTGGAAGATACTGTATATTTCCTCATTTTAAAACATGGCAAAAATTCTAAGTAAAAATCATTTTTGCAGTGCATGCAGAATGTCTCTTCTGTGTCTGTGAAGCATTTTATGAAGGAAATCTCACATTTTGCTTTCTCTCATCAGTATGTGGTCGAGCCCCCCTCAACAACAAAATTGTTGGAGGGGGGGATGCAAATGCAGGGGCTTGGCCATGGCAAGTCAGCATTCAGTCACTCATTACTGGTCATTTCTGTGGCGGGAGTCTAATCAATAAAGACTGGGTTTTGTCTGCAGCTCACTGCTTCCAAGAGTATGTTGAAAGGCCCCAAATAAAGCATAAGATACAACTGTAGATTGATAATAGTGGGATTAAAGCAGACCTTCTCTATTTACAGAAACAGTGCATCTGACATTGTGATGTATTTCGGGCGTCGGAGTCAATTCGGCTTAAACCCTAATGAGACATACAGGACAGCGAGTCGAATCATTAATCATCCAAAATATAACTACTTGTTTACGTTCGACAATGACATAGCACTGGTCCAGCTCTCCTCTTCTGTGACTTTCTCTGATTATATTAGGCCAGTTTGTCTGGCGGCAGCCGGTAGTGTATTTGGTGGAGGTACGGAGAGCTGGATCACTGGATGGGGACTTCTACAGTCTGGAGGTGAGTGAAGATTTGCTTGCCAGTTAACTGAATACAAACAATAGTGTGAACCTCAACAATTTACCTAGAAATGTTTTTTAAAAGCTGTACAATTTGTCCTCTGATCTGTGTCTCAGGCACGCTTACTGATATACTGCAGGAGGTGCAGATACCAATTGTGAGCAACAATGACTGTTATAATGCTTTTGCAGCGATCACAACAATCACAAGCAATATGATTTGTGCTGGAGTGTTAAATGGGGGAGGTAAAAATTCATGTCAGGTAAGACATCCAGTCGTGCATTTTAATCCTTTTTTTAATCCAAAGCAATTACAAAACATTAGTCACCAGTTTTTGGACACATGCAAACTTTACACTTCCAATCTAGTTGCTTAAGTCCAGTTTTTACGATACTGATCATGAACTTATACACAATGACTGCTTTTCACTGCACTTGATCTACAGAGGAAAGCATGGAGTTGCAGTGCAGACTATAGTATATCGATAAGAGTGAACAATTAAAGGGATAGTTTACCCAAAATTAAAATTTAACTCACCCTCAGGCTATCCAAGATGTAGGTGATCTACATCTTGAAAGGCCTGTGGGTGAGTAAATTAACTGCAAATTGTCATTTTTGGATGAACTAACCTTTTAAAGTTGTAAATGTATTAGCAACAACAAATGCTCCTCTATTTTTTCAGAGCACTCACTTTAAGAACATAAGGATGCTCATTTTCAATTCACTCATAATTTGTGCAAACTGTGCCAATAAGGACATTTACACAACTGCAGTCATGCTTATTGTGCGCAAGACCTTACAAAAATTAACCATGGTTTTTTACTTAAAAAAAAACAAAAAAAACATGGTTACTATCGTTAAACCATGATAACCACAAATTAACCAAGGTTTTGCTGCACTAACCATAGTTTAAAGGGTTACTCCACCCCAAAATGAAAATTTTGCCATTAATCACTTACCCCCATGCCATTCCAAACCAGTAAAAGTTTGTTCGTCTTTGGGACACAATTTAAGATATTTTAGATGAAAACCGGGAGGCTTGTGACTGTCCCATTGACTGCCAAACAATTAACACTGTCAAGGCCCAAAAAGTATGAAAGACATCGTCACAGAATAGTCCATCTGCCATCAGTAGTTCAACCGTAACGTTATGAAGCTACGAGAATACTTTTTATACGAAAAAAATAAATCTGGACGCAAGCAGCGTACGCTGTTCTGTGTCCAACAGATATTCTCCAAAATGGCGCTACGCAGAAAAAGTGTTCTCGTCGCTTCATTAACCCTTGTGCATCAATAAAAAAAAATCATAAAAATTGGAAGCTTGGGAGCACAGTTAAGTGTGGTCTCATTTTAAAGAAGACCCATGGCAGATTATTGTTGAAGTAAAAAAAGTTTAAAAAGTGAAACCAAAAAAAGTTATACAGGTTTAAGTTTATGAAAATGATTTATGAACAATATTTTATATTTTATTTTATGAATATTTTATATATGAAACATGTTGAACTCTAAACCTGCTAGAAGATCAAAGCCATAAATCAAGCATTCCGCGTTAGTTCAGGCAGGCCTTGTAGTCAAGCTCCGCTATTAGCTGATTGGAGAAATTCAAACCCGCCCCTATCAGCTGATCTGACTCCCAAGCTCTCAATTGGCAAATCTTAAACAGGGCGCCTTACTTAAACCTGGCTTCTGTCTGCTTGCTTTGCTGCTTCCTCTGTACGCTGCTTGCAACCCACCTCCTCCCCATCTCCTCCTTTAACTCGTGTTTAACTTAAACGATGTCATTCTGTTGTCATTGTTGCTTGCTCTGTTCTGGGGCTTTTTGTGTTACTCTCCTATTCCTAAAATAGGAGGGTTGCCCCTGAAGTGGCTGCTGTTTCCCTGTCTTGGCTTTCATGGAGCTCATGAAAAGGACAGGGAACTTGGAACAGAGCCATACCGCCAAATGTAAATTTAGTAAATATGCCAATAAAAGTTGACTTAAAGGCTTGTCTATGGTATTTTTATTTTATTTTTTTGACTTGAGAGGTCCTGACTGAAATCTAAACAAGTTGTGTTCCAAATTTGAGGTTGGTATCTCAAAAATTTGCTTTCAGTAAAATTTTGTTTGGGCGCAGTACCAAATTTTCCCCATTAGATGCCAGCAAAACTCTGCTGCTGCACACAGTGCTTGGATTTGTGATTTGCAGTAGAGTTTCTCTCTCTCAATTTTTACAAGAACACACACGTACACACACAATTTTTTTATGACATACATACAAACCACACTCTGACATCTATACCAACACACACACACAATTATAGTTGCATTATTTTCCAATTGGCTCTATAATATGCAGAAGCAGAAAACAGGAATAAAGCAAGTATTTGCTTTATAGACCCTTTATAGACCAAACCTGAAAAAATGGCACCATCTGGTAAAAAAATTAATTTTGAAGCCTTGCCAACCGAATGAAAGCCTATTAACAAAAATTGCATCATTTTACAGTTAAGCGGCACAGCGATTAAAAATAGCAGTTTTAATGGGTTTCAATGGGGACATTTTTGTCCAAAAAGTCCTGAGTGTAACAATTTTGTGTACCTAGTGTAAAATAGATTTATTAAAGGAAATGAGGGTGTAATATTAAAATACCAATAAAAATACACACCTGAGCCAAAATTTATGCAGTTAGCATTAACACAGGCAAAATTATCAAAAAAACAAAACTAAAATGGACAAAAATGTCCAAAAGGGTGCACAAGGGTTAAATTCAGATTGAACCACTGATGGCAGATGAACTATTCTGATGTCTTTCATACTTTTCTGGGCCTTGACAGTGTTAATTACTTGGCAGTCAATGGGACAGTCGCAAGCCTCCGGTTTTCATCCAAAATATCTTACATTGTGTTCCCTTTATCTTTCTCTCCTTCCCTTGCTAGCTTGTACTTATTTGAACAATGACTGAGACTTGGTGTTACGAGCACTTCCTCTATCTGATTGCCTCTTCAAGATGAATCGCTTTATGTATTCCCCAATTGTAAGTCGCTTTGGATAAAAGCGTCTGCCAAATGACTAAATGTGTTCCGAAGACAAACAAAGCTTTTACAGGTTTGGAACAACATGGGGGAAAGTGATTAATGACAACATTTTCATTTTGGGGTGGAGTATCCCTTTAAACGTGGTATTTGTAGTAAAACTGTTGTTATACAGATGGTAATACATACAGTATGCCAAAAAAACATGGTTACTACACTTTTACTACAATAAAACCATGGTTAGTTTTGAGATGCACTGGCAGATGGACAAATGAAACATACTTTAGGCCATGTGTCCACCAAAGCATTTTTAGTCAGCTGAAAATGCCAGGTCCTCTTCTGAAAACATGCAGCTGGACAGATTTGAGAGCATTTTGGCACAATACATGAAAGTAATGTGTTACCAGAATCTGATTCCACAGATTATATCAGCAATTGCTGACCAGCAGTATTAACTTCTTCTCCACTGCTATTAATAGTCGACAAGTAGAACGCGATGGCTGGACAGTGTGGTATTCGTCTCACCCTGTGAGATTAAAGCAATAAGCCCCATTATAAATTCACTGTAAACCACGGCTTATTGCTTTTATAAAACGGTTATTCCATATATGTAGTATGGTTTCACAAAATAAAAGAGAGAAAATAAAGTGTAACGATATTGATAAAAACAATATTCTTCCACCAAACAATGTAGTTCCTCAGAAACGGTTGTGGTTCCAACAACGAGCAACACACAAATATAAACAAAGGTGTATGTTTATAGAGTAATTTACAACAGCTTCAAACTTGGCTCAACCAATCAGAATCAAGGACTGGAACTATCCGTTTTATAATATGTGATTTGACACACCAGTTACACTGTGATTAGACAGCTGGGTAGAAAGTGACAGTGTCACGTGCTGCGTTTTACCTATAGACTGTAAAAAAAAAGATGGATGAAAAAAAAAAGTCTCCACTTCCTTCCACTATAGAAAAGTGAAGCCAAAATGTCCCAGAAATGGCCGCTGTCATCTTGTGCTGGTGACATAATTTGGGGCAGGAAGTTAAAATAGCAAGATTGCATCAGCGGATGCGTTTTAATATTACTTTTGCAATTGTTAACACTATTGGGTAGGTTTAGGGTTGGGTTTGCTGCAGGGGGTTTGTTATTTTCCAACACGATAGGGCATTTTAGCGACACTCCCCAAACATTTGAATTCAGAACCGCTGCATTACATACCTAAGGCAACGTAATAAAAATGCAGCAATACTTACCTGAAACACTGAAATAAAAATGCAGCAATGCGTGCCTGATTTATGCTACTTAATAAAAACGCAATAACAAAGTCCCTTTCAAGGAAAGTCTGTTCACTCGGCGGCCATATTTGCAACGTCTCCAGGCAGCTATTTCAGGCATCCAAGACCAAGTCCTACCTAAATGCATGGGGGAATCCTATACTCTCCAAAACTGCCTGCTGAACTCACAATTAAATTACATATTTCAAAATAGCTACAAAATCTGAAATGAACTGCCTCATAAATGTTGTTCCTTATGCTGAAATAGTGTAAAAAAAGGTAATTTTTTTAGGCTAGACCAGCCAATGCACATGTGCAGTCATAATCGCGAGTCTCAGGTTTCTATGGGAACTGGAGCTTCTAATGGCCACTGCAGTGACGCGGTGACTTTTATTCAGAAGGCGGGACTATTCCGCCATATTGTGGATTGCAGTTTCTCCCATTCAAAAGTAATAGGAGTGAATCGTCTTTGTATATCTATAGTCTTTGGCAATACTTACCTGAAGCAACGTAATAAAAATGCAGCAATACTTACCTGAAACAACGTAATATTAATGCAGCAATGCATACCTGAAGAAATGTAATAAAAATGTGGCCACAGTCACATATTGAACACGTGCCACTCACTGGACATGTCACTTTAAAAGCTGCCATGAAACATGCAGTAAAGTACGTAATATCGGTGTTACAGAAACATGTTTCCAATGAGCCTGGGTTGGTCTGTGCAGTAGTGATCATGAGGTGAAACCAAAGTAATAAAATAAAACAGTACTTCTTAGAAAACATTTGAACATATGTCAGCATGATAAGAACAACCTACAACGACAGAAACCATTTTTGGGAAAAAATTTATTTAAAGTGTAATTTGATTTTTTTTTTTTTTTTTTGGCTCACATGCCATTCGTTTACATGGAGAGGACGCGGGGCCTATACTACAGTCAGCCACCAGGAGGCCATCAAAATGTTTTGCCTTTCCTTTTTTTTATGATGTGCACGGCACACTTGGATTTACCCAAAGCTGAAAATGTTTTATCTTTCAGTAACAAGAGAAAAATGCTCAGTGCTCCCACTGCAAACAACTGAAAATGTACACTGGCCTCAGGAAAAAAAAACACTTTGGTGGACACACAGCTGGAATACTTTTACTTCTGTCTGTAACAGTTGTTTGCTGTACATTGTCAGAGATATAAATGCTGAATGTTTGTCAATACAGGGAGACTCTGGAGGTCCAGTGGTCAGTAGGAACAGCTCCCTGTGGATTCAGTCTGGCATTGTGAGTTTTGGAGCCAATCGATGTGATGACCCCAAATATCCCAGTGTGTTCGCCAGAGTTTCTCAGTACCAGGATTGGATCACCTCTAACATAGGCAGCAACCCACCTGGATTTGTCAAATACCACAACAATGGATTCAGAAGTTCGCTCAACCTCCTTTTATTTTCAGTGTCTCTCACGTTCTCCGCTATTCCTTTCACCTTCTCCCTCTATCTCTCTTCCTAAAGATTGTTTGAACAGTTATTTTCAGGGTTCTTTGACGAAGAGCACAGTTGTGTTGTACATGCTCTCGTGAATAGGTGAAAAGGGCAGTTATATTGTTATTTTTGTCATTTATTCTTTATCTTTCTAAAAATGCACTATTCTTGAAAATCTACTCTTATTGACATTATAAGAGCATGCACTAATGAAGTTCATCTTGCTTGTGCCCTCTGAGATACAGGATGTTTGATTGATCAATATTGATTTTTTTATAACTATACTGATTATTTGTATGTTTATACTGTATATTTAATAACTGGTATAACTGATATAGGGTCTGAAAGGGAAAGCAACTTAGCTACCTCAATATGCTTCCTCAGATTTGATGGTGATCTTTTGAAATCAGAAATTTCCTTGATGAAATTTTTAACTGAAACTGATGTATGTGTGCTTGATGCATGAAAACAAACCTCATTGTTCTAATATGCATGCACATTTGAGCTTCCAATTGTATTTAATGTCCATAAGACAAAATATAAAAATGCAAAAATTACTTTTTAAGTTGAAATAAAATTGTACGGAGTAAAAAGTACTGTTTTTTTCTTCAGAAATGTAATCAAGTGAAAGTACATGTACATTTACATTTAGTTATTTAGCAGACGCTTTTATCCAAAGGAGGACAATAGAAGCAATCAAAACCAACCAAAGAGCAATAATATGTAAGTGCTGTGACAAGTCTTGGTTAGCCTGACACAGTATACATAGCAAGGTTTTTTTTTATAATAATAAATAAAAAGAAAACAAGTAGATGGAATAGAAAAAGAATAGGGAACGCTAGTGTTAGAGGGTAATTTTTTTAATAAAAATAAAACAAGTCAAAAGAATAAATAATGCTAGTGTTAGAGGGTCATTATTTATAATAAATAAAAAGGAAACAAGAAGATAGAATAGAGAATGTTAGAGGCTCTTTTTTTCTTTTTAAATAAAACAGAAATTTCTAAAAATAGAAATAGAATAGCGAGTGCAAATGTTAGAGGGTCAAGTGCTTTTTTTTGGTGTTTAAATCTTTTAATTGGGGAATCCAGTGAACATTGTAACATACATCTTATGATTCCACATTACAAACAAAAAGAGGAAATAAGAAAGAAGACCAACATACAAAGCACCAGAGCAACAAGGTATTAGAAAAAGGAAAAAAAATAAAAAAAAATGACAAAACTATTCCCTTAACACCCTCCCCGCCCTAGGAACTTGAACCATACCACATTAATGGGACAGTCAACACCACAAATCTACTCGAACTGTGCTATCCAGGTAATGGAGATGGGGAAACCAATTCTTATTAAAGTAGTCCAGTTTGTTTGACAAAATAAACCGAATTCTTTCCAAATGTAATAACTTAATTTCTTCCAACCACATTTTAACAGATGGGATTTCAGTCTTTTTCCAAAACCTTAATACGAGTTTTTTTGCAACATTAAGTCCATAGGACAATAACTGTTATTGACCTTTTTTTTTTTTATTAAGTTTTTCTGAGATTCCGAGTATCACCAAGAGTGGGTCAGGCTCCAATTCAGTATGAAACATATTTACATTTACATTTATGCATTTAGCAGACGCTTTTATCCAAAGCGACTTGCATTGCATTCAAGTTACAGTTTTACATTTTTATCAGCTCTTGCTTTCCCTGTTAATCGAACCCATGATCTTGGCGTTGCTAGCGCCATGCTCTACTATTTGAGCTGCAGGAAAGCTTGAGAACTTGAAATAAACATATCAGATAGAATTTGAAATACATTAGTCCAAAATGGAATTAACTAGGGGCAAAGAACATAACTGTGCAGGAGAGTGGCTTCCTCAATCTGACACTTATCACATAGTGGGGAGACATCTGAAAAAAAATTATGTAACTTTGTTTTAGCATAATGAAGATGGTGAAGGATCTTGAATTGGATAAGGCAATGCCTAGAATTGACGGAGCATTTATGAATATGCTCTAATGCATTAACCCAGAGCTCGTCACTTATCTTCTCCCTTATTTCAAGTTCCCATTGTGATCTTATCCCATCTGTAGTTGGCGAAGTCTTGCATAATAATGAATTATAAAGTGTAGATATTAAGTGACTAACACTATATCCAAGTCCCAGGAGTTCATCAAACTCAGTAGGATGAACCTCGTCCGGACAGGAGACATCAGTTCAGTTCATCATTATTCATTTCCCGAAGGCAATTTGGTTGCAGCACACAAGCATTTCACATAAACAACAAAAACACAATAAAAAAATCCATTTCCTTCCTAAAAAATTCTTACCTTAAATTTAAAAACTTTACAGCTGAGGGGATAAATGAATGTCTAAATCGATTTGTTTTACTAATCGGGGTTCTATAATGAATGCCAGAAGGGAGAAGGTTAAACTCGTGATACATTGGGTGGAAATCATCTAACAAAATGCTCTGGGCTTTACCCAGAACCTGTCTATGATATAATTGGGCCATAGTCATCTGCTTACTCCCCGTTATTTTACTTCCCTGGTTTACAATCCTCTCAAGACAATTCTTGTTTTTCACATTTAGAGAATTAAACCAGCACAACAGTGAAAAAGATAACAGTGACTCAATATAGGATCTGTAGAACATGCACATCAATGTTTTGTCCACATTAAATGACCTTAATTTCCGCAAACAATACAATCTTTGCTGCCCCCTCTTACACAAAACCTCAGAATTGGGAGAAAAGGACAATTTATTATCCAAAACAGTACCCAAATACTTGTACTGTTCAACACTCTCAATACCTACTCCATTAATGCTTGTTTGCTTATCATGAGTAGATTTCCTACTAGGGTTAAAATCAATACTCATCTCCTTAGTTTTAGAAACATTAAGTTTTAAGAAAGTATTCTGACACCACATAATAAAATCATCAACCACAGGACCATGCATAGAGTCTTCTTCACTCATTAAGCTAATGATTACAGAATCATCAGCAAATTTTATAATATGCCTATATCTATAACTACTCTTACAGTCATTTGTGTACAAGATAAATAATAAAGGAGAAAGGACACATCCTTGAGGTGACCCAGTAGATGACACCAGCCATTCAGAAAAACAGTCATTTACTTTAACTCTCTGTGTTCTCTGCACGAGGAAATCTAAAATCCATCCTACAAGACTAAAATCCAACCCAAATTCATTAATGAGCTTCTCAACTAAAATATGCGGCTGAATGGTATTGAAAGTGGATGAAAAATCAATAAAAAGTAATTTAACAAATGTTTTCGGCTTATCCAAATGCTGAAGTACTAAATTTAAAAGAGTCACTACTGCATCCTCTACCCCTCGCTTAGACCTATAAGCAAATTGTAGGGAGTCTAGAGAACTCTGTGTCCTTTGCATAATTACTTTCTTAACTAATTTTTCAAAACATTTCATAACTAGGGATGTAAGCACCACAGGTCTAAAATCATCCAATACCTGTACCTTATGCTTTTTTGGTACTGGAATCACTGTAGACTGCTTCCACGGTGCAGGTACTTTTTGTTGTTGAAGAGACAGAGCAAAAATTTCATAAAATATTGGACCTAACTGCTCGGCACATTCCTTAAGTAACCTACCCCCTATTTTATCAGGCCCAGGTGCCTTCCTGATTTTACACTGTTTAAAAACTGTTATCACATCACTCACATTAAAAAAGACACAATCATCCTCCCCATTTATTTTACATTCATTTTTCAACCCATCGATTTCCTCTTTAAAATCATAAGCATCAAATCTTAGATAAAAATTGTTAAAATCCTGTGACAAAACTGTATCTGAACTGAATCCATTTAAACTAATTCTATTTTTACTTTTCCAACTATCCTGACCTGTTATTAAATACATCCCCTCCCAAGCAGAACCTAAATTTCCCATTTTCAATTTTACCTCAAGATCTTCCTTGTAAGCTAATTTAGCCCTCTTAATTTCACACTTAATTTCTTTTTTTAGCCTAAAATACTCAACTGTATCTCCCTCTTTAAAGGCCCTATTTCTTTTTGACAGAAGAATCTTGAGTGATTTTGTGACCCATGGTTTACTGTTTGGAAATTTCTTAAACGATTTCACAGGTATTAACATATCCTCACAAAACGTCACATAACTACAAATTACATCTGTTAATTCATCAATGTCCAAACCAGAGTCCATAAAAACAGTCCAATCTGTACATTCCATACACCCTTTTAAACGTAGCGTCACATCTTCAGACCAGTCCTTCCTCTTAATTACCTGTGCCTTTTCACGTTTCAAAACAGTTTTATATGTAGGAACAAGTAATACTGTATTGTGATCTGAAGTTCCCAAAGGTGGTTTACCAAGTGATTTGTAAGCTCCTTTAATCGATCCATAACACAAGTCCAAAATGTTATCCTTACGTGTTGGGCAAGTTACATACTGGTTGAAGTGTCTCAGTGATTTCTCCAATGTACAATTATTAAAATCTCCCAGAATAAGACTGGGTGCATCAGGAGATACAGATTGCAGTTCATGCACCACGCGTTCAATCTCCCTTGCCGCATTGTCCTCGTTTGCTCGGGGATGAATGTAAGCAACTGTGACAAACAGCTGAGGAAACTCGCGAGGCAAATACTGAGGTCTTAGTGCCACAGTCAGCAACTCAATATCTTTTGTGCACACTCTCTCCTTAACAGACACTGATTTGCACCAGTTCTCTCTAATATACAGACATACCCCACCTCCTTGCACTTTACCGGTTTCCCTCGCATCCCGGTCCATGCGAACAGGTACTCCGAAGTCATCCAGTCGTAGGCCCGAATCTGAATCCCCCTCGGAAAGCCACGTCTCTGTAAGCGCCATCAAGCAAACATTCCTGTAGTCATGCTGGAACTTCACCATAGCTTGAAGCTCATCCTTTTTTTCGTTTTTTTCCGGAGAGATTGCACATTCGCCAAAATAATTGTAGGAAAAGGAGTTTTTGAGAGACTTAATTTTTTCAGTCTCTGACGAACGCCTCCTTTACGTCCTGTTTTCCGAATTTTAACTGTTGAATCATTTTGTCCAGTGCGATTTTGTTTCTGCTTAAAAGGTGAAAAACTTCCCAGATCGGGAAACACATGTTCCACAGTTTGCTTCACGCTGTTAGGCTTGTAACATTGTAAAAGAAACTCCCGGCAATACTGAATTCTTGCCGAGACATGCTTCCTCACATAGTCCCTAATCTGTAAAATGTAAAGGCAAATTATATTGTTCCTGCAGCTGGCCAAAAGATCCATTTATGAATAGGTCTCAAGATTTCGGATACCCAAATCTCTCCATTGTGTAAATCCAGAGTCCATAGTAGAAGGGACAAATGAGGGACTCCCTCCAGTTGGTAATAGGAGTGATAGGGACTTTATTTTCAAACTTGATTTTATCTGTTTCCAAATGCGAAGAGTACTATGAATTATACAACAGGCACATGCAGAGGGGGGGTGGGTGGGTTGGCTTTTCCCCTTGATGCCCAAAGTGCCCTTTTGTCAAGGCAATTTTTTTTTTTTTTTATTAAACGCCCTTTTGTGAAGGCCTGCCCAATCTAACTATTAGTAAAATTAATTAATAATAGTTTAGCCGTAAATTAAATTATCCACATGATGACCTTTCACCTGACGATCTCATCCGGGAAGATCCCTCACGTTCAGGCACGACTTTAGGATGCCTTCAATAACGTCCGCGGCTGCCGGTAAGTGGAGTTCTCAGCGGAGCGGTGTGCTTGTAAACTTATATTATTGAATTATTATTATTTGACGAGAACGGCGTGAAGAGATCATGCACAGCTGTTGTTTATATTGCTGTGTGTAGCCTGTGGAAGCACTTTAGCTGCAGCAAGGGGCTACAATATTTTTGTTCAATGTTTTCCTAATGACAATTTTATGATCGGTTAATACAGGCTACTACGAACACCCTTTTCCTATTTTTATCACAGAATAATTCAGGAAATATATTTTATAGTTTCTATACTAAATGATATGTCAATCAGTACTGCATTTTTCATATAGTTTATTTATTACCTGAAGATAACTTGAAAAACACACATAAACCATATATTTTCGCAATCGTGAGTTTATTGTCTTCAAGTTTCATCAGTAAAAACATTTCTGCTTTTTATTCAGCTCAGCTACAGCGATAGCCGTGTAAGTTTGTCCATACGTCATAAGTTTCTGCGAGAGCGCCCTCTGGCTTCGAGTATGAATGAAACATGCACTGCACAAGTGTTCAGCTCTCCTGATATTCATATCTCCTCATTTTGGATACAAATAAAACGTCAGGTCATGTCTGTTTAATTTAAATCTAGATTTAAATCTAGAAACCTCTATGTGAAAACACCTGCTTGAGCTTGAATAAAGTGCGGGGGACAAAGTTACATTTTATAAAAATTCATATTAAATATAAAAAATGCAGCTAACGTAGTTCTACACACAGCAATAAAAACAAATTTGCTTGTTCTCTTTCGTTCTTGCTGTTTAATTGGGAAAAGTTTAAAGCGCGTCGAGGTGTCTTGTCTTTTTTATGTTATCTGATTAAAAACTATGAATACTTTGAACTATTATTATTACAGTATTTATTTAAAAAACGTAATTAAATGTGACTTAAAAATAATTATCACAACACTGGTAAAACAGGCTTATACTGATTTTCTCGTCCTCCGAATTATACTTATCAATCCTGTTTTTATAATCATTATTCAAAAAATGAATAAATTCAAAACAGGATTAGAATAGAATTCTATTTTAAATAAGACAGGAATTTTTTTCTACAACAGTAGTTTACAACAGCAAAACCACCATACCCTGTAAACTCAATAACAACAACAACAACAATAATAATAATATCATTCCAGAGTAATTAAGAGGTGCAAAAAATGCCTTTAACATTTAAACTTAAAATGGTCTTTTCTGTTCTGTTTCTTTTTCAAACCTGCGTCATGGCATTTGCTGCTGTATCAATACAGAAGCATCCATTTCAATACACATATCAGCAAGGAGCACGGTCCTATTAAAAGCCGTGTTCCTTGTGCCCCTTTTATACTTTGAGCACCTGCCCCTCCAAAGGTCTCTGCACGGCCCTGTTATACAATTATGATTAAAGGCTGATTTAGTTAACTTTGTAGGCAGTGGCGGACTGGCCATCGGGAGCACCGGGAGTTTTCCCGGTGGGCCGCTGTACAATGTGGGCCTGCCCTTTGCGTAATATATATATATATATATTAAAAATGGATTGTAGTAAATGTACGTATATTCTTCCATCGGCCCAGATGAATGGCCCGGGCCGCGCGGCCCACTTCATTCAAAAATTCTAATTAATTTAGCGTGCTCCGGCTCAAAAGCACTCGTCAATGTCAAAATGTTTGAAACAGCCATTCAAAGTGTAGAAGGCGGGATTTACTGTTCACAAACACTGAGCTGCGCGCGACTTGAATGCGAGCTGAGGTAAGATGTAAGCAGCTAAACATGACGAGACAATTCAGCAATATTTGCCAATCATTTACGATAAAAAAATAAATAAAATAAAAAATAATGCCATGTACGTTATTCGTCCCAATGTAGGCTACATAACATAGCAGTTTTCAGCAGACTTGAGATAAGAGTTAATGTATATCTCTTTCTTCCGTGATTTCACGTGTCTAAGAAAATGTTTAAAAATCTATCAAAAACATTCTCAATCTTACTCTAGAACATTGTAAATCTGAAGACTTTTGCTTTCGAGTGCTGTGCATAGGAAAGTGATTATATTATAGGCCTAATAAAAATATAATTTGTGTAGTGGCTAGGCGTCCACTTTGGTGGCTGAACAAAAAAAAGGCTTGACACTCATAGTCTTTACAAATCCATTGTCCACATAGTTGACTGGTCCAAAATTGATGAAGCATTTATTGCAATTAAAAAATAAAAATACAAAATGAAAAACAAAAAAACTCAATAGAGTAAAGGATTGCAAAGATATAAAGTAGATTGGAGTCAATGCATGGAGTCAGACCGCGAGGTCAAAGACTGTCACTTCCTGTTTAGCCACACCCTCAGGTGACATCACAGGTCTTTTATCTCAGAGGCCTTGAATCTCCACCTGAGCCACTAGATGGAGTTAACTTAAATAACACATAGAAAGACAAAAAATTAAACAAATTATCTTTGCATAAACATACAGTATTTTGGCTCCTACATATCTGGCCCCTAAATGATTTAAGCTTAACATAAAGCATTTACATAAATATTTACAAAAGGAGCTACAAAATTATAATCCCAATATTCTAATAATAAAGAAAGAAACTACTTTCCTTTGGCGTGATTACTTTTGATTTTCTTCTTCCAATAGTAGGCACAGCTTTGTGATTGGTCGATCCAAGATACTTGTCTTTGTTTGCAGTTTGACTGACCGAACCATACCATTTGAGTCAGGTTTTGTTTCCACTATTCTTGCAAGTAGCCATGATGAGCATGGAGAGGTAGGGTCAACCACTACAACAATATCTCCAACTTTGAGATTAGTTCTTTCCTTAGACCACTTCTGTCTCTCTTGCATAATTGTTACATACTCTTGTGTCCATCTCCTCCAGAACACATTCGCCAAATATTGCACTTGTCTCCACCGGCGTCTGGTGTATGAGTCATATCTGGAAAACTCACCAAGAAGTAAAACAGGTTGAGAATTATTCAAGAGAATGTGATTAGGGATGAGAGCCTCCAGGTCGAAAGGATCAGATGATGCAGTGGTGATTGGGCGGTTGTTAAGAATTGCCTCAACTTTACAGAACAATGTCTGGAGACCTTCATCATCTACAACTTGTTGGTGTAAAAGAGAATTCAGAATCCATCTTACAGACCTGATAAGTCTTTCCCACACGCCACCATGGTGAGACGCCCCTGGTGGGTTGAAGCTCCAGTCAATTCCTCTTTGGAGCATGGCATTTTGGATTTTACCACGGTTCAATTTGGTGAAAGCCTTTTTAAGTTCTCTATAAGCACCAACTAGATTAGTTCCGTTGTCTGACCAGATGTGTTTTACCTGTCCTCTCCTACATACAAATCTTCTTAAGGCATGGATACAGGACTCAGTGTCAAGGGAGCTAGCCATTTCAAGATGAACTGCCCTGCACGACAAACATGTAAAAAGGACACCATATCTTTTGACAAAATTCCTTCCTCTTTTTGTTTCTATCGGACCAAAATAGTCCATTCCAACGTTTGTGAATGGTGGCAGATCAGGTTGGGTTCTTTCTTGCGGCAAATTTGCCATCTTTTGTTCCTCCGTTTTGCCTTTCAAACGTCTGCATGTCACATATTTAGAAATAACTTTTCTTGCTGCTGTGTTGCCACTAATGATCCAATACTTCCTACGCAACTGGGCAAGAATATAATTTCTTCCACAATGTCCATACTTTTCATGAATGTGACGAAGCAACAGATAGGATATATGAGATTCTTTCGGAAGAATGATAGGATGCTTCATGCTCTCAGACATTGCTGCATTTGACAGTCGACCTCCTACACTCAGTAATCCATTTTGTACCAATGGATCTAGCTTGTAGATGGTACTTTTTCTTTGAACATTGTGTGGAGGAGTTTTTAACTTTGCAATCTCATTTGGGAAAGCCTGCCTTTGAGTAAAAGCTACAACAGCCTTTTCTGCTCTCCCAAGATCTTTTGTGGATAAGTGCTGACCACTAAGTGTTGCTCTGAGGACATGCAGCTGGGAGGTCACTTTCTGATGGTGTGCACGAGTGCGGATGTTAACCTCAAATTCCTTCCTTTTAGCAGCAAACATGAACAGGATGTCTCAATTTTTGATACCAGGCAACTGCTTTCAATAACCTGGTCCAATCTGAGAAATAGGAAAGAAGTTTATCAGTAGGATTCTGTTGATCTTGAGTTACAATGTTACACACGACATAACATATTCTCAGTATTTCTCAGAAGACAGGTTTTAAGTATAACTCCTTTGAAGTAATGGTGCTTCATATAAAATTATCTAGAGAAAAAAGTATTAATGATAAATCCCCCGTGACGTTTGTACTGGCTACTGTATACAGGCCACCAGGGCACCATACAGACTTTATTAAAGAATTTGCTGATTTTCTATCAGAGTTAGTGCTGGCTGCAGATAGAGTCCTAATTGTGGGTGATTTTAATATCCATGTTGATAATGAAAAAGATGCATTAGGATCAGCATTCATAGACATTCTGAACTCTATTGGGGTTAGACAACACGTCTCAGGACCTACTCATAGTCGAAATCATACTCTAGATTTAATACTGTCACATGGAATTGATGTTAATGGTGTTGAAATTCTGCAGCAAAGCGATGATATATCAGATCATTATCTAGTCTTGTGTAAACTCCATATAGTTTAAGCTGTAAATTCAACTCTTTCTTACAAATATGGTAGAACCATCACTTCTACCACAAAAGACTGCTTTGTAAGTAATCTTCCTGATTTATCTCAATTCCTTAGCATATCCAACAGCTCAGAACAACTTGATGTAACAGAAACTATGAACGCTCTCTTTTCTAGCACTTTAGATACGGTTGCTCCTTTACGCTTAAGGAAGATTAAGGAAAAGAGTCCAACACCGTGGTATAATGAGCACACTCGCACTCTAAAGAGAGCAGCCCGGAAAATGGAGCACAGCTGGAGGAAAACAAAACTAGAGGTATTTCGTTTAGCTTGGCGGGAAAGTACCCTATCCTACAGAAAAGCTTTAAAAACTGCTAGATCTGATTACTTTTCGTCTCTTTTAGAACAAAACAAACATAACCCCAGGTATTTATTCAATACAGTGGCAAAATTAACAAAAAATAAAGCATCAACAGGTGTTGACATTTCCCCACAGCACAGCAGTAATGACTTTATGAACTATTTTACTTCCAAAATTGATACTATTAGAGATCAAATTGTAACCATGCAGCCGTCAAGCTATATTATCACATCAAATAGTGTACTATAGATCCCCTGAGGAACAATTCCACTCATACTCTACTATAGGAGAGGAAGAATTGTATAAACTTGTTAAATCATCTAAACCAACAACATGTATGTTAGACCCTATTCCATCTAAACTACTAAAAGAGGTGCTTCCAGAAGTCTTAGATCCTCTTTTGGCTATTATTAATTCGTCACTGTCATTAGGATATGTCCCCAAAAACTTTAAATTGGCTGTTATTAAGCCTCTCATTAAAAAACCACAACTTGACCCCAAAGATCTAGTTAATTACAGACCGATCTCGAATCTCCCTTTTCTGTCAAAGATATTAGAAAAGGTTGTATCCTCACAATTATATTCCTTCTTAGAGAAAAATGATATCTGTGAGGATTTCCAGTCAGGATTTAGACCGTATCATAGTACTGAGACTGCTTTCATTAGAGTTACAAATGATCTGCTTCTATCATCTGATCGTGGTTGTATCTCTCTATTAGTTCTACTGGATCTTAGCGCTGCGTTCGACACTATCGATCACAACATTCTTTTGAATAGACTAGAAAACTTTGTTGGCATTAGTGGAAGTGCATTAGCATGGTTCAAATCGTACTTATCTGATCGCCATCAATTCGTAGCAGTGAATGAAGAGGTATCATATCGATCACAAGTGCAGTATGGAGTTCCTCAAGGCTCAGTACTAGGGCCGTTACTTTTCACGCTTTATATGTTACCCTTGGGAAATATCATTAGGAAACACGGGGTTAGCTTTCACTGTTATGCTGATGATACTCAGCTCTATATTTATTCACGGCCTGGTGAAACACACCAAATTGAGAAACTTATGGAATGCATAGTTGATATAAAAAACTGGATGACGAGTAATTTCTTACTGCTAAATTCTGAAAAAACAGAGGTGTTAATTATCGTACCTAAAACCCCCTCAAGTAATAAATAACCTAGAACACTGTCTAACACTTGATGGCTGCTCTGTAAATTCTTCGTCATCAGTCAGGAACCTAGGTGTGCTATTTAATAGTAATCTCTCCTTTGACAGCCACGTTTCTAGCATTTGTAAAACTGCATTTTTTCATCTTAAAAATATATCTAAACTGAGACCTATGCTCTCAATGTCAAATGCAGAAATATTAATTCATGCGTTTATGACCTCAAGGTTAGATTATTGTAATGCTTTATTGGGTGGTTGTTCTGCACGCTTAATAAACAAATTACAGATGGTTCAAAATGCAGCAGCTAGAGTTCTTACTAGAACCAGGAAGTATGAGCACATTAGCCCGGTTCTGTCAACACTGCACTGGCTCCCTACTAAACATCGTATAGATTTTAAAATCTTGTTAATTACTTATAAAGCCTTAAATGGTTTAGCTCCTCAGTACTTGAGCGAGCTCTTATCACATTATAGTCCTTCATGTCCGCTGCGTTCTCAAAACTCTGGCCATTTGATAATACCTAGAATATCAAAATCAACTGCAGGCGGCGGATCTTTTTCCTATTTAGCGCCCAAACTCTGGAACAATCTACCTAACACTGTTCGGGAGGCAGACACACTCTGTCAGTTTAAATCTAGATTAAAGACCCATCTCTTTAACCTGGCGTACACATAACACACTAATACACTTCTAATATTCAAATCCGTTAAAGGATTGTTAGGATGCATTAATTAGATCATCCGGAACCGGGAACACTTCCCATAACACATGATGTACTTGTTACATCATAAAAAGATTGACATCTACGCTAATATTAGTCTGTTTGTTTCTTATTCCGAGGTCACTGCATTCACCAGATCAGATGGTGGATCAGCACCTAGAGACGACCTCTACAGCCCTGAACGTCAGCGGAGACCAGGACACCTAGATGAGCCCCAGAGACAGACCCCCAGTGAGGACCCCGTCACCTAGACAGCCATCAGGACAAGACCTCGGGAACCAGTTGAGCCCTCCAATCTGACTTTGCAGCAGTTGGAATTGAACTGCTGTGTCGTCTGGCCAGAGGAGAAATGGCCCCCCGACTGAGCCTGGTTTCTCCCAAGGTTTTTTTTCTCCGTTCTGTCACCAATGGAGTTTTGGTTCCTTGCCGCTGTCGCCTCTGGCTTGCTTAGTTGGGGACACTTCATTTCCAGCAATATCGTCGACTTGATTGAACAGAAACTTTTTGAACTGAACTGAGCTGGACGATGCCATCACTGAATTCAATAACGAAATGCCTTTAACTGAAAATTGAGTGTTTAATCTTGTCATTTTACATTATTGACACTATTTTCCCATTTTGATATTGTGCAGTTGCTTTGTCACAATTTGTATTGTTAAAATAAAAGCGCTATATAAATAAAGGTGACTTGACTTGACTTGACTTACGACAGTACAACTTTTGACCTCTGGATCACTTTGTGTAAGGGACTCTTGCTCATATCCTTCCACAGGCCAGCTGTGTTCTAGTTCCCAGAGGAATTCAGGACCACATATCCACCGTTTATTTTCCAGAAACATTGGTACACTCACCCCCCTGGATGCATCATCTGCCGGATTGTTCTTACCAGTTACATACCTCCATTGGTGTGCGCTGGTGTTGTCTCTAATGAATGATACTCTATTAGCAACATAAGTGTAGAATCTTGCCTTGTCATTGGCTATGTATTTTAATACTGCCTGACTGTCTGTCCAAAACAAGGAGTCCTTCAGGGGGAGTTGCAACTCTGACCTGAGCATCTTGTCCACTTTGACAGAAACCACAGCCGCCGCTAATTCAAGCCGTGGAATCGTCATCTGCTTTAAAGGAGCAACCCTTGCCTTTCCAATCATAAAAGATACATGAATGTTACCTTGCTCATTGGTCATTCTGATGTAACTTACAGTTCCATATTCAAGTTCGCTGGCGTCAGCAAAATGATGCAATTGGAGTGACTGTGGCTTTCCAAATTCATTGGGTTTCTGACAGCGTGGTACACTGAAAGCTGTTAGCTTGGGAAGGTCATGAATCCAATTTAGCCATTGTTTAGACTGAGAAGAGGGTACTGGCTTGTCCCATCCATAGCCTTCTTTACACAGCTGCTGTAACAATTGTTTAACTGGAAGAGTGAGGGGTGACAAAATGCCAAGAGGATCGAACACAGAGGGTGTGTGGTTTTTCGGTGACTGTGATGTTAAATCTAAAAGTGTCATCTTCTACATTCCATTGAAGTCCTAATGCATGTTCAGTTGGCAGTTTGTCATTGTCTAAATCCAAGGACCTAATGTCTTTCCCTCTTTGTTCCTCTTCAATTGAAGATAGGACAGTTCTACTGTTGCTCACCCATTTGGTGAGTTGAAATCCTCCCATGTTGCACAAATCCACCAGGTCAGATCTCAGTTGCACTGCTTCCTGTACTGTAGGCACAGACACTAGACAATCGTCAACATAAAAATTATGAATCACTGTTTTAG
Source organism: Schizothorax lantsangensis (assembly GCA_027422415.1). Lineage (NCBI taxonomy): Eukaryota > Metazoa > Chordata > Actinopteri > Cypriniformes > Cyprinidae > Schizothorax > Schizothorax lantsangensis. The sequence continues at coordinate 830,215 of CM049856.1, forward strand.
TTACCTGTGGTCTCATGTGACTATTGTCTTCTGCTGTTCTTCGCAAAGCAAAGCTTGCACAGCTGGGAGAGGAGACTGCACCAAAAAGGTGCACAAGCATGCAATGGTCTTTTGGATTTTGCTCAATGTCCCCTTCTGGCCACCATAAAAAGCGCAGAAAGTTAACATCTGATCTTGGAACCCTTACTTGATAGTACATCGATTTTATATCCGCCATCATTGCAATGGGTTCTTGGCGAAATCGAAGCAGGACTCCAACCAGTGAGTTGGTAAGATCAGGCCCTTGCAAAAGTTCTGTGTTCAAGGACACACCTTGATATGCTGCACCACAGTCATACACCACTCTGAGGGTTTTCTTTTTGGGGTGGTAAACCGCATGATGAGGAATATACCAGGTACTTCCTTCTATTTGATCTACCTCTTCCTGTGGGACCACCTCAGCATATCCCTTATCCATCATGTCACTGAGAAAAGATGTGTACTCATTATGGAATGACTCATTTCTCTTGAACTTCCTTTTCAGGCTCAGAAGACGTTGCATGGCCATATGAGGATTGTTGGGCATTATCACATCATCTTTTCTAAAGGGTAAGTTAAGTGTGTAGTGCCCATCTAAAAGTGAGATTGACTCGTTTACAATTTTCAGAAACCGTTTGTCCTCAAATGACATTTCAAGTTTTTCTTCTGAGGCCTTTTCATTAAAATCATGATTGTACTGACTAATCAGCAATTTTTCCAGTTTTTTTTACTGAGATTCTATTTGTGGTAGCAGATTGACAATCATTGCTTTCACTAGAATCCCCTCCTCTTAATGGTCCATTGATTACCCATCCAACCAAGGTCTTGACTGCGTATGGGCCTTCATCTTGACTATTTATGATTTCCCAGGGTTCAATGATCTTTGAGGCATTGGTTCCTTTTAGCAGCTCGATGTTGCCATCAATCTCTGGGATATCAACTTTTTGCAGGTATGGCCATCTAGTAAGGTCCTTCTTTGTGGGTATGTTTTTGCTAGTGACTGGCATCTCTTTTTGTGTGAACACATCAGGCAATTGTATAAAATTGTTTTTATCCAAACCAGAAATCTCTAGTCCTGTGATTACATAAGTTGGCATGGACTTCTCATGACTCATTGTCTTCAACAGGATATTGGTTATTTTACCTTTCATATTCAGCTGAGACATCAGACGCTCGGTACAAAAAGTAGCGGAGCTTCCAGGGTCAATGAAAGCATAGACTGGTATGATCTTGTCACCTTTAACAGCTTTGACTCTTACTGGCACCACTGAGAGGACATTATCCTGTGTACCGGCCCCAATATGCCCACATGCTGGCTGTATAACAGCTGGGTAGTTCTTTTTTGTAACACTTTTCTTTTCTTCCTTTGTCTTTTGTTCCGTTCGCTCAATGTGGAGGGCACTTGGGTGCTGTTTGGAACACAATGTACAGGTGAGTCTCTGGCTACAGTGTTTGCTAATGTGACCTTGATGCAGGCACCCAAAACAGATTCCTTTTCCTTTGAGGAAGTCAATCTTATCCCTGTGTTTCTTTTTCCTAAACACCTTGAAGTGCACCAACATGTGATCAGTGCTTCTACAACCCCAAATCAGAAAAAGTTACGACAGTATGGAAAACGCAAATAAAAAAAGAAAGTAGTGATTTCTAAATTTACTTTAACTTGTATTTCATTGCAGACAATATGAACACAAAATATTTCATGTTTTGTCTGGTCAACTTCATGTCATTTGTAAATATACATCCTTTCCTGTCATTCAGACCTGCAACACATTCCAAAAAAAGTTGGGACAGGAGCAATTTAGGGCTAGTAATGAGGTAAATTGGTTAAATAATGATGTGATTTGAAACAGGTGATGTCAACAGGTGATTGTAATTATGATTTGGTACAAAAGCAGCATCCAAGGTCTAGTCCTTTAGGAGCAAAGATGGGCCAAGGATCGCCAGTTTGCCAACAAATACGTGAGAAAATTATTGAAATGTTTAAAAACAATGTTCCTCAAAGAAAGATAGGAAGAGATTTGGATATTTCACCTTCAACAGTGCATAACATAATTAAAAGATTCAAGGAATCTGGAGGAATTTCAGTGCGTAAAGGACAAGGGTGCAAGCCTAAGCTGAACAACCGTGATCTCCGATCCCACTGCATCAAGAATCGTCATTCATCTATAAGCGATATCACCACATGGGCTCAGGACTACTTTGGCAAACCTTTGTCAAGTACCACAATACGTAGTTACATCCACAAATGCCAGTTAAAACTGTACTGTGCCAAAAGGAAGCCCTATGTTAACAGTGTCCAGAAGCGCCGTCGACTTCTCTGGGCTCGGAGGCATCTGGGATGGACCATCACACAGTGGAAACGTGTACTGTGGTCAGATGAATCAGTATTTCAGGTATTTCTTGGGAGGAATGGACGCCGTGTGCTTCGGACCAAAGAAGAAAAGGATCATCCAGACTGTTACCAGCAACAAGTCCAAAAGCCAGGGTCTGTCATGGTATGGGGTTGTGTCAGTGCCCTTGGCAAAGGTAACTTGCACTTCTGTGATGGCACCATTAATGCTGAAAAGTACATAGAGATTTTGGAGCACAATATGCTGCCTTCAAGAAGACATCTTTTCCAGGGACGTCCATGCATATTTCAACAAGACAATGCAAAACCACATTCTGCACACATTACAAAGTCCTGGCTGCAGAGGAAGAGGGTACGGGTACTTGACTGGCCTGCCTGCAGTCCCGACCTGTCTCCAATAGAGAATGTGTGGCGCATTTTGAAGTGCAAAATGCGACAACGAAGACCCCATACTGTTGCCCACCTTAAGACTTGTTTGCAGGAAGAATGGGACAAAATTACACCTGAAACACTTCATCACTTGGTGTCTTCAGTCCCTAAACGTCTTTTAAGTGTTAAGAAAAAAACTGGCAACATTACAATGTGGTAAATGCTTTACTGTCCCAACTTTTTTTGGAATGTGTTGCAGGTCTGAATGACAGGAAAGGATGTATATTTACAAATGACATGAAGTTGACCAGACAAAACATGAAATATTTTGTGTTCATATTGTCTACAATGAAATACAAGTCAAAGTAAATTTAGAAATCACTACTTTCTTTTTTTATTTGCGTTTTCCATACTGTCCCAACTTTTTCTGATTTGGGGTTGTACACAGGAGACATGAGGCTTGCAATTGGTTACCTTTAGAGGATTGGTGAGTGGACTGGGAGGCGGTAGTGGATACACTAGTTGCAAAAGTACTTCCACCAGACTTGGGCTTGACTTTAGTGGGCAGCTTGTCTTTAGCTCTACTTACTGGCTTATCCTGGATATCCCCAAAAACCGGATCTGAAGCCATCCTTACTTGCCTTTCAACAAATAGAACAAGATCTTTAAATTGAGGCCTATTGTTCTGGTTCTCTTGAAATTCCAACACATATGATCTCTATCTTTCTCTCAGTTTGTACGGAAGATTCATGACCAGGATTTTCAGGTTGGATGACAAGTTAATTTCATTTGAGTACTTCATGTCCTCCATTGCATTACGACAACTCCTCAAAAATATTGCAAAAGCTTGTAGTGATTTAGTGTCTTCCGGTTTAACTGCAGGCCACTCCAATGCTTTCTTCATATAAGCAGAAGACATAGTGAACTCATCTGCAAAGTGCTTTTGTAGCAAATCTCTTGCCGTTTTATAACCTTTATCTGGAGTCATTTGAAGACAACTCCTGACCAGATCTCTGGCGAAGCCACTTGTGAATTGATCAAGAAAGTACAGCCGATCGGCACTGCTGTCTGTTTTTTGCCCGATGCCATACTCAAAAGCTCTTATGAACGGTCTGTACTTCAGAATATCACCATCAAAGATTGGGATATCTCTCTGAGGGAGACTTGAAAGCTGATGTTGCTTCACTAAAAGAGATGTTATCCCACTTTGGCGTTGAAGGATGTTGACTAAATTGCCATGGTGTATATCAGTGCTTGTACTCGTGTTACTGGTCTGGGAACACTGATCAGAAGATTTCTCAGACACACTTGATATCTTGGATGAGTTTGTCTGAGCATGTACATTAAGTGGACTTGTGGCTTGAACAGCTTCAGTTTTCTTGCTGACCACATTTTGGCCATTTGATTGCAGCAAGACAGGACTTGGTTGAACACCATCCTTGGGACGAACACTTGGGGTTTGTACCACAGAAAGAGCTTTAGAGATCTTGTCTAATGAAAGGAATTCACACTCTGAAGCATAACTTTTTGACATTTCAGCAAGATAGGCATTTACTTTGTCTTGCTCATCACTTAGTAAGTGAGGCTTAGCTGTTGCTCCTTGTTGTTTACCAGCTGACATCAAAACTGCAAGCTTGGCTGATGAGGCTTCTATCTGTGCTTTCAGCTCCAGAACTTCACTTTTTTTTAAGTGTTTGTTTCTCTCTATTCAACTCATCTTCTCTATCCTCCAATTGATGTTTTTCTTTGAGTGTAGCCACCTGTGCTAAAATGGCCGCTCTTTCTGCTTCCACCTTTAGACTTGCAGATGCAATTGAAAATGATCTTGCTCTGGACCCACAAATGGAGACTTGAGATATGCTGTCTTTAGGGGCCACTTCAAGCTCCTGAGGTTCATCAGCTTTAGATACTCCAGATAACCATTGAGAAACAAAAGAGAGAAAAGTGTTAAAGTCAGCCATTTTGGGTTTAAACCATTCAGCCTCATCTTGAATAGCTTCCTCTTCAGACAACAATTCCTGATAAGTTCCATGTAGGGATTTAAAATCATCCAGGAGATGCTCAAATTTGCTTTCACTTCTTGCACACATGTAGCATCTTCCATAAGTTCCTTCATTATGTTTTTTCTTTTGGTTAAGTGGGCAAGCTTTCCTTTTCTTGCATTTCTCAACTTAGATACATGGCCATTCTCATCTAGATCCATAACAGTGCTTGAGAGGTCATACTTGACTTTCTCTTCACTATCATCAAACTCTTTAGCAGTATCATCCATATTTGCTCTCTAATTCAGCACTTGGAAAGGCAATTAACACAGACAGACTGATGTGAAGATCATCCAATAATCTACTCTTCCTATAGTAGACTTTAACAACTTGCATGGATTCACAATCTACTCATCCATTAGCAGATTTCCTCTTCTAGAATTTCGATGGCTCAATTTGAGAAATACATGAAGCAGTACAAACAAACAGTCCATCCCATGTGCTCATTGATATCCATCTTCTTCAGTTACAAGCGCATTTCCTTTGTGATCTTCAGCTTGTAGAAATAAGTCTTTGGCTGCATCCGAAACCGCCTACTCAATGAGTAGGTACTTAATTTCAATAAGTACTTACTTAACAAGCGCTAAAAGAGTACGTACTTTTCAGCCAAATCTCGTTGAGTATGAATGCGATCCGCCATGTTTACGTTATCATGTGATCTATGACGTTATAACAAGCGCAAAAACAAACTTAAAAGTTATGAGCGACAGGCTTAATTCATCTATCTGTAAATATTTTGATGTTGATGAAATTTGCTCATTTTGTGGTCTTGTTGAAGAAACAGCTGCCCTTATGATTGTAGTATAACCAATACATTTTGGGTTGATTTAAGTTTTTATATTTTTAACTGTACTAATATAACCCACAGTTTAATCCTTAAAGATATTATTTTTTATTATGAAAAACTAAAATCGTTATCTCTTAAATGTTATTTTCTTAATTTTATGTGCAAAATTGTTCACCCACACGCAAAACTGGCTTAAAAACTCCTTTGTTTTCTTATTTTTCTTGTTGAATGTCTCTCTCGTTTCATCCCTGAGGCTTATAAATAACAAAAACAAATGCAATTTTAATGCATAATGTTTATATGAATTGTATGATTATTCAGATATTTAATCTTTTTTCCCGTGTATATAATCTCATAGTATATGCAAACCCATTATAGTTGTTTTCTGTTGTTTTTTTGTCATTATGATTGTTCATTGTTAAAGATACTACCATATTTCACTGAGCTTGTATGTTCTGCAGTAATAATAATAAATAATAAAAAGAAAATAAGAGCGACAGGCGCACAAACACCTCATATCATCAATAAATCCACAACCCTACCTAGTACAGTTTTCCTCCATGTTTGTAATATCTGCACAAAGGAGACGTCGATCAGCTGCTCAAAGATCTTACCTTTGGAGAAGACTGTTGATTTTACACTCGAAAAATGTAAGTATTACTACTTAGAAATTAAGTTTTCCTCAGAATGCATTGGTAGCCCAACACTTATGAACAATAATAATGATAAATGCTGACCAATAATTAATTCTACTTTTTAGTAAAACAAGCAAAATGTAATTAGCTTTTTCATATGCCATAGCTATGCATGACTACACATATGTTAATGAAACAATTATATTTTATTTACTGACAACAACAGGAAACATGAACAAATGAGTAAAATGTAAATAAAAGTAATCATGACAATAAATAAACAAGTCAACAACACATAAAACAAAGCTTTATTCAAACATATTGTTCTAACAATCAAGTATTTACATGCAGTGAACCCACATCCTACTGCCATCTCAACACAGCTGAGCCAGTTCTGCAGCTTTATTCTGATGAAGCAGCTGACCACCGTGTCCACCTTCACCTGTCTCTGCTGTCCATCACGACCCACACTGCTGCAGTCAGACTGAATCTGATTTGAAACGGACATCGAGGCTATCATTGCCTGAGTACACAGAGAGGATGAGGAAGACCATGATGACGCCCCTGAACCACACAATCTTGAATCAAGAGCAAGAGAACATGTGTGGGACAATCTGGCTCCTGCTGTGTCTGCTCCAAACATCTGTTTGCCTGCTCTCCATGAGGACAACTACCTGTAAAACAATTACACAGAGTAAAAAAAAATACATCTCATGTTGTCAGCATTCCATTTCTTGCCAAATTTAATTTAATATGTTTACAATTACATGCTAATTTTTGATATAGCTTCATTACTTTTGTGGTGTAGTGAACTGGTAAGCAGAAGGTTGCTGGATCGATCTCTGCAGTCGTCACCATCAGTGTGTCCTTCAGCAGGGCTCTTTACTCCAGGTTGCTCCAAGGGGATTGGGGTCCCTGTAATAAGAGCACTGTAAGTCACTTCGGATAAAAGTGTCTGCCAAATGTATAATTGTAAATTTAAAGACAAATTCAATTAAAATGTAAATGTTTTTTGCAGCTCAATAAAAGCTGCTTGTTTCTTAAATATTATTTCTTCAAGGTACTACTATAATATAAATGTTTACATATATTTCATACAATTTCTATTTGGAGCTTTCAAGGGTTAGTTCACCAAAAACATTTAAATTCAGTCATTACTTACTCGCATCCACGCTGTTCAGTCCTTGTGTGTGTGTGTGTGTGTTTCCAAACACAAAAGGTGATTTTCAAGTTTGTCCTGCTGGTTTCTGTTCATACTATATCAGTCAATAGAGCCTGACTTTCAGAAGCTTCATGACATTATATGATGATGCTTTTGGAGCTTCTGAAACTCAGGCTTCATTGATTGATTTCATTTAATTTAATTTAATTTATTTTTATAGCACAAATAAACACAACAAGAGTTGACCACTGTGCTTTACAGAGTATAAAACTAAAATACAAGATAAAAAAGAAAGAAAGCAGTAAAACATAAACATAAAACATAATTAAGAACTGCTAAATGCTCTGGCCAGAAGATAAGATTTTAACTTTGATTTAAACTCATGTACAGAGGACAGGGATCTCAGATAAAAAGGAAGACTATTCCAGAGCCTAGGTCCAACAACGGCAAACGCACGACCCCCTCTTGACTTCAGTCATGTTCGGGGCTGAGATAGAGAGTAACTGTTTGTGGACCGTAGACACCTGCCTGATGTATTCAGATTTAAAAGTTCAGACAGGTACGAGGGTGCAAGACCATTTAGAGATTTAAATACAAACATCAATATTTTGAAATCAACTGACGTACCGGCAGCCAATTTAGAGCCATTAAAATAGGAGTAATATGTTGATGTTTGCGGACTCCCGTTAAAAATCTGGCTGCAGCGTTTTGAACCATTTGAAGCCTTGTAAAAGAGCACTGGGAAATTCCAGCATATAAAGAATTACAATAGTCCAATCGAGATAAAACGACTGATGTTGTATGAACAGAAACCAGCAGGACAAACTTGACCAAAATCACATCCTCAGTTTCTTTTGGTCTTTCTCTAGATGCTCTCGCTGGCTCTGGGCTCACTGAGGATGAAGAGACCACAGTAACATCCAGCCCAGTTGAGGCAGTAAGGGCAGGTGGAGTGATGGAGCGTCTCATCTATGGCACTGGACCATTTCCAGGATGCTGCTGTGGACTTCTCCATCCTCACTGCTCACAGCAGCCTGCAGACATTTCAGATCCTGCAAAGATGCACAAACACAATAGAAAAGCAGTCATTTTAACAGCACAATGTAATTTGATTTCTGTATTAGAAGTAACAAAATGATTTCTTACTTTATATTTTTGTTTTCCTTTTTTTCCCACAAATGCCGCCGTCACCTGCTCCACCACAAAAGCTCTGCTTCAAATGTACAGCAATCAAGAATCAGAAAAGTGCTGTAATAGCTACGTTTGAAATTACAATAATTAAAATAAACTACAACTTAAGATTTAAAAGATGTTTTATTGATGTCAGTAGTATACTCACTGAGAGCCTTTGATGGCAGCATTCCTTCATCAGTCACTCTTCACTGGATAAACACGTGTGTCTCATCTGTCCCTGTAACATCCAGACAAGAGTCAGTCACCTCTGTGATTTATCTGATCAATACTGCATTTACATGTTGAGGTGTAACATCCAGACAAGATTCAGTCACCTCTGTGATTTATCTGATCAATAATGCATTTACATGTTGAGGTGTAACATCAGACAAGAGTCAGTCACCTCTGTGATTTATCTGATCAATACTGCATTTACATGTTGAGGTGTAACATCCAGACAAGATTCAGTCACCTCTGTGATTTATCTGATCAATACTGCATTTACATGTTGAGGTGTAACATCCAGACAAGATTCAGTCACCTCTGTGATTTATCTGATCAATAATGCATTTACATGTTGAGGTGTAACATAAGACAAGGGTCAGTCACCTCTGTGATTTATCTGATCAATAATGCATTTACATGTTGAGGTGTAACATCCAGACAAGATTCAGTCACCTCAGTGATTTATCTGATCAATAATGCATTTACATGTTGAGGTGTAACATCCAGACAAGATTCAGTCACCTCAGTGATTTATCTGATCAATACTGCATTTACATGTTGAGGTGTAACATCCAGACAAGATTCAGTCACCTCAGTGATTTATCTGATCAATAATGCATTTACATGTTGAGGTGTAACATCAGACAAGAGTCAGTCACCTCTGTGATTTATCTGATCAATACTGCATTTACATGTTGAGGTGTAACATCCAGACAAGATTCAGTCACCTCTGTGATTTATCTGATCAATACTGCATTTACATGTTGAGGTGTAACATCCAGACAAGATTCAGTCACCTCTGTGATTTATCTGATCAATAATGCATTTACATGTTGAGGTGTAACATCCAGACAAGATTCAGTCACCTCTGTGATTTATCTGATCAATAATGCATTTACATGTTGAGGTGTAACATAAGACAAGGGTCAGTCACCTCTGTGATTTATCTGATCAATACTGCATTTACATGTTGAGGTGTAACATCCAGACAAGATTCAGTCACCTCTGTGATTTATCTGATCAATAATGCATTTACATGTTGAGGTGTAACATCCAGACAAGATTCAGTCACCTCTGTGATTTATCTGATCAATAATGCATTTACATGTTGAGGTGTAACATCCAGACAAGATTCAGTCACCTCAGTGATTTATCTGATCAATACTGCATTTACATGTTGAGGTGTAACATCCAGACAAGATTCAGTCACCTCAGTGATTTATCTGATCAATAATGCATTTACATGTTGAGGTGTAACATCCAGACAAGATTCAGTCACCTCAGTGATTTATCTGATCAATAATGCATTTACATGTTGAGGTGTAACATCCAGACAAGATTCAGTCACCTCTGTGATTTATCTGATCAATACTGCATTTACATGTTGAGGTGTAACATCCAGACAAGATTCAGTCACCTCAGTGATTTATCTGATCAATACTGCATTTACATGTTGAGGTGTAACATCCAGACAAGATTCAGTCACCTCTGTGATTTATCTGATCAATACTGCATTTACATGTTGAGGTGTAACATCCAGACAAGATTCAGTCACCTCTGTGATTTATCTGATCAATACTGCATTTACATGTTGAGGTGTAACATCCAGACAAGATTCAGTCACCTCTGTGATTTATCTGATCAATACTGCATTTACATGTTGAGGTGTAACATCCAGACAAGATTCAGTCACCTCTGTGATTTATCTGATCAATACTGCATTTACACGTTGAGGTGTAACATCCAGACAAGATTCAGTCACCTCTGTGATTTATCTGATCAATACTGCATTTACACGTTGAGGTGTAACATCCAGACAAGATTCAGTCACCTCAGTGATTTATCTGATCAATAATGCATTTACACGTTGAGGTGTAACATCCAGACAAGATTCAGTCACCTCTGTGATTTATCTGATCAATACTGCATTTACACGTTGAGGTGTAACATCCAGACAAGATTCAGTCACCTCTGTGATTTATCTGATCAATACTGCATTTACACGTTGAGGTGTAACATCCAGACAAGATTCAGTCACCTCTGTGATTTATCTGATCAATACTGCATTTACACGTTGAGGTGTAACATCCAGACAAGATTCAGTCACCTCTGTGATTTATCTGATCAATACTGCATTTACACGTTGAGGTGTAACATCCAGACAAGATTCAGTCACCTCTGTGATTTATCTGATCAATACTGCATTTACACGTTGAGGTGTAACATCCAGACAAGATTCAGTCACCTCAGTGATTTATCTGATCAATACTGCATTTACACGTTGAGGTGTAACATCCAGACAAGATTCAGTCACCTCTGTGATTTATCTGATCAATACTGCATTTACACGTTGAGGTGTAACATCCAGACAAGATTCAGTCACCTCTGTGATTTATCTGATCAATAATGCATTTACATGTTGAGGTGTAACATCAGACAAGATTCAGTCACCTCTGTGATTTATCTGATCAATAATGCATTTACATGTTGAGGTGTAACATCAGACAAGATTCAGTCACCTCTGTGATTTATCTGATCAATAATGCATTTACATGTTGAGGTGTAACATCAGACAAGATTCAGTCACCTCTGTGATTTATCTGATCAATACTGCATTTACATGTTGAGGTGTAACATCCAGACAAGATTCAGTCACCTCTGTGATTTATCTGATCAATACTGCATTTACATGTTGAGGTGTAACATCCAGACAAGATTCAGTCACCTCTGTGATTTATCTGATCAATACTGCATTTACATGTTGAGGTGTAACATCCAGACAAGATTCAGTCACCTCTGTGATTTATCTGATCAATACTGCATTTACATGTTGAGGTGTAACATCCAGACAAGATTCAGTCACCTCTGTGATTTATCTGATCAATACTGCATTTACATGTTGAGGTGTAACATCCAGACAAGATTCAGTCACCTCAGTGATTTATCTGATCAATACTGCATTTACATGTTGAGGTGTAACATCCAGACAAGATTCAGTCACCTCTGTGATTTATCTGATCAATACTGCATTTACATGTTGAGGTGTAACATCCAGACAAGATTCAGTCACCTCTGTGATTTATCTGATCAATACTGCATTTACACGTTGAGGTGTAACATCCAGACAAGATTCAGTCACCTCTGTGATTTATCTGATCAATACTGCATTTACACGTTGAGGTGTAACATCCAGACAAGATTCAGTCACCTCTGTGATTTATCTGATCAATACTGCATTTACACGTTGAGGTGTAACATCCAGACAAGATTCAGTCACCTCTGTGATTTATCTGATCAATACTGCATTTACACGTTGAGGTGTAACATCCAGACAAGATTCAGTCACCTCTGTGATTTATCTGATCAATACTGCATTTACACGTTGAGGTGTAACATCCAGACAAGATTCAGTCACCTCTGTGATTTATCTGATCAATACTGCATTTACACGTTGAGGTGTAACATCCAGACAAGATTCAGTCACCTCTGTGATTTATCTGATCAATACTGCATTTACACGTTGAGGTGTAACATCCAGACAAGATTCAGTCACCTCTGTGATTTATCTGATCAATACTGCATTTACACGTTGAGGTGTAACATCCAGACAAGATTCAGTCACCTCTGTGATTTATCTGATCAATACTGCATTTACACGTTGAGGTGTAACATCCAGACAAGATTCAGTCACCTCTGTGATTTATCTGATCAATACTGCATTTACACGTTGAGGTGTAACATCCAGACAAGATTCAGTCACCTCTGTGATTTATCTGATCAATACTGCATTTACACGTTGAGGTGTAACATCCAGACAAGATTCAGTCACCTCTGTGATTTATCTGATCAATACTGCATTTACACGTTGAGGTGTAACATCCAGACAAGATTCAGTCACCTCAGTGATTTATCTGATCAATACTGCATTTACACGTTGAGGTGTAACATCCAGACAAGATTCAGTCACCTCAGTGATTTATCTGATCAATACTGCATTTACACGTTGAGGTGTAACATCCAGACAAGATTCAGTCACCTCTGTGATTTATCTGATCAATACTGCATTTACACGTTGAGGTGTAACATCCAGACAAGATTCAGTCACCTCTGTGATTTATCTGATCAATAATGCATTTACACGTTGAGGTGTAACATCAGACAAGATTCAGTCACCTCTGTGATTTATCTGATCAATACTGCATTTACACGTTGAGGTGTAACATCCAGACAAGATTCAGTCACCTCTGTGATTTATCTGATCAATACTGCATTTACACGTTGAGGTGTAACATCCAGACAAGATTCAGTCACCTCAGTGATTTATCTGATCAATAATGCATTTACATGTTGAGGTGTAACATCCAGACAAGATTCAGTCACCTCAGTGATTTATCTGATCAATAATGCATTTACACGTTGAGGTGTAACATCCAGACAAGATTCAGTCACCTCAGTGATTTATCTGATCAATACTGCATTTACATTTTGAGGTGTAACATCCAGACAAGATTCAGTCACCTCTGTGATTTATCTGATCAATACTGCATTTACATGTTGAGGTGTAACATCCAGACAAGATTCAGTCACCTCTGTGATTTATCTGATCAATACTGCATTTACATGTTGAGGTAGCTGCTGATGTGTTCACTGGCTTTTTATCCAACACAAATGCTCCTCAGTTTATCAACAATACTAATGGACAAATTAACTTATGGTTAGCTACTCCATGTAGATTTATTCACATTACTTACATTAATCTAAAGCAGTGTTGAACAGTGACTTCTACATAACAGCACACATAATGTTACATCACTCACTCAGATGTCTGTTCATGTTGTGATGTGCTCATCTGTAATTCTTTTAGAATATTTTCCTGTCTCATATTAAATAAACATTTAGTAATCGTCTTTAAGATGTATGGTTTAAATGCACTTTGGAGATGTACGTGTGGTTACTGGAGGTCTGGAGCTCCCCTGTTCACTATAGGCTACATAATAAAACATGTTTTTACAGCAAAATCATAAATATACTGATATATACAATTGAACAGTTTACTCTGCAGTAGCTCAACAAAAGCGATTTTAACACATATAACCGTGTTTTTGATTTATAATACTCACATTTGTAAACAGCCTCATCGCTGTTCTCCATCACGTTTGATGATGATTTACTGATCTCCCGTGGCCTCCTGGGATAGAAAAGTGTCCATCGGATGAACACTTCAGAATCTGGGCAGAAGCAGTAGGACATCCGGGAACTTCTCGACTTCTCTTTTAAGAATACTAAGGTTTCGGACATACTTATTCGCTCAGCTACTGCTTTTCCCCTACTATATAGTAGGTAAGTAGGCATATTCGGAAGCACTTTAAGTAGACGCACATCCGAATGTTGCGAGAATTAATACGTCACCCAGGTAATTCTCGACTACTCTTTTATGAATACTAAGGATTCGGACATACTTATTCGCTCGCCTACTGCTTTTCCCCTACTATATAGTAGAGAAGTAGGCGGTTTCGGATGCAGCCCTAGTTAATTTTCAGTACTTACTAAATGAATCGTCTCCCATTGTTCAATGTCTGGGCAGTCCTCTAAACAGAGATTTGTGGTGGCTGTGTCCTTTGTGCCACCTGTCAATGAATGTACTATTGCCAGGCTTAGGCCTGATAAAGCAGGACCTTGATTGATTAACGAGTGGCCAATCATTCTTCCAGCCATGACAAAAAGTTCACTCTCAACAAGCACGGCTGACGCAGTAGGCAAAAGGTGGTCCATTTTCCCCGCAAACAGAGTGGTTTCTGCTGCATTTCCTGATAAAAAGAACACATTACAATTAGAAAATTACAATCCATATAGGCTTTTAAATGTAAATATAAAAAAAAAAAAAAAGAATTTCGAGAGTTAGGTTTTATGGTAACTCTTTACAATAAGTTTCATTATTCATCTTTGTTAATGTTAGTTTATAAAAATACAGCTGTTCATTGTTAGTTTACAGTGCATTAACTAATGATAACTTTTCATATTTAATAATGCTGAAATTTACAACTAAAGTAACTAATGAAACCTTATTTTTAAGTGTTCCTGTTTAACAGCTGAGCAGAAAATTGACAGATTTTTAGATAATGTTGCATCTGATTGATATAGCAATGCTAGATGATTCTTGCTTCATATTAGAGTAAAATTAGATTTTCTGTTTACTGGACCTTGTTCAGGCCCTTAGATGGTCAGGCCATTAAAAAAAGAAAAATCAACTGTCTATGAGAATACTAAAATGGCAGTTAAATAAATATACTTCTTCACATTACTGGATGCGTAGTCCTGTAAATTTGCTAAATTATGTGATGACTGCATTAGCAATGTACCATACCATAGTTCAGTTTAAATCCATGCTTTAACTTAGCAATGGCTGTTGACAGGATTTGTCTAGTGACACCAATGCCAATTGCAGCATCCCCTACAAAAAGACAAAGTATCCAGAGAATTAAACAAACAAGCAAACAATGATTCAACTTATTTATATTCTGTTGTTCCATTTTTTTTTTAATCATAGATTCACTTAAGTAATTTAACAATTATTATTGTAAAAATAAATGCTTTTTATCCACATTCTGAATCTGAACTATTTTCATTTTGATCTAGGAAATGTTGACGTCACACTGTCTTCTAAACATTTCAAATATCTTTTAGCATTTAAAAAAAAATATATATATATATATTTTTTTTTAATAATACTAATTATAAAAAAATAACCACAGAGGGCATTTTTATAGGCGACATGTTTATGTGTTTTGTTTTCAAGGACTTGTAGTATGTTTGTCTTTATTTCCTTTGTGTAATGTTCCCTCTTGTTCTTTGGTTGCCATAGTAATTCATTTTATGATTAATTAGTGCACACCTGTCTGTATTTTAGTTTATCTTATGTATTTAATTCCTTCAGTTTCTTTAACTCATGGTTTGGTGTCATTTGTGTCATTCACAGTCTTATGTTGTACCTTCTCGTTGGATTACTGCTTTTGTTTTATTGAAGTTAACTACATTATTTGAACACTTCCTCCTTTGTGGAGCAACACTTGACAACCGGCATCTAAAATCAGCTGAGTCAGTGGTGTCCACTGTGTAGATTTCATCTTATATTTTTATCCTATATATATGTGTTAGAGATCTAAACTGTTTTTTAATTGATACCTTGAATGTGACAGCGAAATGGAGCAGCCCACTGGTTCTTTTCGCGTTGTTGTTTGTAAAATGAAATGAGGGACCTGTCCCGTTCTTCATCAGTATCTCTGGCATCCAGAGACAGGAAAAGTGATGGCTGCCTTTTACCTTCTTCACGCAATTGCTCAAAGAAGAGCTGTACAACCTTCTGAGGGTGTTCCACTGTCTTCCATTCTGAAAAAAACTTTTTTTGAGTTAAAAATGTACAAATTATAAAATGAGCAAGTACATCATGAATCCATATTTTCCTAACTGTTTTTGTCTTATCCTGAATCACTAGGGTATACCTATAATAAGTATTTATATTCAGACTATTTTAGACTGGTTTGGGTCATGCCACTGTGGAGTAGCACACTGCGTGACTCGTCACAGACATAAACAGAGAGAAGTAGCACTGGCTACAATATTCTTCCACAAGATGCATGCAGTTCTGTTTATTAACCGCTAGATTGCCAAAAATTACAGACTGCAGCTTTAAATAGACAATGACTTAGGCAACCATAAAGTTGGAGCCCATAAGATAAATATGTGATAAATATGTGCCCCTGAAAAGAAAATATTTCAGTAAAAAAAGAATTGTAAAATTTTATGTAAGATCAAGTTTCATTTGATTCGATTTGTATGAGTGCGGTAGCACTGAGATGACCTCAAGCTGTAAAAGTCTTTTCAGAACAAATTTTATGCACTGTAAACATTTGTACACTTATTTTCCACCAATACATGCATACAACTATTTTCACTCATGTACATCAATAAAATACCATGCTATAAAATTTAGTTACTAATTACTTTAAAAATGTATAACCGTAACTGTTGACATTCCCAATTGCATAATTCACCTTCTGTTGCTGGTCTTGAAAGAGAGGTAGCTGCAGATGATGGCCCTGGCTGCTCCATGTCATCTTCCAAAACTCCGTCATCATTACTGAATGATCTTAGATCAATAGAGAATATAAAATATTTACCTTACAAATAACACTGATGCAGTTATAACCACTTTAATATTGTTAAACATTGGCCCTTGTTGTTGTGCTATGCACCATCCGAGTCCATCTCTCAAGCATTTAGTACTATTCATGCTTACTTTTATTGTTTGTAATGTAAGGTATTGCCTGACATAGAATTACATCTGGACTGCATAAATGTTTCACATAATACAATTTTAGTGCCAAGCATATATATCAAAGTTGTCTTTGCATAATTTTAAAAACGTATACCTCTCCGCACACAAACTGCCATGATAAGGTAAAACTGACAATGGTTCAAGGTTCTTTATTATTTGTCACATACACAATCATACAGGGTATAATCAGTAGTGAAATGTAGGTCAGGACAGGTCCACTCAATGGACAGTGCAAAAAAATAAAATAAAAGATGAAACATAACACAGGTGTCAGTCCTCTGTCGTGTGTGTGTCATGTGTTCCCACCTCTTGTGTCCATATTTGGTTTGTTTCCTGTCCTCGTTAAGTGTCATTATGAGTTAATCCTTGTCCAGCCCTGTTTGTCTAATTATCTATGATTTACCTGTGTATTTATAGTCCTGTTTGTTCAGTTTGATTTGGTCTGGTCTACTCGTTACTTCCCCGGTGTATCCTGTCCATGTAAGTCCTGCCTTGTCTTGACTTGTCCTCCCTTGATGTCTACATTAAAGACTATAATTTGAGTTTACGTCCTCGTCTGCGTGTCCTTGTTCCTCCCTCGTGTGTGCACCATGACAGAAGACCAGACCTAACACGCCACCGGATCACCGCTGACTCGATGCCCGCCTCTGACTCAATGCCCGCCGGATCGCCGCTGATTCAATGCCCGCCGGATCGCCTCTGACTCAATGCCCGCCGGCCCGCCTCTGACTCAATGCCCGCCGGATCGCCTCTGACTCAATGCCCGCCGGCCCGCCTCTGACTCAATGCCCGCCGGCCCGCCTCTGACTCAATGCCCGCCGGCCCGCCTCTGACTCAATGCCCGCCGGCCCGCCTCTGACTCATGCCTGCCGGATCGCCGCTGACTCATGCCTGCCGGATCGCCGCTGACTCATGCCCGCCGGATTGCCGCTGACTCAAACCCACCGGATTGGCGCTGACTCATGCCCGCTGGGCGCTGCTATCCCTAGCCCCGTGGATATAGTCCACATGTCACGGCCAGGAGTGCCATGTGTTTGTTTTGTTGTGCCCACAGGAACATTTTAAAGAACCTTGTCTTGTCCACGGAGACTCGTCTGGGGCAGGCGGCTCCTCTTGTTGTGGCCATGGAGGCCATTCTAGCCGCCTGCCCCCTTGTCGTGGAGGTGGAAGCGGTTGCTGAGGGACCCTGTGAGGGCCCCTGATGTCATGTCATGCCCAGAGGAAGCCTCAGCTTCCAAGCCAGCCCAGGAGGGCTTCTGGTTCCTGTGGGCTGCCCTGTCCTGTCTGTCTGGCCCTGGAGGGCGTTCCTGTCGTGTTTTGTACTGTCATGTTGTGTGTTTAGCCCCGGAGGGCTCCTGATACCCTCTAACTTCCCCAGGGAAATTTTTTTGGGGGGGCATAAGAGTTCCGGCTGTAGGGGCCGGGCCGAGAGGACCGAGGCCAAGGCCCCCGAAGACCATCTGCCATGGCCTCCAGAGCTCCCAGCTCCGCCATGGCCTCCAGAGCTCCCAGCTCCGCCATGGCCTCCAGAGCTCCCAGCTCCACCATGGCCTCCTGAGCTCCCTGCACCGCCATGGCCTCCAGAGCTGCCAGCTCCGCCATGGCCTCCGAATTGTCTGTTCCGCTCTGGAGGTCCCCGTCCTGTGTTCCTGTCCGTGTCTGTCTTGAGGGGCCTCCAGAGTGCCCTCCCCCCCTCCCCCCGATGGAACTGTTAAGGCTCTGGACGAGCCTTTCGGGAGGGGGGAGTTATGTCAGTCCTCTGTCGTGTGTGTGTCATGTGTTCCCACCTCTTGTGTCCATATTTGGTTTGTTTCCTGTCCTCGTTAAGTGTCATTATGAGTTAATCCTTGTCCAGCCCTGTTTGTCTAATTATCTATGATTTACCTGTGTATTTATAGTCCTGTTTGATTTGGTCTGGTCTACTCGTTACTTCCCCGGTGTATCCTGTCCATGTAAGTCCTGCCTTGTCTTGCCTTGTCCTCCCTTGATGTCTACATTAAAGACTATAATTTGAGTTTACGTCCTCGTCTGCGTGTCCTTGTTCCTCCCTCGTGTGTGCACTGTGACAACAGGAGAGTATATATAAATATAGGTAAGAATAAGTATAAAATAAGGAGTAAAATGTGCAATGACATAAAATGTGCAATACAGTCTACTGTGGATTTAATAAATATTAATATAAACAGGGATGTGCAAGAGGAATGTGCAAACAGGTTGTACCGGGTATGTATACATAGCAGCAATGCGGATGATAATGGGTGTTTTTTAGTTTATTAAATTGAGTCCCGTAGATGTTATGAGACTGAGTTTAGGAGCCTGATGGAAGCTCCTCCTCAGTCTCTCAGTTTTTGCCATCATGCTCCTGAAGCGCTTGCCAGATGGCAGCAGAGTGAAAAGACGGTTACAGGGGTGATTTGAGTCCTTGATTATTTTTGCAGCTCTGCTTTTGCAGCGTTTGAGGTAGATGTCCTGCAGAGAGGGAAGGGCAGACCCTGAGATGCGCTCAGCTAAGCGCACGACTCTCTGCAGAGCTTTGCAGTCCTGATTTGTGGCGTTACTATACCACACTGAGATGCACTGAGTCAATACACTTTCTATGGCCCCTGAATAGAAAGTTTTCAGGATTGCTGGTGAGACCCTGAATTTCCTCAGCTGTCGCAGATGGTACAGTCTTTGTCTGGCTTTCTTGACCTGTGTTTAAATGTGTGCAGTCCAAGTCAGGTCCTCGGAGATGTTTACACCAAGGTACTTGAAGCTGCTCACCCTCTCCACAGGGGTCCCGCTGATCATAAGAGGAGTGTAGGGCCACTGCTGTCTCTTCCTGAAGTCTACAATCAGCTCTTTAGTTTTGCTCACGTTCAGAGAGAGAGACAGTTGTCCTGGGACCATGATGTAAGTCTCTCTACCTCACCCAAGTATGCAGTCTCATCATTGTTGGAAATGAGGCCCAGAACCACAGTATCATCAGCAAATTTAACAATAGAAGTGGAGCTGTAAGAGGACACACAGTCGTGTGTGTAGAGAGAGTAGAGCAGGGGACTCAGGACACAGCCCTGCGGGGCTCCTACGTTCAGGGTGATGGAGTTGGAGGTGAACTGGCCCATTTTCACCACTTGTGGTCTGCCGGTGAGGAAGTCTTGAATCCTGTCACAGAGTGAAGTGTTTAGGCCGAGGTCTGAGAGTTTGACAGCTAGCTTGGTGGGGACTATAGTATTGAAAGCTGAGCTATAGTCAATGAATAGCAGTCTGACATAGTTGCCATTTTTGCTGTCAATATGTGTGAGGGAAGAGTGCAGAACCTGATAGATGGCATCATCAGTAGACCTATTTGGGCGATGGGCAAACTGAAGAGGGTCCAAGGTAGCAGGGATGGAGGAGCATATGTGTTTCTTTAAAAGTCTCTCAAAAACCTTCATGACTGTTGATGTGAGGGCAACTGGACGATAGTCATTCAGGCAAGAGGGTTTACTGTTCTTAGGCACAGGGATGATGACAGATTTCTTAAATGAGGTGGGAATCACAGAGGTAGCAAGGGACTCATTAAAGATGGAAGTAAACAAACCAGCAAGCTGATCGGCGCAGGACCTTAGAACGCGGCCAGTAATCCCATCAGGTCCGGCGGCTTTCCTGACGTTCACTCTCCTTAGTTCCCTCCGAACCTCGTCCTCCGACACGGTGATAACATGATCATCATCGCTGCTCTGTCTGCTGCTTCCTGACGTGCTGATCGGCAGAGTCGCGCCGCCATTGCATTCAAAGCGGCCGTAGAAGGTGTTTAAATCTTCGGCCAACAATGGATCTGCTCTCACCTCGGCGGAGGGGTTATTTCCAGAGGAACAGATGGTCTTCAGTCCCTGCCACATGCGTCGAGAGTCATTGAGCTGAAAATGTGACTCAATTCTCTCCCTGTATCGGAGTTTAGCAGCTCTAACTGCCCGTCGGAGAGCATAGCACGTTGCTTTGTACTCGATCATGTTTCCTGACAAAAGACCGGCGTTGTATGCGGCAGTGCGTTGGTTAACCGCAGCACGGACTGCTCTGTCCACCCACGGTTTCTGATTTGAGAATGTCCTTATTGTTACCGTTTCAGTGGCTTGGTCAGTTAGCATGTTGACAAAGCTTAATGCTACATCCGTGAACTCGCTGACGTCAGCTGAACTCGCCCGGAACATGTCCCAGTCGACGTCATCAAGAGACGCCTGTAGCATAGCTTCAGAGTGGGAGGACCAGCGCGTCACTTCCCTCACCCCCGGGGATTCCTGAACGATCCTTTGTTTATATTCCGGTGTGAGGAAAATAGCAGCGTGGTCTGATTTACCAAAAGCCGGCAGGGAACGAGCTTTGTAGGCATTCTTAAACTGAGTGTAGCAATGATCCAGTGTATTCGGTCCTCTAGTTGGACAGGATACATGCTGATGGAAGGTCGGCATGACCTTCCTGAGGTTGGCTTTGTTAAAGTCCCCCACGATGATAGAGGCAGCGTCAGGGTGTTTGTTGATGTAGCCGCTGATCTCGTCGTGTAGTTTGGACAAGGCCAAGCCGGTGTCTGCCTGAGGTGGAATGTAAACGGCAG
The DNA here is from genome assembly GCA_027422415.1 of Schizothorax lantsangensis. Lineage (NCBI taxonomy): Eukaryota > Metazoa > Chordata > Actinopteri > Cypriniformes > Cyprinidae > Schizothorax > Schizothorax lantsangensis. Next base: position 851,884 of record CM049856.1, read on the forward strand.
TAGCGATCATCGCTGGGAACTCTCTGGGCAGATAGAATGGGCGGCAGATAATGGAGAGATGTTCCAGATGAGGCGAGCAGGAACGCGACAGAATGGAGATATTCTTGGGGTCACACCATTTCTTGTTAATAATGAAACACACTCCACCACCTTTGTTTTTTCCGGCCTCGGCTGTTCTGTCCATCCGTAAAACAGAAAAGTTATCAAACGGTGTTGCAGCGGTGTCCGGGACCGAGGGAGTGAGCCATGTTTCAGTCAAACAAAGGATGTTACAGTCCCTAATGTCCCGTTGGAAACTTATCCTGGCTCTAAGATCGTCCATCTTATTTTCCAAGGATTGGACATTAGCGAGCAGAATACTCGGTAGAGGAGGACTGTGAGCCCTTTTTCTCAGTCTGTCACGAATTCCAGCTCGTCGCCCGCGGTGATTCTTTCACCTCCTGGGATTATTCAGGCGGCCTTTGTTAACCTCGGTGTTCCGAAGTATCTCCAATGGCCACGCTGGATCCGTGGATAAAGTGTCCTGAAGCAGGTTAGTGCAGCGGTGTCCAATGTCCAAAAGTGTTATTTTGTCGTATATAAATAGTGCAGACGTTATGCTTGTAAAAAGAGAAAGTAAAAATACGTAAAAAAGTATATAAAAGCACAAATTGAGCAGAGCCATCCTTAACGTCGACTGTACAGAGCAGCGCCGGAAGCGGTGCTCTGCATTGACCTGCAGTTGTGCAGGTGCAATTGCAATTGCAATTGCATTGACCTGAACAACCATCAATCACTTATTTAACCCTCGCTTTGAGTTTCTCAATGAGGCTAAAATTTATATAAAATGCACCGATTCAGCTAGAATCTGGAGGTTACTTGCTTGCAAGCTCAAGAACATTCAGCTGATACACCCCTGAAAGTTTTTCCAAATTAAATCCAGCTGACCGACAGATCTGGAAGACATGTTGTGAAAATTACTACAAGTTTTAGAAAAATACTACAGGGTTTTAAATGGGCACACGCCCTACTGAATAAACAGTACTCTGATCCTTCACACCTTTAATTTCAATTATGAAAATTTAAATATGTTTTTCCACACAAGGCTTAATTTTATGATTTGTGACATATACTAACCCTTTTTTTTAATGCATTTAGAAAAAGGAGGCTGACCAGGTGCAGAAGGCAGCAGTCCCCATCATTGCTCTTGAGGAGGAAGAGGAAATGTCACGAGGAACCCACTGGATGTTTTTAATGTCTTTAAAGACGAAGAGATGATGTTAACCAAGTCTAATGTCAGTGCGCTGCTGCTGCTTTTTGCGCTTTATGCCCTTACTTAGAGTACACTAACTTCTCAAAGCAGCTTTACAGAAAAGGCATGTGTCTACATTACAATTTAGCCTGATCTGTTCTATAAATACTATAATTTTCAACTTGAATAGTGTTGTATCATGTGATTTATAGTGATGCTACATGGGTTGTACTCACTTCTGTTGTATACTGTATGTTTGACTAATTCACTGGAAGCAATATTGATACAATTCCTCACTGCTAATCGTGATGTTCATTCTATTAAGTAGTATGGGTTTAATACAGGATATTTACAGTCTGATGTAGTAAAAAGAAAAAGTTGTATGAACATGCCCTCTGACTTTACCTCTTTTACTTAAACAAATGTTGTTCTTGCTGAGTTTCCACACACAAGTACATCTGATGTGTGAGCAGCCATCAGGCGCAAATGTCACAAAGAGCAATTCTTTATAGAATTGCAATATTGTTTGGACGTATAATTTAAAATTGTATTGTTTTTGTTTTATTGCATTTACATGTTTTTTATGTTTGTTTCTTTCGGCGTTCTTTTTATTTAAAAACATGGTTGGTGCATTTTATGTTTTGCAATGATAAAACCATTTGAGGTTTAAATAAACACTGTTTGAATTATTAATAATGTGTTAGTCTGTCACTGAATTTATGTATTTATTGTTATGACCCTAAAAAGTGGATTCAGCATTGGGGGGCAAATTAGTATATTTCTACTCAAAAATAATACATTTATAGTATATTGCTTGTGTGTTTCAAAGACACTCATAATTAATTTGTAATGTACTCGTAATACAAAAAAGGTACACTTTAATATCACTAATCAAGCATGAAAATAGGTATGTACTTTGCCTATTGTTCCAATTTAGCATCAAAAAGTACACTAAATACACAAAGTTATACTTTAGTATAATTTAATTACAACTAAAATACACTTAGTACAAAAAAAGTTGTTTCAAAATAGCACACTTCAAGTTAACTAATCATTAACACACTTGAAGTATACTGACAATTAGTCTGGCTGCAAGTATACTTAGTATACTTTTTTTTCACTAGGGTGTACATAGTGCTCTCTTGTTTACAGTCATATGTATGCTTTTTATGTATGCATGTGTATTTTAAGGCTGACCTTAAATGTTCCATATTTCTAAAACACTCTTTAATTATAGTTCACACCATTACATTTCTGTAAATCCTGAGATATGTAAAAAGTATTCTAGATGTTTGTATAGAGGGGCCATGGCACACACCACTTTAACATTCAAAACTTGCTGGTTAGGGAAACTGTTCATAAATAAAATAGAACTGTAATTGATATCTCATGCTTTTCCCTTCTTTACACATAAATACACCTTTCATGTAAATAAAAATTATATAGCAGATTCTTTTCTACACTGTGTTCGGTCTTCTATCGGTGAATCAAAATATATTTAGTTCATCTGAGCAGTACATCGTCGAGAATATTATGTCATCCTATAAACATGAAATAAACTACAAAAAAAATTTTACATTTAAAGTTACAAATAATTTTCTAAACTCAATTATTTTTTCATAATGCCTCAGTCGGGATTTAAACTTTGTATTTTGCGAAATATTTAAAATAAATAAAGTGAAAATAAATAATTCAATGCACAAGCTGTAACCCTATTGGCTGTTTTTCTGTCACAGCTATTCGCGACTGGCCTCACGAAGGTAATCATGTTTAACACCTGTTAACTGTGCATGTTAAGGAATAGTGTGTCTTACATTATGGCCATCATATGTTTAGTGCTTGTGTAACTTGATCCGCTGTTATAACGGTAGCTCGGAGACTTGGGTAAAGTTGGTTTTATAATCGGACATTCAGACTTCTGCGTTTAATAACTTTCTAATTATATGTGCAATAAAGTTAATGTTTGCAAATTCTAAACAGCAACATAATATTTACAACCAACGATTGTCAACCTACAACATTTACCATTTAACAGTAACCAACAAGTATTGTTATAATGTCACATTTACTTGTGAATGTCTACTGAATGTCCAATGTAGTGTGCTTAACAGAGTCATTGAATGTAGAAGTCTGAATGTGCCAAAATAAAACCAACTTTACCCAAGTAGCTCGGAGCCAAGCTTTTAATGGTTGCATTACATTTCTCAGAGCTGGTGGGACTCTAAACCAATCCGAAATAGCCTCTAATAATACAGTTAAATTGAAGGAATGAATGAAAACGAGTGAGCGATTTCGGACAGCCGTTGAGTGTACCTTACTTGTTATTGTGGTGCAAAATAGGACTGAAGGAGTGCACTCGATAGCGTCTACTATGGTTTTGGACATCACTACAAATGGATGTCCCCTCGAAAAGTATCCAATTTGAGGGTACAGAGTGGCGATTTTAGATTCAGCACAAGTGCCAAGTAGAGCAACATTAAGTTTGTACGTTATTTTCCTCAGTGCCGATAGGTCTAAACACATCCGCATTGAGCAGAGCAGCGCTTCAGATTTTCCCGCCCGACTGTGATTGGAGCCGGTCAGTGAATGAGATGCCATCAGTCAGCTGTTACGTGAGGAAAGAAAACACGCGCCCTTAACAACTAGGGATGAGCGAGTACAGCATTATCTGTATCTGTATCTGTATCTGTTAACCATATGAATTATCTGTATCTGTATCTGTACTCGGACTGGGCGGGGCCTAACCCGGAAGTGGGCGGGATTTAACCTGGAAGTGGGTTGGGTTGTCTTGAAATGAGCGGGGCTTTAACCGGTATGTTATTTTAAGCATGCAATTGATATGGGTTGATCAGAAATTGTTATATTTATTGCTGATTAGAAAACTATTTACATGACAGCATCAGCATTGAGCTTCAGATCAATGGTTTTGATCACGATAACAAACGAACTATATACAGAACAAGTTTTGCAACAATGAATACAACACATGCGGTTGCAATTATGAAGTAAAATGTAAGGAACAAGAGTTTTCATCTCAACATAACTTTCTTTTTTTAACTTTTAATTTTTTTATGATCAGTGTGATTTTTTTTTTTTTGGTTCTTTTTTATTTTTTTTATTTCCACACCAGGTATGTGTGTGTGTGTGTGTGTAGCTAATTAATTAGTAATATAGTTTTATACCACTACTTCCTTTTTTTTTTTATGAAATACAGCAAGAAAGTGTCAGACACTCAGTAAAAAAAACTGGTTAGAGCCAGCTGACGGTTTAAAAAAGAAAAAAAAATCTCCGACAGGCAGAGACGAGTCGCATTCTACCAAGCACCACGTCTGAACAAACCCCACGTTTACCAAAACTCTACTGGTTAATAAGTAAGTACTACAAACCAAAGTAAAAAACAAACCTGAAGCTGAAGAAACCCTAAACGTTAACGGAAAAAACCCGCAAACCTGAGTGACTGAGGGAGAGACAGAGAGAGAGAGCGCGCTGTTCTCTTCTCTTCTCAGTGTTCTGTGTGTGAGTGAGCAGAGCGCAGATTGGATGGAAGATTTCCAGCCCAAAAGCTCATAAAAACCCGCCCAAAAACCGCCCAAAACTTTAACTGTCAAAATAATGTGATATAATGTAAATCAAGGCTGATAAGAGCCATTTTTAACTCCTTATAACGAAATAATGACGACAAAATAATATAAATAAATGCTAGATAAATTTCCTATGGCTCAAATCGGGGCAAATAATTAAAGAGAACTACCAAATATGATTAAAATATGCAGACACTGTCAAAACGGCAATCAAGAAATTAACCGATACCCTCGAAAAACACATGCATCATTTTCAATGTCAACAGTCAGAATTTAAATGCAAAAAAGTGCCCAATATAAGTGATCAGAATAAGAAACATAGTTAGGTATTTCACACTCGTTCATGCACACCATGACAGTCAAAACTGTGTCATTCTGTATGATAATCCAACAATAAAAAAAAAATAACAACAACAGTAATGCTGTTTCACACAGAACTAAGTCTGAAGTTCATATTGAACATAATATAGGATTTTTCACAGTCAAAACTAACAGCATTTTTAAATTATATACCAATCTGGACCGTTTAAAGATAAAAGACAGGATCGTATAGATATAAATAGATTTTGATTAAATAATTTAACTGTGCTCTGATTTCGGAGTTGCAGTGATATAGCCTTCATGTCATCTCCCTCAACAGGTGTAATTCACGTTTTGAGAGTTAAAACACTCTCCACTCTTTACCATCAAACTTATATATAGGCATTATGATCACTTACAGTTATACATTCAAAATCAGATCCGTTATCGCGCTAAAAACCCGTCACTCATGAATCATCACGTCTGTCTGCTGATCCACTAGTGATAGGCTAAAAGTGCTGCCGCGACGTCAACATCAGCACCAGTCTCTTTGCAGTGTACGTGTGTGTGCGTGTTTAGTAACGTTGTGATGACTGATTGGATGCATGCAGTAGGCTATATATGTACACTTGGGCTTGTTTGTTAACCAATTAGTCTATACAATTTATATGTTTTGAAAACCGCCAAACTGACCAAAAACCAGCCCAATTTTTGTCCACCCGCCCAAGCAAATATTTACCCGCACAATCAAATTCAAAACCGCCCAATTGGGCGGGAACCCGCCCAATCTGGCAACACTGTGCAGGACACAGCAACACAATAAATCTGTATGTGTGTAGGGGAGGGGCGCTGTGACTAGCCTATCACAGAACGCAGACACAGTCAGCTACCCAGTGAGAATTTTTATTCAATCCGAGCACAGATATTGACTCGTTTTTCTCGTATGATACTCATACTCGGCAAAAGTGCTTTATCCGTACCGGATACTCGTTTCAGCCGAGTATCCGGCTCAACTCTATTAACAACATTAAGGTATTTGGTTTAGGTGAGGTTGTTTGTATTTTGTAACTTTAATTTTTAGTGTGTGTCTTTGTGTACATGTATAATAATTTATATCTTGAATATAATTAAACTTAAAGATGTCAAAAGGGTGATTAATCCATATAACTGTTACTTACCAACAACTTGACGAACTGACGACAAACTACAAACAAACTTAAAGACGACTAGTAATGTTTAGTAGTAAAACAGCTGTAGTACAAAAAAAAAGACGTAAAATAAATGAACAGGAACGTAATAAATACAACTTTTGCTATTTACAGGTTAATGTGGGAAATTTTTCCAAAAATGTTGAGGGTATAGTAGGCTGAGGAAATCACAACGGTCATCTGATACAAATTACAACGGTCATTGCATATATATATAGTTTACGGTCACGTGACATTCATTCATTTATTTTTTTCATTTTATTTTAATTTTTCCTGAGCTAGATACAGGGAACCCAATGTACTCATGTACAGAGAGATTATAAATATCGCTACAGTTTAATGCTTTAATATTGCTTAGTACAGTGTTATATATATTTATTTTTGTGTGTGTGAGTGCGAGTTACCTCAAGGACATAGTGTCAAGGGCTATTTCTTTTCTACTTGTATTTATTTGCAAATGTAACATGGTGTTTTTTTAAAAACACCATTTAAAAAAAAAAAAAATGTAATCACCATTTGAAGAGATTTTAATATCTTCATATCCTGGTTCAGTAGTAATTATTTTTAAACAGGAATATTAAATTTCATTTAACAAACAATCCTTATCACATTACACTTGCCCTGAATGTTTCAGTGCCACACAATTTAAGAATCAATTTGCCACAGTGGCAATAGTAATTATTTTATTTTATTTCATTTTTTTATACTTTCATGAAAATGGATATCTGACGGTAAACCGTTTGGTTTCAGTTGGGATGCAAATATAAATTTGTTTAAATAAACAACATCTGTGTTAAAAGTTTTTAAGTATTCTGACAACTTGACCGAGTTGGGTCTTAAAAAGTCATTTACATAGAAGGTTAAGCATTGGCTCAAATTAAACCAGACTTGTACGCATATTTAAATTTTTATTTGGTTCTGTACTAGTTAGAGTCTATAAAACTATGTGCATGTTTTTTTTTTAGAAAAGCCTTTCTAGGGAAAGTGCAGTGCATTTTTTTCCAGTCTTTGACTGGAATCATGTTTATTGTACTGTCCCTATCTAAATAAACGAAAATAAATGAAATGAGCCTTTGCTTTTCTTTATATTCTCTCATTAAAAATGACCATGTTATTCCATAGTACCTAAACACTTTTAGTATGGACATAAATGCAAAAACTACCATAGCTTCATAACAAAAAAATAATTGTTACTATATTCCATTATTACTGTAACAGTTAATACAGTCTTGTGCCCAGATTTACAGTTGATCTCTGATGGCAAGTTGGATGTTTTTGTTTATTTTTTTTACTATGTATCATATCTATTCCTTTCATACATGAGTGATGTGTCTGGGACATGATTCTGCTGCCTTGGGTGCACCAGCTGTGGAAATCTGACCTGGTGAGGACCCTCTCCTCCATCCTCCACCATTGAACCTCTTACCACACTCGGACAAGGTCATATTTTAACAACTTTTATTGTCTGCTAATTGTATTTGCATATGGAAAATTTGTTAAAGTATCTCAATAAAGCTTTTGAATTGAAATGAATTGAATTGAATGCCTTTATTGTCATTGTATTTTTCTGCATCCAAACAAACTAGAGCACTGCTTCTTACTGGTGTTAGACAACAAACATACAGTATAGCCACAGTCAAAGTCAAAGTCAGCTTTATTGTCAATTCTGCCACATGTACCGTACATACATACAGATAATTGAAATTGCGTTACTCTCTTACTCCCTGGTGCATACAGATAACACTAAATACTAACACTAAATAATAATACTAAATACTAACAGTAGAACGCAAATTTACAGATAAGTACATATCATATATATATATATATATATATATATATACGTACACAAAAATGCAACTATTACAAATATACAAATAAGGACATGTAGAAAAAAAGAGTTCAGTGGTGCGTGGGGTAAGAGAGGGGAGGGGGGGGCAAGGACGGGAGGGAGTTCAGATTCCCGACAGCCTGGTGGATAAAGCTGTCTTTCAGTCTGTTGGTCCTGGCTTGGAGACTCCCCAGTCTCCTCCCTGATGGTAGCAGACTGAAGAAGTTGTGTGTCGGGTGGGTGGGATCACCTGCAATGCAGAGGGCTTTGCGGGTGAGACGGGTGCTGTAGATGTCCTGGAGGGAGGGGAGAGAGACACCAACGATCTTCTCAGCTGCTCTCACTATCCGTTGAAGGGACTTGCAGCAGGACGCGTTGCAGGCGCCATACCACACAGTGATGCAGCTAGTCAGGATGCTCTCGATGGTGCCTTTGTAGAAGGTGCACATGATGGGGGCCGGGGCTCTGGCTCTTCTTAGTTTGCGGAGGAAGTAGAGACGCTGTTGTGCTTTCTTGGCCAGTGCTGCAGTGTTGTTGGTCCAGGAGAGGTCCTCTGTGATGTGTACACCCAGGAACTTGGTGCTGCTCACTCTCTCCACGGTCGCACCATTGATGGTCAGAGGAGCATGCAGAGAGTGCACTCTCCTGAAGTCAACGACACTCTCCTTCGTCTTCTCCACATTCAGAGAGAGATTGTTGTCACTGCACCACCCGGCCAGGCGGCTCACCTCGCTCCTGTAGTTTGTCTCATCTCTGTTGCTGATGAGACCCACCACAGTCGTGTCATCCGCAAATTTAATGGAGAGGTTGGAGTTGTTTGACGGTGTGCAGTTGTGGGTCAGCAGAGTGAAGAGGAGGGGGCTCAGCACACATCCTTGGGGGGCCCCTGTGTTCAGTGTGATGGTGCTGGATGTGTTACTGCCGACCCGTACTGCCTGAGGTCTCCCAGTCAGAAAGTCCAACAGCCAGTTGCACAGCGACGTATTGAGCCCCAGCTGGACCAGTTTATGAATGAGCTGTTGAGGGATGATTGTGTTGAAAGCTGAACTGAAGTCTATGAACAGCAATCTGACATACGTGTCTTTTTTGTCCAGGTGTGTGAGGGCTGGGTGGAGGGCAGTGGCGATGGCATCATCGGTCGAGCGATTGGACCTATATGCAAACTGGAAGGGGTCCAGGGAGGGGGGGAGGACAGACTTGATGTATTGCATGACTAGCCGTTCAAAGCACTTCATGAGAATAGGAGTGAGTGCTACTGGACGGTAGTCATTGAAGCAGGATGGAGATGACTTCTTCGGGACTCGAATGATGGTGGTAGCTTTGAAGCATGTGGGGACAACAGCCTGACTTAGTGAGATGTTGAAAATGTCTGTGAAGACATCAGTGAGTTCCACTGCACAGTCTCTCAGTACACGCCCAGGAATGTTGTCAGGACCCGGAGCTTTGCGTGCATTGATCGTGCTGAGGGATCTCCTCACGCTGTCCGGGGACAGCGTCATCACCTGGTCACCAGGAGGAGGTGGAGTCTTCTGTGCAGTGGTGCTGTTTTGTGCCTCAAAGTGAGCAAAGAAGGCATTCAGCTCATTCAGCAGGGGGATGGTGCTGTCACAGGTCTGTGGTGGGGGCTTGTATTCCGTAATGGTCTGAATCCCCTGCCACAGGCACCGAGTGTCTCTGCTGTCACTGAAATGATGGGCTATCCTCCTGGAGTACTGTCTCTTGGCCTCTCTGATGCCGCGGGATAGGTTGGCCCTAGCTGTCTTCAGGCCCTCCTCATCTTCAGCTCTGAAGGTAGCGTTCCGAGCCTTCAGAAGTCTGTAGACCTCCCTGTCAGCCACGGCTTCTGGTTGGCCCGGACAGTGATAGTCTTTGTGACCGTTACCTCATCAATACACTTAGTGATGTAGGCAGTGACAGTCTCTGAGTACTCTTGGAGGTCTGTAGTATTGTTGTATGTGGCAGCCTGCTTAAACATATCCCAGTCAGTGGTGTCAAAACAGTCTTGAAGTGCCTCTGACGACCCTTCAGGCCACACTTGTATCTGTTTGTGTACTGGTTTGATGGCTTTAACGAGCGGTCTGTATGCAGGCATTAGCATGTCAGTGATGTGGTCTGAGGCTCCGAGGTGGGGAAGGGATAGGGCCTTGTAAGCTCCTCTCTGGGTGGTGTAAACAAAGTCCAGAGTGTTGTTTCCCCTTGTTGGAAAGTCTATGTGTTGGTGAATTTTTGGGAACACACTCCTTAAGTCTGCGTGGTTGAAATCCCCAGCCAAGATGAGAAAAGCATATGGTTGGGCTGTCTGCTGCTGATAAATGATGTACAGATCATTTAGTGCCTCACTCCTGTTGTTGTTGTTGGAGCTGGGAGGGATGTATACAGCAACGAGCAGTATGGCTGTATATTCCCTCGGTAGATAGAACGGCTGGCACTTAATAATCATAAACTCCACCAGGGGTGAGCAGTGTTTGCAGACCACAACAGCGTCGCGGCACCATGCATCATTGATGTAAACACAGAGCCCGCCGCCGCGTCTCTTACCTCCCTCAACGAGAGCTCTGTCTGCTCGATAGCATGTTAGCTGGTCGAGCTGAATGGCGCAGTCTGGTACGCTGTTGTTAAGCCATGTTTCCGTAAACACAAAAACACAACAGTCTCTTACAGTCCTCTGAGTAGAGCGAAGTAGTCGGATATAGTCCAGTTTATTGTCCGAAGAGCGTACGTTCGCCAGTACAATGGTGGGGATAGCTGGCTTGTGTGGGTTAGCCGCTAGCCTAGCTCGGATACCTCCGCGCTTACCCCTCTTCTGCTTCCTCTCACGCCGCTTGTAGCGCCTCCGCTGTGGGCGAGATGCAGTAGTGGGGGTCGGTGATGGTGTAGGCCTCCGGAGCAGACTGAGGTCCCGCAGCTCTTCGGCGTGCACAGAGTTTAACTCTAAAAATTTGGTTCTGCCGACATCGAGCAGAAACTCACGACTGTATGCGCGCTTAAAGACAGGTAGACGAGATGAAGATGTACAAAAACATTGCGACTTACAAGACAAAAAACATGAAAACACTGTTCTGTCGGGAGAGAGAGAAGCCACTGCGTCTGCGCACGCCGCCATGTTGGATACATTTAATGTCAGAGCATGATCTGAGCGGGATTTGGTTTACTGGTGAGCGTGAGCGGAACATTAGCGGAGCATTGCTTTTGCCGTGAGCGACTGAGTGGTGCGCACACCCACAAAGCGAAATATTCAGCTGAGCGTCACACCGCTCCGCTTCGCTCACATGCTCTGATGATTAACAGCCACCGCTTTCTCAGATCGGTTTATCTTGGATTAAAACTTCACGTTTCGTTGAGTTTGGAGAATTCTGTACACCGTAATCATCAGAATATGTCTTCTCCTGTCTCTGAAAATATCCGGATTTTGAAATTATACCGCAAACTCATTTTATTAGGCATTTAAGTCAACTAGATGATTACAGCACACTGAAAATATACAGAACCGGAAATAACTGAGCCGTAACATTTCAAAACGGAAGTGTGTCACGAGGCTCAGTGCAAGTAGTCCATTGTTGAACACAAACGGCTCATGCCCCCATCAGCACATGAGTGAAATCACTTACTCATTACCTTTGGTAACCACCATAATAAGACCAAGACAGCCTCTAGTGGAGTTAATGTGCACTTTCACCATAAGTACAACAAGTATAACAAGACACCACAGAGGACGTCTGCACACCAGGCCCGGACTGGCCATCGGGAGCATTGGGAAAATTCCCGGTGGCCTGGTGGCTGATTTTTTTAAATGTATTTATTATTGCCAGAAGAAGCAGTGAAATGTAGCAAAATTACTGACCTGCACTTGAAGCCCTGAACAAGCCAGTAAGTATAACAAGACACCACAGAGGACGTCTGCACACCAGGCCCGGACTGGCCATTGGGAGCACTGGGGAAAAAAAGGACTTTAAGGGTACTGCTCCAGTGACAAGCTTGTAACCTCACTGAATTTGAGAATGTTACATTTACCCCAAAAGGTAAAATTTTGGCCCCTTTTTTTATGTGTGGCCTGGATGAGTGTGAGATTTCCCGGCCTGAAATTGCATCCCAGTCCGGCCCTGCTGCACACCACCCAGGTTTTGTGACCACGCAGACTGCTAATATTCACGAGTGAATTGACTGCTAGAAAACAAAAGTCCACTAGATAGTGAGCACACACTTTCCATGCTCACAGCACAGGGATATACTTTGAAAGGCTCGCACTCGAGACACAGCAGAACATAGAAAGCGAAGTATACTTGCAGCAGCATGTGAGGACAAACTGTGAGGAGAACTGATGGAAATCTATCTCAAGTGTTGAGCTGCCAATTATTTCTACTCTTCTGACATCTTTGGATCCCGAATAGCTTGTTTAATGAGTTTTGATTGTCTGAGGCTCATAAATATTAACAGAGCTGCTCTAAACACTCTTTATTTCATGACAATAGCTCCTGTTCTCACCTCATTTATTATGCTGATGTCTTCAGATCTCCTGTAAATTGCCACTTCAAGCTAATGTCATCGGTGTAAACAGACTAAAGGTATTTGTTGCTTACAAATATGTACATTTATTTCTGTCTTTATGCTTCCCAATGCTTTCCTCACAGTTCTTTACTACTTTTCTAGATATCTACGATTATTTTAATGAAGAAACAGAATAATGTTAGAATTAGAAATAATTGTGAATTAGCATCAGTTGCTTTTTGATACACAGATATAAATGCTTACATTTGTTAATTAGTATATGAGTCAAAGACAAAAATGGGTTTATATAGCAAAAAATAAAACTTTTCAGGCATATTTAGAAGAAGAATCATTTGATGACATGTTCAAACACTGTGTTTAAGGATCATAGTGCAGCCCAAAAATACTCATTAATTGTCCATTTAAATCTCTATACTTTGATACTATCCTTCAAAACACTAGCTTTTACCCATTTGTCAGCAAGAACTTTGTAATCATTTAAAACAGCCTAATAAAATTAAATATGATCTCTTATTTGTTTTATATACAGTATTTTATTAAGAACAGGTCAGAATAACTATAACTAATATAACTAATGACTAAAGAATAACTATACACAAATTAGCACTTAATGGGTTTTCTGTGAGTATATATCACTTTGGTCAATTTCATTTGTTGCAGACACTCAAATTTGACATCTGGTCTTTGACCCTATAAAAACAAACTCAGTAAGTGATATATTTTTGATTTTGGCAGATCAGCTCCTCCCACACTGGAATTCATCATCAGTGAAGCTCCTCCCACACTGGAACTCATCATCAGTGAAGCTCCTCCCACACTGGAATTCATCATCAGTGAAGCTCCTCCCACACTGGAACTCATCATCAGTGAAGCTCCTCCCACTCTGGAATTCATCATCAGTGAAGCTCCTCCCACTGCAGTTCAGCAATAAATGCTGGAAGATGTCCATCAGTTCAGAAGTGAAGACGAGCATCAGGAAGAGCTGAAATCTGATCAAAGACTGAGTTTATTAAAGAGGACAGAGAGAAGATGAGAGATCCAGAGTCCTGCAGAATCAAACACACTGAAGATACTGAACAACAAACAGGTTGGTGTTTATTCTTCATTCATGATGCTGAAGAACATTCATGTTACAAAGATTCAAGCACTTCATCACATTTAGATAAAGAGTTAAATTATGAAACGGGTAGAGTTTTCAACAGATATTCAGTATGTTGGATAAGCAATAAACAGCTAATTGTATGAAGTAAATGGGTTTTCCAGACTGTCTGACAGGGTTGAAGGAATAACTTAAAGGGATAGTTCACCCAAAAATGAAAATTCTATCATCATTTACTCACCCTCAGGTTGCTCCAAACCTGTATACATTTCTTTGTTCTGCTGAACACAAAGGAAGATATTTGGAAGAATGTCAGGAACCAAACAGATATCGCCCCCCATTGACTACCATAGTATTTCTTCTTTATATTATTTTTCCTGCTATGGAAGTAAATGGGGGCGAGATCTGTTTGGTCCCTTTAACTTATCATTAGATGATTGATAGTACTCACTACAACAAAATTTAATTTGTGCCTAAAATGTTTTGAAAACAATAACTGAAATGTCAATCTACTTCATTCATGCAATTAATTCATAAAAACACACCAGAATGATTATAATGTTTTACAGCAGCTGTCTTGTTTCTGCTATTACATCAAGACTCACTTTCATATTTCGCTCTTTGAATATTGGTTTATTTAAAGGGATTTTTTTTTTCTTTTTTTTCAGAGCTGATGGAAGAGAGCGAGGAGAGTGAAGAACTGAGTGAAGTGGAGGAGCATCATGACAAACCTGGAGATAAAACTTTGAGTCACTCAAAGACTAAAAATACATTTTTAAAGAAAAGAAAAGCCAACAAATCTATCACCTGCACTCAGTGTGGAAAGAGTTTCACAACCAAACATAGTCTTGAGCGTCACATGAGAGTTCACACCGGAGAGAAGCCATTCATGTGCAATCAGTGTGAAAAGAGATTCTCATACAAAGTTAGTCTTGAGGGTCACATGAGTGTTCATACTGGAGTGAAGCTGTTCATGTGTGACCAATGTGGAAAGAGTTTCACACAATCAGCACATCTTAAAATACACATGAGGATCCACACCGGAGAAAAGCCGTTCAAGTGTGATCAGTGCGGCAAAACATTTCTTCAGTCATCAAACCTGAAGAAACACCTGACAGTTCATACGAAGGAGAAGCCACATTCATGTTCTGAATGTGGAAAGAGTTTTTCACGGCTGCAGGGTTTACATGTACATCAGAAAACACACACTGGTGTGAGAGAGTACTTGTGCTTTGAGCGTGACAAGACTTTTACTACAGCGAGCCGTTTAAAACTGCACCAGAGGATCCACACTGGAGAGAAACCTTACAAGTGTTCACACTGTGACAAGACATTCTGTCGGTCAGGAAATCTGAAAACACATGAGAAGATCCACAGCAGAGAGAAGCTGCACACGTGTGATCAGTGCGGAAAGAGTTTCTCTTTTAAAAGTCACCTGAAGATACACATGAAGATCCATTCAGTGGAGGAACCACACAGCGATGTTCACAAGTCTTTATCGCTGGAGTCAGAGTCAAGTCTTGAGTGATTTAATGGCTTGCTAAAAAAATCTCATTAAAAATCCTCATGAATTGAAATCATCCTAATTACGAAGCTCTAGACAAAATATCTGATCTTCTATGATATGCTTTGTAAGGTTAATGTACATCCAGCCTGTTACTTAGGTTTTAATCCATTACAATGTACAAAACAGTTGATCTGTAATGCAATTCTAGGAGAAGAGATCTACCTGATCTACCATGACACATAAGAAAATATGTGACAGATATTACAAAACCATACAAATAAAGCCTTTCTTTATGATACAAGTCAGGGGTATTCAATTAAAGATCCAGGAGGTCCGGTCTCTTCCCAGCGGAGGTCTGGACTAAAATAAATTATTTATGGGCCATTCTACAGAATTGGTCCAAAGCCAGAGTTGGAAACATCTTGAAAAAAGTATTTTTCAAAAAAATTCATTAAAAAAAATTGTATGCATATTGTAGAATATCCAAGGTAGTAATTGTGCAGTTAATTATCATATTGTATTTTCAGAAAATTTGTCCTCTCCCCAAATTTGTCACTACCGAAACACAGTAATAATAATTTAATTAAAAGGGTTATATTGACCTATTCAACTCCTAACCCTAAACATACCCGTTGGTAACCCTCTTGAAATATTTAACCTACTTTATTTCAATATATTCTATATATTCTGGTTTTAAATTCAGTTTTCTTGGCATAACATGCATGACAAGAGAAGACCACTGACCTCAAAGTAAAAATGGATATCAATTTGGATTGTGTTCCTAAATTACATTTTGAAAATCTATGTAGAAAAATATGTCTGTATACTGACTGCTACTAATAGTCTTAAATTCTTGCTACATGAATATTCTGAGAAACATTGCCTCCATATTTTACAGACTTTCACCCAGCAAACTGATTTTAATTCATCAAGGTCCTCCAAAACGATTTCGTCTAGACACAAAGAGAAGAGTGCTTGATGAAAGTGGGAAAGTCAGAAAATGGACTTATGGGAAAAAAGACACCAGTAGACCAAACAAAATTGTTCTGTTGGTGGGAGAGACTGGAGCTGGCAAGACGACTCTCATCAACACCATGGTCAACTACTTGGAGTGAAGTTTGAGGAAAAAATATGGTATGAAATCACAGAAGAAGAAGCTGGAGATCAATCAGAATCACAAACCTCTGAAATCATCATGTATCCTAACTCTCACCATCATTGATACTCCAGGCTACGGAGACACTAGAGGACTGGAAAAAGACCTGGAAGTTGCTGCAAATTTAGCCACTCTGTTTCAGAGCAGTGATGGAGTTCGTGAAATTGATGCCGTGTGTTTTGTGATTCAAGCGTCTTAAGAATCATCTCACAGACAGATTTACATTATCAGTTCAATTCTGTCATTGTTTGGAAACGACATTGTGAACAACATTGTGTTTTTAATCACACACTCTGATGGTATGACACCCAAAAACGTCCTCAGTGCCATCAATAAAGTTAAAATCCCCTGCAGAAAAGACAAAAGTGGCCAACCTGTTTATTTCTTATTCAACAATCGGCAGGCTGAAGCCCAAAACAATGAGGGCCGTTACCTTCGTGCTCAAAGAGATGCTTGGGAAAGCAGCATGGCAGATATGAAGCAATTTCTTCAGTCTCTGGATGAAAAGAACAGAAGAAGTTTAGAGTTGACTTCAGATGTCCTCATTGAGCGGATTCAGTTAGAAGCATTAATCTGCAACTTACAGCTGCGAGTTGAAGAGAAAGAGTCCAAGAAATCTGAAAAAATTCAGATTCAGGAGGCAATAAAACAAAACAAGGAAAAGATTGACAGGCGCACAAACTTTAGCATTACGGTCAAAAAGACAATCAAAGTGAAGGTGGCCATTGAAAGTGCTTCATGGAAGAACAGGAAGGTGACAACCTGCACCATCTGTGAGGAAAACTGCCATGAGTTTGACTGCTGGTGGGCTTCTGATCCCAGCAAATGTGAAGTCATGAAGAAAGGCTACTGCACTGTATGCACAGGAAAGTGTCACCACAGCAAACATGTCAAAGAAAACAAGAAATATGTCATCAGGACCTCGAATGTTGTGATGCAATCAGATGAATTAAAAAAGGGATATGAAAATGCTAAAACCAAGAGGTTTTCTTTTATAATGGATGATCTTGACAAAGATCTACAGGAGCTTGAGGATCAAAAGTCAATTCTTCTGTTCAATGCTTACAAGACCATCAAGCATCTGTCTCAGATCGCATTAAAGCCAGACTCTGCCTTCACTCTTCAGCATCTCAACTTCTTTATCCCCAGATTGAAGGAGGCTAGGAAAGAAAACTGGGTCAGAGAGCTTGAAAAAATGATGAGAAGCGCTAAAGATGAGGAAGCAAATAAAGATGCTCTGAGTTATCTTAAAGCTGGCCTGGCAAAGCTTTTCCTCGGTGGGAACAAAGGCGGAGAAGACAAGAGATGAATCAATGAAAATAAATAAGACTGCTTAAAATGAGAAAGTAATGCAGGTGACATTCTGTACATCTGAAAATGAGAAATTTCATTTTTAGTATCAAGCTGTTTTAGTGTTTATTTAAAAGGCAAGCCACTCCAGTCCAATCTGTTAGTTTATGAACTGTTATAATAAATCAATATCAGTAAATTTGGGGCGTACTAGATGGTAGCTGTAACTGAAATTTTTGCATCTGTTTAATCTTGAACTCTGTATTTTATCTACACCAGTTGATGATGTCTCTGATGTCTTTTATTATTATTATTATTTATTTTTTTTCCATCAGATTGTCTGTCTTTCTCTACACTAAAATTCTTGTTTAATAAAATAAATATAAAAATATATGACATTTATAACTTTCTTTTTTTCTTGAGCAGACTACAGTAGAAGACCTCCTTATCTTCAGGTTAGTGACAAATAATTAGTGAAAGGATACAACAAACAAAAAAAACTGACAACTGACTCACTGTTTGCAATAATGGACGTTCAATTTGGTTTGAAGCATCACTGTCAGAACTTTCAGTGGTGATGCTGACAGTGATGTCAAAAGTGTTGAATACAGCAGTGGTTCTCAAAGTGTGGTACGTGAGCTTCCTCTAGTGGTACGCAGAGAAATCTCTAAATTAAATATAAATTAGGCCAAGTGTCCACCAAAGCCACGTGTTCCCCAAGGCTAGTGAATTTTTTTAAATAGTTTTAAATGGGAGCGTCTTTTTCAAGCTGAGCACTCGGGTGTTTTTTTCTCAGTGCCGAGAGTTGAAGAATGTTCAACTTTGGGTAAAACTTAGCGCTCATCACTGTCACTTTTTAGTCAGCTAACCAATCACAGTGGAGGAAGGGCGGGACTAATACGTCACACCCTGCTTGTACTATGACTGAACAACAATGGAGAACTTAATATTGCTCGTCTCCGAGTATTTATGTCTTTACCAGATGGAATTGCCGGAGTACCATAATTTTGTTATGAAAAATAATGCTTGGAGAAACATTTCATTTGCGATGCGATATTACTTCAGCGGATATTCCATACCATAGCAACCACAGCGTCTCAACTGAAAAAAACTCAAATATGCTGCCCTCTCAAGCGCTCACAGCTGGGTGTTTTCAGCTGGCTTTGGTGGACACGTGGCCTGATTGTAGTTACTTGCAGCTACACATAAAGCCTGTGTTATTTTTTTTTTTTAAGTACTTTTTTATTTAAAAGTGAAATAAAAACTGTAAGTTACTGTACTTAAATGTTAAGTACAATACATTTATTTAATCTTTATTTAAGTACAGTTTTTTAACATTTAAGTACAGTACAGTTTTTAATTTCACTTTTAGGTACAATATATTTTAATTTAATAATTTTTATATATTTTTTTTTACCTGGAAGTAAGCACAGTGCAGTGTTAATGTTCAAACTGTGTATTTACAATGTTTTAAGAGGCTGACAATAATAAATATTCTTATTAGGAATAAAACTGACTAGTTATTTTTTATTTTTTTTTAACTGTGCATAGTGCTACTGTATTTTAATGTTGGTCATAATGGTGGTACTTCGTGTAAAAAGTTTGAGAACCACTGATCTATTGTGTTCGTATGTGAATCATATGTATTATACACTAGACCAGAAGGGGGAGTCCTTATCATTGTACTTTTTTGTTTTTTTTGTAATGAATGAATGAATCTTTATTGTCATTGTATGCACTCAGTTGTACACAACAACAAAATAGTGTTAGCAGCTTTTTAAGACACCAGTAGAGAACTATAAGTAATAAATAAATAGATAAAAGAAACAAACGCTATAAAGTCAAGTCACCTTTATTTATATATCTGTATACAATACAGATTGTCAAAACAGCTTTACAGCGTCAAACAAAAAAATAGTTTGTCAATAATGCAAGAGGACGATAACAAATAGTTAAGTTTTCAGTAAAAGTCAGTTCATTGACGATTCAGTAATGTCATCATCCAGTTCAGCTCTCGTCCAATAGTGTCTGTGCAATCAGTCAAGTGTTGCCAACTAAGCAAGCCAAAGACGACAGCGGCAATGAACCAAAACTCCATCGGTGACAGAAATTGGGGGAAAAACCTTGGGAGAAACCAGGCTCAGTCGGGGGGCCAGTTCTTCTCTGGCCAGATGAAACCAGCATGGCGTGGTTTAATTCCAGGCTGCAACACAAGTCAGATTGAGCAGAGGACTCATCTGGTTCTCGTGGTCTTGTCCCTATGGTCATCGAGGTGATGAGGTCTTCACAGGGGATCTGTCTCTAGAGCTCATCTAGTTGACATTCAGGGCTGTAGAGGTCGTTTTCTAGGTGCTGATCCACCATCTGATCTGGATACGGACTGGATCTGGGTGGCTACAGTGACCTCGGAATAAGAATAAAACAGACTAATATTAGTGTAGATGCCATTCTTCTTACAATGTAACAAGTACATCAGGTGTTATGGGAAGTGTTCCCGGTTCCGGTTGACCTAATTAACCAAACATTGGTTGTAGTTGGTTTTGTGAGGTACTGACTTAAGGTGTGTCAAAGGTGTACAGTAAAACAAAAGTAATATATAAAACTGATCACATAACAAAAAATGTACATAAAATCAAACAATGCAAGGTTTTCCCTATTTATTAAAGTCAAAGTAGGAGCAAAGTGAAATTCAAATAAGGTCTATGGCACGAATAACAAGTTCGTAGATTTTTTTTTTTTGGCTACATATTAATTACATTTTTTCAGGAAGGAAAGTCAAAATCGGACAGCCTGCGTGTGCTGTCACACACAGTGTTCAAACACAAACACTACACTCTCACTATTCTATATGGTAGGGTTTGGTGAAAAAACAAAGCAAAATGTAATATATTTAATGAAAATTCTTACCTTGGCCGTTCGTTGGTCTGGATGGCGCACGTTCATGTGACTCGTGACATATTTTATGTCACGTTTTTTTTTTTTTTTAGTAATCTTTTATTACTTACTTCCGTAACACTTTAGAATACTGATCCTTTGTTAATGAATAACTACACAGGAACAAGTGACTAATGCACTATTAACATTGTAGTAACTACTATTACCTAACAAGAAACTATGATTATTGATTTAGTAAGTAATAGCGCTCAGGTGAAACTGGTAGTTCACTATTAGCTAATCAATAACTACTATTTTTTTAATATATCCTGAAGAACTACTAAGAACTACTGTATACAGGTTCATAATTAATGTGAATTATGCATAATGTATAATTCATTCTAAAGTGAAGATCATGGTAACCCACTAGTAATGACTCAAGAATTATCAAATTCTTCTAAAGGAACAACTAACTACTTGGATCAGTATTCTAAAGTGAAGATCACGGTAACCCACTAGTAATGATTTAAGAGTTACCAAATCTTGCAAAATGAATTACTAACCAAAACCTTACAAAAACCTTAAAAGTTTACAATGACTTCAGTAATTACTAGGGAGTTATCACGATCTTCACTTTAGAATACTGATCCAAAAATTAGTTGTTCCTTTAGAAGAATTTGATAATTCTTGAGTCATTACTAGTGGGTTACCATGATCTTCATTTTTAGAATTAATTATACATTATCCATAATTCACATTAATTATGAACCTGTATACAGTACTTCTTAGTAGTTCTTCAGGATATATTAAAAAAAATAGTAGTTATTGATTAGCTAATAGTGAACTACCAGTTTCAACTGAATGCTATTACTTACTAAATCATTAATCAGAGATTCTTATTAGGTAATAGTAGTTACTAAAATGTTAATAGTGCATTAGTCACTTGTTCCTGTGTAGTTATTAATTAACAAAGGATCAGTATTCTAAAGTGTTACCAAATAAAAACTAAGTTACATTTTTATGTTTCTTCTGTTTGCAGTTGCGTTCATTTGTTTTGATTTCTCCTCGAGATTCTCTCACACAGACAGGCTGCGTGAGCTTCAACTGGTGTGACCTTGTTGTTTCTGATTATCCATTATCTTTTACATCGAATGTAATAAAATCAGAAGCATTCTCGCCGAAATTTTGGTGCAATTAAATGTTTTAATCACATTAGTTGTCCGGTCGGGCAAGTAAAATTCTCTTCTTTCACTTGGCCCTTCATAAAATATACTTGTCCCGAACAAGCATTAATGTCGAGCTCTGTTACTGTATATAAAATTCAACCTGCCAGAGTGGCTAGTGAGAGTGACCGTGTTACCCGCCACAGCTGAAATCCACCCGCATTTGGCGGGTTGGCGGGTGTTGATGTCAAGCCCTGATTGGCTATGTTTACATGCACACCTATTGTTTCAATGGGAATGAATTCATTCTGATTGATAAATCCGAACATAATGTTTACATGAACGAGAAATAAAGTGATCAGGTTGCTGCTGTGTTCCACATTTGCTAAATGTAAATAATTGCAAAACAAAAACAAAGTTACCTTAAGATCTAGGAGTCTCTGAATTTCCTTTCTTTCTTACTCACTGGGTCTTCTATTTGTAGGGTATCTTCCAAAAAGTTCCTCTGACACTGGGTGATTGTGATCCTCAACGATGTCTGTGACAACTAGGTTGTCTGAGGTTCTGTCATATTTCAGGATTACCATCACTGGACACTGCATTCTAAGGTGATGTTGGAAGGGCCTGATATTTTTCTCTGTAGAAAGAAAATAACAGTAAAAGACATGGACAAAAACTCTGCAGTGACAACGCTCCTTTTGGATTATTTTGTTTCTACATTTAACTCACAGAACCCAAAATGTTAATGTGCAATAAGTCACTTTGGGTAAAAGTAACTTATATATAGCAACAGAATATATTTATGTAGTAGTAGTGTAGTAAACCAGTTCAGTACTGTGTGACATTAGAATTTATATAGTATATCTGGTTTGTAACTATAAATAAACAAAAAACAATATAACCAATACAAACATTTGCTGAAGTGATATCAAACTGTTGCCGAATTTAACATATTGAAACGTACTGAATCATTAATGGCTGAACAATGTTTTTTTTTGTTTTTTTTGGAACAGACTATCATATTCCGAAAGGGAGAGATTTAGACCCCTAGTTGCATATAACTTACACATATATCAGCACTCAAAACCAACCGCATAGGTTCAAGTTAGGTTATACTAAGTGCTTATTTTAGCAAAACGTGTATGTACTCTGTCAGAAAGAGATGCATTAATGAGAACACTAGTGTGCTATTTATGGAGGCTATATCTTCAACACCACGCATTTCTGCAGACTCTGTTGATCTTCTCCTGGATTCATTTAACTCAAAAGTTAAGAATGTTATTGATGATATAGCTCCGATAAAGGTCAGCAAGAAGACAGGCAGACAAAAATCAGTTTGGAGAAAATCAACAGCAGTTCAGAATATGAAAAGGCAATGCAGAAAAGCTGAGCGGATGTGGCGGAAGACGAAACTTGAAATTCACTATAGCATCTATAAAGACAGCCTTCATGCTTTCAATGTGGAACTAGCCACAGCTAGACAGACCTTCTTCTCAAACCTTATAAACAGTAACTTAAACAACACTCGTACACTTTTTGCTACTGTTGAGAGACTGACAAACCCCCCAAGTCAGATTCCCAGTGAAATGCTCTCCGACAGCAAGTTTGCTTCCTTCTTTTCAGAGAAGATCAGTAATATCAGAAAGGAGATTGGCACATCTTCCTGTAATACAGAGGTCACACAGATTCGACCGCAATCTCAAAAAGAAGTGACTATGTCTGTTTTTGAAACAATTGATAGCAAAATTTTGGAAGAAATAGTACAGCATCTTAAATCGTCAACCTGCTATCTCGACACACTTCCTACATCTTTTTTCAAAAGTGTGCTTAACAGTTTGGAAGTAGATCTCTTGGAAGTGGTGAACACCTCACTTCTTTCTGGAACTTTTCCAAACTCCCTGAAAACTGCAGTTGTTAAGCCCCTTCTGAAAAAGCGCAATCTTGATAGCACCATGTTGAGCAACTATAGACCAATATCAAATCTTCCTTTCATAGCTAAGATTATTGAAAATATAGTTTTTAATCAGCTGAACAACTACTTAAACTCAAATGAATACCTGGATAATTTTCAATCTGGTTTCCGTGTGCATCACAGCACAGAGACAGCACTCATTAAGATAATAAATGATATTCGCTTTAATTCTGATTCTGGCAAAATATCAGTGCTGGTACTGCTAGATCTTAGTGCTGCGTTTGACACTGTCGATCATAACATACTTCTAGAGAGACTGGAAAACTGGGTCGGACTTTCTGGGTTGGCACTCAAATGGTTCAGGTCATACTTAGAAGGGAGAGGTTATTATGAGAGTATAGGAGAGCATAAGTCTAAGTGGACGTCCATGACATGCGGAGTCCCACAAGGCTCAATTCTTGCACCGCTCTTGTTTAGCCTGTATATGCTCCCACTAAGTCAGATAATGAGGAAAAACCAAATTGCCTATCACAGCTATGCTGATGATACCCAGATCTACCTGGCCTTATCTCCAAATGACTATAGCCCCATTGACTCCCTCTGCCAATGCATTGATGAAATTAACAGTTGGATGTGCCAAAACTTTCTTCAGCTAAACAAGGAGAAAACTGAAGTCATTGCATTTGGAAACAAAGATGAAGTTCTCAAGGTGAATGCATACCTTGACTCTAGGGGTCAAACAACTAAAAATCAAGTCAGAAATCTTGGGGTGATTCTGGAGACAGACCTTAGCTTCAGTAGTCATGTCAAAGCAGTAACTAAATCAGCATACTATCATCTCAAAAACATTGCAAGAATTAGATGTTTTGTTTCCAGTCACGACTTGGAGAATCTTGTTCATGCCTTTATCACCAGCAGGGTGGATTATTGTAATGGTCTCCTCACCGGCCTTCCAAAGAAGACCATTAGACAGCTGCAGCTCATCCAGAACGCTGCTGCCAGGATTCTGACTAGAACCAGAAAATCTGAGCATATCACACCAGTCCTCAGGTCCTTACACTGGCTTCCAGTTACATTTAGGATTGATTTTAAAGTACTTTTACTCGTTTATAAGTCACTCAATGGCCTAGGACCTAAATACATTGCAGATATGCTCACTGAATATAAACCTAACAGACCACTCAGATCATTAGGATCGAGTCAGTTAGAAATACCAAGGGTTCACACAAAACAAGGGGAGTCCGCTTTTAGCTATTATGCCGCCCGCAGTTGGAACCAGCTTCCAGAAGAGATCAGATGTGCTAAAACATTAGGCACATTTAAATCCAGACTGAAAACTCATCTGTTTAGCTGTGCATTTGTTGAATGAGCACTGTGCTACGTCCGAACTGACTGCACTGTATTTTATGTATAATCATATTCCATTTAACTGTTTTAAATTTCATTTTAAATCAATTTTTATAACTTCTTAAAATTCCTTGTTTTTATTATTTTTAATTCCTTGTTTTTATTGCTGTGAATGACTATTTCACTTTCTTTTATGTAAAGCACTTTGAATTACCACTGTGTATGAAATGTGCTATATAAATAAACTTGCCTTGCCTTGCCTTGCCTTACTCTATGAACATATTTACTCACTTTGCATTTCCCTGTCTTTGCCATAATGTACACAGGTATGCATAACTCGACTGTACACAACTCTTGCCTGTAATGACTGATCACTGTCTACAAGCCTTACTGATCTTTCTATATGAATGGGGTGAAACCCTCTCTGACTCCATTTCTGAACTGCTGTCTTAGCCTCACTGTAATTGTGGAATATTTGGCCCTTGAAAAGACCCGGTGACTTCTCCTGTTAAGATCAAAGAACAGTCATAAACAACAAATATTTGTTAAAAAGCAGGAAAACAAATAAATTATTCATCTGCATGTTAAATTGCAAAACAATAAACAGGATTTACACTACTCTTTTACTATTACTTACAAGATTATGCTGTCTTATAAGTATCTTCATTTTCTGCAAAATATTTAAATATCAACATCAGCTACCATCAGCAGAAGATGATACACATTATGCATATTGCATGTTAAACATCAGGGGCGATTCTAGGATTTCAATATTAGGGAGGCTCAGCCCCCAATGAGGGAATAATTAAAATAATAATAATAATAATTTAATGTATTGTTTGTATACTAGGGTAGGCATGAACAATACAATAGGTTCTACACTATCTATCAAGTCAACCCCTGAATACTGAATTAATTTGTAATAATTTTAAATAACTAGCTAATATTTGTTAATATTCAGTAAGAATATAGACATTGCTGTAGTATTACTGTAATTGTCTAGATTGGCAATATGTGGGTAAAAATAAGTGTTTTAAACAATATTATTTTTTAACTACATTTGTGCAGTAGAATTAAATTTAAAGAAGATCTGCATTTTTCCATTTCCATTTATGGATATGACATATGTGCCATATCACTTGGTGGAAAACAAACACACTTTTAACATGAAAATGGCATGAAATTACCACAAGGGATTTCCAGTAGATGGCAGCAGATGACCACTCATTCCCTTATTTGCCATTTCCACTTCCTTTTATAGTTATTTTAGTGTGTTTTGCTTTTGATTTATTATAAAATATGAATATTCAATATTATAACAAATTTTAGCAATTTTATTGGACTGAAGAATAGCAAGAGTAGGAAAAGTCATTAAATCTCATGCTATTTAGATGAAAGGAATAAATAAGCCTATATGTTTTACTGTGGATGGGAAACCGTCTTGAATTGCATCATATTATTTGAAATGCACAAAGAACTGCAGATATCACAACAATCTATCAATAAATGCACACACGTTAGAGTTAGCATCTAACGTTAGGTGAAAATTTAGGGGGGGGGGCCCTAAAATGGGCCTAGTAACGCCCCTGATAAAAGTACATAACATAAGCGATTTTAGGCATCTTACAAAAGATTTGCATACTCCTGGATTTATAAAAAAAGATCACTAGGCTACATTGGGGTTTTAGTAAACCGTGCACAGGAACAAAGCAAATCGCACTGATCAAATCATACTTTTAACGTCGATAGCTGTTGAAACATTAGCAGAAAATTGGGGGCATACACTGGAGTACTGTAATTTTACTTTAATGCGTACCTGTGCATTACTAATATAAAGAAAATATTTTTATTGGGCGTGTTATCACGTGTAGACTTTTTTTTCTAATTCGAAAAATAGTCGCTACTGCATTTATCCTACACAGTGGACAAATATTGAACCTTACTGTCATTAATATTTTTAACTACGTATAGATTTTCAAGAGTAATTAAACTTTTGATGTTAAAAATTTGTATAAGTAACGTTAAATATAACGTTAATCATAAAATACCCAGTTTTGTTCAAATATTCTGTTTAACACTATATGTACTTGACTATAAAACATAAAATGCAATACAGTAGCCTACATGCAATACATTTTTATGGAATAAAGAAACCACTTACCTTGAAATTGACTGAACTGAAATGATGAACGCATTCTCTCTCTCCTCTAACGTCTCTCGATCTGGTCCCATGATTCCCATCGCGTAAATTCAAATATTCCCGCCTTCATTTGACCAGTATTTGACCCAAAGGAACCTTGCCATGGCTGTTTTGACCTTGCTTGGAACGATGGTGGGCGGAGTTAGTGTAAATAGCCTTTGCCAACAAGGTGGGCTATTTGCACTTAGTGTAAATAGACACTCCGTTTATTTTATGGATGGCTTACTATGTTTTTATGTTTCATTATATAATCAAGCATAAACAATATTTTCCTTTTTGACTATAAAGTGCAACGCTCCCTCAAATGCCTGCATAACCCACAAGATGATCTTATTCCAGTCTAACCGGAGCTGAAGGCCTGAGGTCAGCATGAGCCGTCTAACCTCACGATTACTATCTGCTGAAACCACACACGTTCTGCTTGTGACATTAAATGTTCGAGCTGTACATGAGTGCAAACAAATTAAAATAACTTTCCATAATCATAATAGTTTTTATACTCTACAAACTATGTTCTATCCCCCTACACCAACCATTATCCCTTGTACAAAACTCTCTGCATTTTTAGATAATCAAAAAAATGAAGAAAACAACAACATTTAGTGTTTTTAAGTCATTTGAATTACATGGACACAGGAAGTGTCCTCATAAATCACCTTCATGTTGTAACACCTGTGTCATACCCACGTCATTATACAAATTTGTGTCCTCGTAAACCACACAAACCATTGCGCACACACACACACACACTTTTGTTTTGCTATATTAGTGAGAACATTGCATAGACTTCCATTGATTTTCTATCAGCTATTATATGAATTATATTAATCAACTACCCCTGAACTTACCCATCACACAAACATGTGCAGAACACTAGATCTACAACCAGTCAAATGTTTCACTAGTGGGTTGATTTCACAATATGAGGACATTTGGTCAAAACAAGTACACACACGCACACTGGTCTCATTCATTCAACTTAAAAAATCATCAAAAACTGTATATTTGTGTGTAAACCACAAAAACTCCACCACATTTTTAAGTTTCTCTTTATTTGACCCCATGGGAATGTGATTATCCCAAAGATGGCAAAATATATATGAGAAACAAATGCTTGCAAAAAGCACACTAAAATAATCTACTGCACAAACATGTTATAGTTAGAATACATACATCAGCTTTCACAGAAGTGCGGTATTTATTACTCTATAAACCTCTCTTTAAATATTTTAGAACCTCTCTAATGTGTTTCTATAATTGATCTGCAGGTAGAACATTTCTGAACATTTTAACCCTCATGAGTTATAAGGCACAGACATGACACACACACACACACATCACAAAGACAAATAATCCCTCTGGAAAATCAAGAGGAGATGTTTCTGAAACATGAACTGACACTGAAAAGAGTCTGAGAAACAGTATTGAACAAATAACAGTGCTTCAGTCACACACACATACACACACACACACACACACAAACAGATTCTCGTTACAGTAACATTATCTCTCTCTCTTTCTCTATGACACTATTTTATAAGGAGCTCATATAACACTTCTACATAGCCATGGACAAACACATAAAACAGCCATTTTTTGTCCATGAAGTGTTTTTCTAATCTTCAGTAGTGTTTTAAATTTTAAACGGCACTCTTTATGAATGCGGTACAAACCAGAGTCATGTTTAGTGAACGAAGCTGCTGAATCTGCACAAACATGACTGTGACTTTCTTGCGATTAAAACCCTGATTCATCTGATTTTATCTTCTAGCAATAAACATTGCACAGACAAATTACACAAAACTGATCAAATTATAGGCTCTGTCACTCAAACATTTGACGAGGTACAAACAAACGACTTTTAATCTTGTGTAAGATAGTTCAACCTACTACAACGGATTGGGGTTTGTGTCTAATGCTTTAAAGAGAAACTCCAGAGTTTACCAAATTCAAGAAGCGCCATAGTTTAATAAAATAAACTACACAACATGAGGGTGTTATGAACTATTGAGTCGATGACGCTGCTTATAAACACAGCGAACGTTTCGCTTTCTTCACTGTCGTACGTTTGAGGATCAGTGTATAATCTAGGATGCATCATTGAAGTTCAGCAATTTTTTGTATTCACGGCTTGTAAATGCTTCTTGTTCACAAAATCCCTAAGAATTACATCTAGACGTCTGACAGAAGGGTTATTACCCATTGGACACTGGGTGAGGATCACATCGAAGTGATCGGACAGAAGAATCGTCTTCAGTTCTCTCATCTGTCCATTGTTTAAAAAATATTCCTGCATTATGTGATTTAAAAGAGAGGCCGCAGCCCTGCGATCGCTTATATTAAAGCTCGAGTTCAGCGGTTTGTGTGTGTGTGTGTGTGTGTGTGTGTTACAGTGCAGTCCATGAGTGTAACACAGTCTGTGCGGTTTGGTCTGAAATGACATTGACATGAAGACTGTGACGGTCTGAATCATGCACCTTTTCAGTATTCCTCATATTGCTCAGCTTCTGAACGATATTAGACACGCTTCTGTCTCTGCTGACACTTGCGCTGTGAATCAGGCTCAGCTTGAACTGAAACACCACTCACGTTTCCCATCAAGACAAACCAGCACAGACTGGCTCATGGACTGTGTGTGTGTGATCGTATGTCGCATGTGTGTTATTAGATGCTTCTGCAGCTCCTGTCTGATGAATGAGGTAGCGAAGGCATGCCAGCTTCGCTCGGGTCCGACTCAGTCGTGCTCAACAGCGCCTCCATCTGCTTCTCCAGCAGCGCTGACAGCTGGCTGCTCTTGTCCGCTTCGTCGTCCGCTCCCTCTTTGAACTGCAGGTAGGGCACCAGATGAAGCGTGCCGGCGGGCGTCATGCCGTTCACACACGTGTAGAAGTCCTGAGTGGGCAGCGCCGCGAGGGCGGGGTTTAGAATCATGCTGTAGTCCATGCCTGGGACAGACGTGAGCTCCGGGTGGGCGGGGCCAGAGTCTGGAGGGGGCGTGTTCTCCTCACAGTAGGGGGCGGGGCCGCGACAGTAAGGCACAGGAGTGCAGCTGGTCTGAACAGACTGATGTCCGTTGGGGCAGGTGACGTAATGCGTGATCGGCGCAACTGGAGTGATTGGCGTGATCGGCACATCCTCCTGTATACCGTCAGACTGGACAATGCTGGGTGTCGCAGCCGGACTCGTGTCCACACTCATCTGGTACCACGTCTCTGTACAGTACTGCGGCGATTTATAGCCATGAAAACTGGAGAAATGCCGATTGATCTCGTCAATCTTCCCCTTCTGTTGGGAAGAAAGAACAGAGAGAACAGAAGCTGAAGCTTCAAATTAAGTTCCTCACGCGGTTCTGAATAAATCATTCAACATTCTTGTGCTAGTTGTTGTGACGTCGCTAAGCTATTTTCTGATCTGAGCTGTTTGGCTGATCTAAACACTACTAATAACTCAAACAGTGTAACTCAGCTGGTGTGTGAGGTGTGATGGGACTCTCAGACCTTCAGCAGAGCGGGTTCAAGCCCTGGGATGCGCGGTTTGGGAATCACTGGCAGGAGGAAAGATTTAATCCTGCTGGAAGAACACAAGCAGTGAAAAACATTCATGAGACAATGATACAATAACACACAGACACATTAGCTAAATGAGGACCTTCCATAGACTTGTACTGTTTTTATAAACAGCACACTGACCCTTACTTTTTTGCTATGTAAAAATCTTTATTTATAGCACATCCCAGTAGAATATTTTCAGTAGTTTTATTCTCTACCTCTCATAGAAACCTTTTTGCATGTTAACATTTTCAGATAAAAATATTTAGCATATTTATTAATACATTTTCCCACAGTGTACGAGGAGGTCTCAGTTTTTTTATTGTATCCTTGTGAAGACATTTGGTCAGTTAAGTCAGTTTGAAAAAGTTGGAAAAATAGATCATATTTAAATATAAATAATTTTTTCTTCTTTAGTGTCTATTTTTTATGTTTATGTATTATCATTTTCTTTACATATTGGGTTTTTGTAACGTACTAGGGTTTATTAAAATATTTTGATATTTTTTGTTTATGTTTATGCACCTTTTTGTTACTCAAATCTAAGCGTAGTACCACATTCATAACTCTAGGTGTCTGAACTGAACATCTGAGCAAGCCTCTAGATCAGGGGTGTCAAACTCAATTCCTGGAGGGCCACAGCTCTGCACAGTTTAGATCATTGGTCTCAAACTCAATTCCTGGAGGGCCACAGCTCTGCACAGTTTAGATCATTGGTCTCAAACTCAATTCCTGGAGGGCCACAGCCCTGCACAGTTTAGCTCCAACCCTAATCAAACACACCTGATCCAGCTAATCAAGGTCTTCAGGATCACTAGAAACTTCCAAGCAGGTGTGATTTGGATCTGGTTGGAGCTAAACTCTGCAGAGCTGTGGCCCTCCAGGAATTGAGTTTGAGACCACTGGTTTAGATGCAACCCTAATTAAACACACCTGATCCAGCTAATCAAGTCATTAAGGCTTATTTGAAAACTACATGTTATGCGTGTTGGAGCAGGGTTGGAACTAAACTATGCAGGGCTGCGGCCCTCCAGGAACTGAGTTTGACATCCCTGCTCTAGATTGTAAGACCTTGGGGAAGGTAGAACGCACACACATCTGAACATAATGGCGAGCACATTCCTGAATTCAGATTTCCTGCCATAAAACCTCGTTATCTGAAGAGACTTTGTTAAAACAAGGAGGAATTGGAGGAGAGCATCGTGAATGTGGTTAAAACAGGACTTCACTTGTTTCTTATCACTTAACCATCATTTAACCAGGATGGAACGAGGACCACTAGGTCTGGACTTGGTCTGGGATGATCCTTAAAGCAGTAACTCAATGATGGTATCAAGAACAAAGACTGTTTTATGGAAGAATCCGAGTGTTGAGGTTTTACAGACACAGCCCCAAAGTGACTTTATGACCTCCCGTCCTCCCAGGACATTGCAAGGATATGTGCCTTTCATTTCGTTAACAGAACAAAGACTCAAACTTTTATAGTGTTCCAAAAGACAATTAATACCTGTTGCTGTTATCAAAAGCAATATATACATTATATTTACAATATATATAGTCAGGCTGCATTTTATGAAATGAAAGTAAGCTTGCTGTGTCATTGTAATCAATGGTATGTTTTTATAATCTTTTGAGGTATAATTTTCTCCTGTGCAAGAACTACTAGACCTGCTAGTAGTATATGCATGATGTGTTATTTCTAATCTTTAAATAGAACCCTTTTGAGTTAGTTTTAGCATGAAAGCTGTTAATGTATGTCAAATACCTTATATTTGGTTTCATATTAACGGTCAGGACAAATGCAAGAATTTGGTGTGCCTGGGAAGTTAATATTGAGTATAATAATGTGTGATTAGAACGTGTTAAAAGATATTTTCTTCATGTGACAAAATAACTAAGCAGATAAATTTACTGCATGGAAAATGAGCCGTGTAGGTGGACCTCCGTCTAAAAGGACAATCTAATTGGTGGAAGCCTCTGGGGGTTGAACGGAAGTCCTCTGGTTAATACCCTCTGACACAGACTGCTCTCTCTCTCTGCTCTGCTTGGAAAATCGCGCGCTTCTTTGAAACTTGGAGCTACTCCAAAAGAACTCGCAGCCTTCAACATCTAGGCCGAGTCTCGAACACTGAGCCAACACTCAGTCAAATCTCTGAAGAAACCCTTGAAAGTCTGAAGCTACGCGAAAGCAACTTCAAGCCATCAAACAACACCGAGCAGTCAAACCAACAGAAGGGCATCCCCAGAGTGACGTCACGCGACGACAACAGGCGGAATTCCCTCGAGCCGAGAAACGCAACGGCAGATCAGCGACCATTTCAACTTAAAAGCAAGTAATCAAACAAAATCTCTATTCTGCTGAACTGGTCGTATCTATCTCTAAAGTAAAATTAAGAGAGTTCTCCATTTGATGATCGACACGAGTAAAATCGTGTAAAACAGTGCTATATTTTAATCATTCTCAATTGCAACAAGTCATTGCCTGTGTGTATGTATTTTGTGTTTGTGTTATTTAGCTCAGTTCATGTATGTTAGTAAGATAGTAAATAAACTCTTGTTTGATTCATAGAGAAGTGTTCTGTGTTTTGGTGTGTAATTTTCAAATCAAGCTTTGCCTAAAGATAACGTTACCTATGCTCATAACTGTCATAAAGGTACTTAAATAATTCTGTATTATTATAGCGTGGCCACGAAAATAAACAGAATTTCTCAGAATATACTGAAACTTAACGACTCGCGGGACGAGTGTTAAACAAGGTATAAATTGGACGTTTTGATTAATATCAATTGATCATACTAATCTAGAATTTTAAGATTCCCTAAAGCTGAAATTCAAAATAAAGCTTAAAACAAAAGAGCTAAAATTAAATCAATAAATTAATTATTACAAGATCCATGTTCTCATGTGAGCTAATGATGCAGATCTACAGATCGACATGAATTACATCTGTGTAATTCATGTCGACAGTCCGTCGATACTGAGACCAGAGCTACGAGCTTCATGACGTCACTGACCTCTTGCCTTGTGGGATGTTCCCCAAACTGATGATGAGGAAGACCATGATGGCGATGCTGGTCACAAGGATCAAGGCCAACATCCGATCTGAGAGACAGACAGACACTTAGAGTCATGACAGACGGGTTGATACATACGTAAGTGTGTGTGAGAGAGAGTACCGGACAGAGCTCTGCCGTTGATGGTGACGGTGATGGACTCGCTCCATGCACTCCAGAGTTTGTTGCTGGTGGAGCGACAGCGCACACTGAACTCATACGATCCCACGGGCAGATTCAAAAACTCCACATGAGGCTCACGCAAACGCTCCATTACCTTCAGACAAACAGACGACAAAATGTTTGTCTCCATTCCTGTCTGTTCTACAGTTATCATACAAATGGAGACATGATAAACAGACTCTCTGTGTCTGTACCCTCCAGTTGTCTGCCTGAGCGAGGTTTCTGTAGCGCATCTCGTAGAGCATGATCAATCCCTCATGTACTTGAGGCTCAATTGGATGAAACCAGGACACCAAAATGCTGTGGCCGACTTCACCGATGCTCTCATCAAGCATGATGTACGTCAGGTTAAGGGGTGGGTCGGTCTCCACTGGGGACAAAAGCACACAAGACTCATTAACAAACATGATGAAACATCAGCGCTGATGAACAGCTCCAGCAAACCTCAGGAGAAACCTAGAACAGGAGAGTTCTCGAAGACAATCTAAGCTGTGAAGGCTTGAATGTTAACAACCGTGTGGAGGCCGTTGAGGCTGTATGTAGGTTCAGTATTTGGACAGTATGAAGAGAGAGCAGTAGTTTGATTAAAAATTCTCATAGTGGTTGTTATATGCTATGAAGTATCTTTCGTCCAATAGTAATGTTCCAAAGATGTTAAAGGTTCTTCATGGAAATATCAATGCCAATAAAAAAAAAAAAACTTTATTTTTAAGAGTTTTGGGCAAGATTAACATACAGACTCATCAATGTAAGGATGCACGATATTGGATTTTTGCAGATATCTGATATGCCAATATTTTTCAACTCATTTTTGCAGACACCGATACCGATATATTTCCTTTTATTTGGAAACAACATCATGTTTCTCCTGTGCAGAGATTCCAAACAAATGTTTTTTTATTTTGGTAAATTTTTTACAAAAACGTATTTGTTAGAATTAAATAAACAATAATGAAGTTCTTTTACAATGAGAGTACATTGAAATCTTTGAAAATAATTATAAAAAATCAA
The DNA here is from genome assembly GCA_027422415.1 of Schizothorax lantsangensis. Classification (NCBI taxonomy): domain Eukaryota; kingdom Metazoa; phylum Chordata; class Actinopteri; order Cypriniformes; family Cyprinidae; genus Schizothorax; species Schizothorax lantsangensis. Next base: position 886,885 of record CM049856.1, read on the forward strand.
CTATAAATCAATCACTTTTTTCAGACAGATGCAGTCGTTCCGATAATATTGTGCATCCCTAAATCAATGTATACAAGATATCTCAATATCTGCTACAAATTAAACTGTATGTGTGCATGATTGAACAAGAAAATCAACCTGAGTGCAGGTCTGAGTCGAGCTCAGTGGATGAAGCTAGAGAACCTCAGGAGAAATTACAGTCAGAAGAGTTACAGTCAGCTTCACAATATTCTGACATTTAAGAGCACGTGTAATATTTAGTATAAAGCATCACCTATATCGACCACGTCCAGGCAGTGTTTCTGAGAGGTGATGGGCCCCGTGCGTGTGTGTGCGGTCACGTTCATGCAGTACATCTCCCAGACCTGAGTGTGTTTGGCATCAAAGAAGCAGCTGTTGATGCCGCCGCTCACGTAATCGGGACACTCCCGAGGAGCGTGCTCACTGCAGGGCAACATGACGTCTGTTCACTATTCACAGCGCTCTCACAAGGATCATTTCATCATCTAATCACCAGCAGTATTTACACTCTACATAACAAACAGTAATCTGGTGAAAATGACGATAAACCAAAGCGATTGAATATTAAACAGATGCATTAAAGGCACGCTGTAAAGTGCGTTTTGTTCATGTCTCACCCCATGGTGTACAGGAGCGTGTAGGTGACGTTGTCCTGATTAGCGATCGGACGCCACCAGCAGGTGAAGATCTCCATGTTGGGCGAGCGGCAGTGGTAAATATATGGCCTTTTGCCATCTGCAATGTAAAAAACAAAGACTGAAAATTTCAGAGAAGTCGATTGCAGCGTAGCAGTGACAAATTACATGAAGCAACTACAGTTGGAGTCAGAATGAACACCGAACATCCTAAACTCAAACCTTTTTTTTCTTTAGTCAAGGCACATTCAACTATAATTATATCTACATTAACGTTCACAGGAATCCATGAGAACGTTACGTTTATTATTAGTGCACACTGCAGTTTTGACCACTGCCGCTTTAAATGTTTGTGCTATTTAAAGTCAGGTGGATTCTGATTGGCTGTCAATGTTTTTAATTGTTCATCAGCTGGGAAAAAAAAGTGAAAAAGATGTTCCAATGATATTGTTTGTCTGGGTTGTTATGGTTATAATTGTTGTGTGGACTTTGCTGTTCTTTTACAGTTAAAGAGATTATTAAAACTTTACACTTATCCAAACTCTTGTCATCTCAAGACTGGACTGCTTCACTGCTGGTTAGTGTTAATTTTGTCAGCTATTTTCAATTTTAGTCTTAGTCTTAGTCCCGTGTTAAATGTCCTTGTTAGTTTTTATCATATTTCTGTCATGACAACTCTTGGGAGGGATTGGCATGGTAATGTACATGACAATGTTAATGTATTTGGTCTTGGTGGAATAGATCTGCTACGCTGCTGCTGCTGCTGTGGCAGAGCAATTACCGAGACTTGCTACTGCCAATACATCCACAACAGGCTGCTGTGAGCATGTAAGAAATACTGCTGCTGCAAATATAACATACATGAAATACCCCATATATAGCATACATGAATCACCTCGTAGCAGATCTATACAGGTGGAGCTGGGGAAGGTGAAGGGTTTCTGAAGCACGCTGCGAAACTGCTACAACAAGCACTAGTCATATATTTGAATGTTGAGCAGAGAGCTCATTGGCTACCGATACAGGAGAGAACCAATTAGCTGTGCCATGTGATAATGTCATTAGGTCAGATTGAGTTAGACCTATTGGAATGCGCCATTTAGAGTTTCATGCCAGAACTCTGTATTTAGTCAACCTTATCCTATTTAGTTTTAGTCAACTAGAAGTCTCAACATTTTAGTTTAGTTTTAGTCAAAGGAAATCTGTAGTATTTTAGTCTAGTTTTAGTCAAAGAAAACCTGAAGTATTTTAAGTCTGGCTTTAGTCTATGAAAACTTGACATTTTAGCAATAAGATTATTATTAATTAACCGTACAGCAGTATTAATTTTGGCAGCCATTTTTTATTTAGTCTTAAGGTCATTGCACACCGAGTCCGAAATTTTCGTATGCATTTTTTCGTATTCGTTATCCTAAAAATTCGTCATGCTCAGAAACCTTGCACACTGAGTCTGATGCGTATTAATTAATCCATTGTGAAAAAATTCGCAAAACAGTACTAAATGGAGTATTCAAGCAGTGAGGATGATTTTGTTGTCCTCTCGCGTCTTAAAAAGAGAAAAAGGAAATATTGTGTCCATCTAATCCTGAGATATAGAGAGGAAGGAGAGTTCCCCCTCCTTATTAAGGAGCAGCGGGATTATCACGGGCGATTCAAAGTTTATTTCAGGATGTCAGTGGCTCAGTTTGATGCTTTGCTAGCGATACTAGAGCCAGAAATGAAAAAGAAGACCACCAATTTCTGTGATCCTGTGCGCAAGGATCTTTACGGTGCTTTGTGCTGCGAGACGAAGTGGATGAACTTGACAATCGGCATTCTGGATTTTGCCGTTCGCTTGTACGGTGGCTCTGAATTGTCAAAACACCTCTCAAAATGCATGCTACGGATGCAAAAAACTCAGAAAATCGAACCCAATCCGAATTTTTTTATGACGGACAAAAGTTTTGGAGGCAGTGTGTAAACGTGATTGACACAACATGAGGAATACATTATTTTAAACGAGTCTACCCCCCAAGATTACTGTTACAAAAATGAGCCGCGTCCAAAAGGCAAAGGGGGAGGTGTTGCTACAATTTATAACAATATTCTCAGTATTTCTCAGAAGACAGGCTTTAAGTATAACTCCTTTGAAGTAATGGTGCTTCATATAAAATTATCTAGAGAAAAAAGTATTAATGATAAATCCTCCGTGGCGTTTGTACTGGCTACTGTATACAGGCCACCAGGGCACCATACAGACTTTATTAAAGAATTTGCTGATTTTCTATCAGAGTTAGTGCTGGCTGCAGATAGAGTCCTAATTGTGGGTGATTTTAATATCCATGTTGATAATGAAAAAGATGCATTAGGATCAGCATTCATAGACATTCTGAACTCTATTGGGGTTAGACAACACGTTTCAGGACCTACTCATAGTCGAAATCATACTCTAGATTTAATACTGTCACATGGAATTGATGTTAATGGTGTTGAAATTCTGCAGCAAAGCGATGATATATCAGATCATTATCTAGTCTTGTGTAAACTCCATATAGTTAAAGCTGTAAATTCAACTCCTTCTTACAAATATGGTAGAACCATCACTTCTACCACAAAAGACTGCTTTGTAAGTAATCTTCCTGATTTATCTCAATTCCTTAGCATATCCAACAGCTCAGAACAACTTGATGATGTAACAGAAACTATGAACTCTCTCTTTTCTAGCACTTTAGATACGGTTGCTCCTTTACGCTTAAGGAAGATTAAGGAAAAGAGTCCAACACCGTGGTATAATGAGCACACTCGCACTCTAAAGAGAGCAGCCCGGAAAATGGAGCGCAGCTGGAGGAAAACAAAACTAGAGGTATTTCGTTTAGCTTGGCGGGAAAGTACTCTATCCTACAGAAAAGCTTTAAAAACTGATAGATCTGATTACTTTTCGTCTCTTTTAGAACAAAACAAACATAACCCCAGGTATTTATTCAATACAGTGGCAAAATTAACAAAAAATAAAGCATCAACAGGTGTTGACATTTCCCAACAGCACAGCAGTAATGACTTTATGAACTATTTTACTTCCAAAATTGATACTATTAGAGATCAAATTGTAACCATGCAGCCGTCAGCTATATTATCGCATCAAATAGTGTACTATAGATCCCCTGAGGAACAATTCCACTCATTCTCTACTATAGGAGAGGAAGAATTGTATAAACTTGTTAAATCATCTAAACCAACAACATGTATGTTAGACCCTATTCCATCTAAACTACTAAAAGAGGTGCTTCCAGAAGTCATAGATCCTCTTTTGGCTATTATTAATTCGTCATTGTCATTAGGATATGTCCCCAAAAACTTTAAATTGGCTGTTATTAAGCCTCTCATTAAAAAACCACAACTTGACCCCAAAGATCTAGTTAATTACAGACCGATTTCGAATCTCCCTTTTTTGTCAAAGATATTAGAAAAGGTTGTATCCTCACAATTACATTCCTTCTTAGAGAAAAATGATATCTGTGAGGATTTCCAGTCAGGATTTAGACCGTATCATAGTACTGAGACTGCTCTCATTAGAGTTACTAATGATCTGCTTCTATCATCTGATCGTGGTTGTATCTCTCTATTAGTTCTACTGGATCTTAGCGCTGCGTTCGACACTATCGATCACAACATTCTTTTGAATAGACTAGAAAACTTTGTTGGCATTAGTGGAAGTGCATTAGCATGGTTCAAATCGTACTTATCTGACCGCCATCAATTCGTAGCAGTGAATGACGAGGTATCATATCAATCACAAGTGCAGTATGGAGTTCCTCAAGGTTCAGTACTAGGGCCGTTACTTTTCACGCTTTACATGTTACCCTTGGGAAATATCATTAGGAAACACGGGGTTAGCTTTCACTGTTATGCTGATGATACTCAGCTCTATATTTCTTCACGGCCTGGTGAAACACACCAAATTGAGAAACTTATGGAATGCATAGTCGATATAAAAAACTGGATGACGAGTAATTTCTTACTGCTAAATTCTGAAAAAACAGAGGTGGTAATTATCGGACCTAAAACCCCCACAAGTAATAACCTAGAACACTGTCTAACACTTGATGGCTGCTCTGTAAATTCTTCGTCATCAGTCAGGCACCTAGGTGTGCTATTTAATAGTAATCTCTCCTTTGACAGCCACGTTTCTAGCATTTGTAAAACTTCATTTTTTCATCTTAAAAATATATCTAAACTGAGACCTATGCTCTCAATGTCAAATGCAGAAACATTAATTCATGCGTTTATGACCTCAAGGTTAGATTATTGTAATGCTTTATTGGGTGGTTGTTCTGCACGCTTAATAAACAAATTACAGATGGTTCAAAATGCAGCAGCTAGAGTTCTTACTAGAACCAGGAAGTATGACCACATTAGTCCGGTTCTATCAACACTGCACTGGCTCCCTACTAAACATCGTATAGATTTTAAAATCTTGTTAATTACTTATAAAGCCCTAAATGGTTTAGCTCCTCAGTACTTGAGTGAGCTCTTATCGCATTATAGTCCTTCACGTCCGCTGCGTTCTCAAAACTCTGGCCATTTGATAATACCTAGAATATCAAAATCAACTGCGGGCGGCAGATCTTTTTCCTATTTAGCGCCCAAACTCTGGAACAATCTACCAAACACTGTTCGGGAGGCAGACACACTCTGTCAGTTTAAATCTAGATTAAAGACCCATCTCTTTAACCTGACATACACCTAACACACTACTACACTTCTATTATTCAAATCCGTTAAAGGATTGTTAGGCTGCATTAATTAGATCAACCGGAACCGGGAACACTTCCCATAACACACGATGTACTCGTTACATCGTAAGAAGATTGGCATCTACGCTAATAGTTGTTTCTTTCTTATTCTGTTTCTCAGTCCGTGTCCGGATCAGATGGTGGATCGGCGCCGGGAGATGATGTCTGCGGCCCTGATCGTCAGCGATGAGCCCCAGAGACATATCCCCAGTGAAGACCTCGACTAAAATACAATACAACTAAAAATAAAACAAATAATTAAAAATATAATAATAAAATACCTAACTACATAATACTATTATTGTTAGAAATTGCAACAATATAAAAATAGAAATATAATACATTTATACATTTAAAAATGTAATTAAAACAATAAGTAAACAATGAATAAACAATAATATCCTGGCCAGAGGAGAACTGGCCCCCCGACTGAGCCTGGTTTCTCCCGAGGTTTTTTTCTCCATTCTGTCACAGAGGGAGTTTTGGTTCCTTGCCGCTGTCGCCTCTGGCTTGCTCAGTTGGGGACACTTAATTTCTAGCGATTATAGTAAATTTGATTTCACAGTTACTATTTAAACTAAACTTAGCTAGACATTGACATCTCCGAATTCAATAATGAAACGCCCTTAACTGAAAATTGAGTGTTTAATCTTATTATTATACATTACTGACACTCTATCCTCCAACTTGATACTGTTAAGTGCTTTGACACAATCTGTATTGTTAAAAGCGCTATATAAATAAAGGTGACTTGACTTGACTTGAGGTCGTATTTATTTTTTAACGTAGGAAAATTTCACAATGACCTTAAGTCTTACTCAAATGTACCTTTTAGTTATCTTATTTAGTCAACCTTGTCCTGTTTTTGTTTAGTCAAGTTTAAGTCAATGAAATGTATGAGTATTTTAGTCAAGTTTTAGTCAAATCTTAGTCACATTTTCGTCATGCTGTATAATAGTTAAACTGATAAAAAAATCTCATCTAGTTTACTGATTTATTATAGGCTTTTTATTATATAAATTAATGCCAAAGACTTATGCAATCTCTTTGGTCTACATTATGAAAACTGCTAAAACAAACAAAAAATATTTTACCAGTGAAATTCCTAGTAATCCCAATAATTCCAAATTGCAATAGCCTATTTCTCTATTAAAACAACAGCGGTTGAGTTAGTGCACTTATTCAGCGTTCACAATTGCAAACAATACAGTCGAGATCTCATGACAGAACACAGACCGGCTGAATGATGCTTTTGTTTAGATCGCTAAACTCCAGCTTGTTTGTCAGTGTTTTCCGGTCATCGCTTCCGCAATAAGGAGCGAGCACGTGTGCATGGTTGCCCGATTGCTTAAAATAAGCAAAACCCACATCACACCCCTCCTGATTTCAGTGGCTGCCAGAACCAGGACGACCACTGGAACAGCACCTCCCAATCTCAATTCAATCCTATTAGCTCCCACCAGGTCAGGTTGCTGAACGAGCCACACCTTGTTGCTCCTCAATAAGGCATGAAGTCTATTTTCCAGACCCTTTACCTTCTCTGATCCTCTCTGGAGGAATGAGCTGCAAACCTCCACCTGAACTACTGAGACCATCACAACTCTCAAGAGGCACTGAACCACCCTACACTCTTAAACCTTCTCTGCATATCTCCTCTTCTCTAGCTGGCTTCTTAATCTAACATTGTAATTTATGAATACTGTTGACTCCTTGATGCATTGCTTTCATTCCTCTCTTGTAAGTTGTGTTGGATAAAAATATCCAAGTACGTTTCCCGTACAACGACGTAACTCGCTGATTAACCACCATTGTATGATGCATTGTTGTGAAAATGAACTAGCTAGTCACAACTGTTTCCTGAACACGGTCGCATCTGCGTCGTTTGAACCACATTAGTGCAACAATATAGGACCATTGTTAATGACGTCACACGCATGTGGTGGAGTAATAACTTCTGCTGTTTAACTGATTAGAGATCTCTGAGATGCTACTGTATTAAACATTGCACCTGATGGCTAATTGATTATTTATTGTTCCCTGTCATTCTGCTTTATTTGATGATTGATTCATTGCGGGTTCCCGCTTACATCATACTCCAGGTTCCCTTAGCCAGTTATGCACATGTGCACTCTTCAAAAACGGCGCTTATTGAGGATGCGCTAAAATACATAGATTAAAATGCATTGATATTTAGATAGAATGGAATATATAGATTGTACTGCATGTTAGCTTGCTTATTGTGCCCAAGAGCATAATTTATTTAAGCTTATATGTCTTACTAACAAGAAACTATGCCTCTAACCCCAGGTTGGTTTTGGGAAACACAGAATCGATGAACCATGTTGGTAACGACGGAACTTGCGACTATAGTTGGCTAACGATGCTTTTGGGAAACGCACCCCAGAATTCTGCCGAAACAACTCAAGTGTTGACGTAGATGTTGTCTATGATATATCCAGCTCTTTGGGTTGATTTGGTAATTTCTTACCGCAACATCAAGCCTGAATATAATAAAACATTAGGAAGAGGAACATCTTATTGTGGTCAATTACAGTTTTTTTTTTACAACAGCTAGGACACATTTCTTAATAATTAGGTCACTTATTTACAACAGCAGTCTATGTGAGCTAAACTGTGAATTATTGCTTTGGCACAAAATACATCCCTTGAATGACTACAGCTTTCAAATGACATCAATTCTTTTCTCACTCAGACACAAACAATGCCAAAATTATATGTACCTACAGGCCAGTTAGCACGTTTACATACTCTTTACAAAACAGTTAAATTTAAAGGGATAGTTCACCCAAAAATTACCCCATGATTTACTCACCCTTAAGCCATCCTAGGTGTATATGACTTTCTTCTTTCAGACAAATACAATCGGAGTTGTATTAAAATAATATCATAAAAAGTGTTCCACACGGCTCCGGGGAGTTAATAAAGGCCTTCCGAAGTGAAGCGATGCTTTTGTGTAAGAAACTGATCCAGCAGATGACTCTGGTGAGAAGTGACGAACGCAGAAGTACAGAGGAGAGAACAAAACAAAAGTACAAAACAAGGACTTGTAAAGAAAAATGGCGTGGATTTCGATATAAGCCGAGTCTGGTTTTCCTTTGCTCCTGTAAACAAAACTCGGTTCTCGTGAGACTAGCATGTACTCACCGGAGCTTACGCTATGCATCATCCGCTGGAATGCCACTCTCTTGTGAACATGCATACGACAGTTAGCAGAAGCTAGAGATTGCGGTTCATAAAGTTTTAAATATGGATATTTTTCTTACAAAAATGCATTAGTTCGGAGCTGTGTGGATCACTTTTTTATAATGGATGGATGCACTTTATTGGATTTCTTTTGGACTATTGAATATCAACAGCCATTCACTGCCATTATAAAGCTTGGAAGAGCCAGGACATTTTTTAATATAACTCAGATTGGATTCATCTGAAAGAAAAAAGTTCTATATTGTACACCTAGGATGCCTTGTGTAACAGAGTGACAGAAGCGTGAGGCGTGCGGATCCATGTGCAAGCTTTTTATTGACAGACGTGGTCAACAAACACAGGCAGGGTCGAAACACTAGCAAACAGGTATGGCACGGGCAAAACACAAGAATATTCCTAGGGCTGGCATAGGTCATCGTTCGGCGAACAGAATCCAGAGGGCTTGAACAAGAAGAGTAATCCAGAAACACGAGCAATAGACCAGACAAGGTACAGACAGAGTCCGAGCGGTGAGACAAGGGTTAATCCAAGGTACACAGGCAGGAATCAGGAAACAGGAAACAAGACTAAACTAGAACAAGACTCCGTAAGGCAGCTATCACTAGAAGAGTGATACACGCAGAACAATACAGGAGACTAAACACAAAACAAACACAGAAAGGCTTGGTAAGTAGCTAACACTAGGAGAGTGCTAAACGCTAGACAATACTCGGCGATCTGAACAGGATCTGAGTGGGTGTTATGTAGTGCGTGCAATGGCTCTCAGGTGAGCGTGTGATTGATGACAGCTGTGTGGTCAGTGCATTCAGCTGTGTACCTGCAATCAGTGCAATGGATGATGGGAACTGTAGTCCATAGTGACATGTAACAGTCTGTGTGGTGTAAGAGGCAATATGAAGGAAGGGCGACCTCTGATGGCAAGTGGACGGAGGACCATGAACTGGATTCGTGACACCTTGAGGGTGAGTAAATCATGGGGTAATTTTCATTTTTGGATGAACCATCCCTTTCAAAACCTAGCAAAACTGAATATGACAGCAATTTTGCTACATTTCTACAGTAATACCATATTGACATACTGTATATTATAAATCATATATTGAAATGCTATCAAAATCTGTACAAAAAGAGACAAATTAGGAATAATTTAAACATGGAGTACAGTATGTAACACACCATACAGCAGTGAATTATAAACAGAAGCAAGTCTCATTCTTGTTTTGTAAAGAAAATTTACAAAACCAAACACTGTATACTGCTTTTTTTTAGGTTGTTGTTTTCTGATTGGGAAAGCCTTTGCTACTTTTATAGAAGAATGAGCTGATTTGAGACTTCATGAAGTGTTTTGGTAGTTTTATTGCATTTTGAATGTGAAATTTAACTGCTGTGCCAAGCTGAAAGTTTTTTAGGAGAACTGTTTTAAGAGTTTTGAAAAAGTGATGCATTGAGAAATGTGGATAACGCTTTATTTTAGGGTCTCTTAACTAGTTGCTTATTAGCATACATATTACTACAATATTAGCCATTTATTAGTAGTAATTAAGCACATATTAATGCCTTATTCTACATGACCTTATTCTACATCCCTGATCCTACCCAATACCTAAACTTATCAACTACCTTACTAACTATTAATAAGCAGCAAATTAGGAATTTATTGAGAGAAAAGTTGTAGTTAGTAGTGAATAAGTGTTCCCTATTCTAAAGTGTTACCGAAATGTGTCTTAGCGATTGTAAAAAACTGTAATGACAAAACAAAAAAAACGGATATTTGTTTTTCTTGTCTTCTGATTGGTCAATCCAGTGATCTAATAACAGCACCCATCCACACCAGTGATTGTAGTGCAAGTCACTCATCAGCGTGACGCACACTACACAGCATACTTGACTTCATGTTACTGGATAGTGGGCGGAGCAGAGCTGAATGTGAGCTTGATTGACAGTTACATTAACGTATCCTGCCTGAACATGCAACTCTGATAGATTTACACTACTATTTTCATTTGATTCAAACAGCTATACTGTTCTGACCTGCTGAATTAAATGTGCTTATCAGATTGTTGTGAACTTGGTTCTTCTAAAGTGTAGAAAACTCAGAAGAGAAGACCAGGAGAAATCGGATTGGATCGTCAGCAAGATTCTTTATTGAGAACACAAGCTGTTGGTAGCTGTAGTCATCGAAATCTCAATCTTAAGTAACTTTACAAGGCTATTTATAGGCATTTTTGGAGGAGGGATTCTTGGAGGTGGAGACAACTTGAAACAAAGCAAGCACATGAGGGAGGCGTTAGTTTGTTGCTACTTCCCGTGGTAATCAAATGCATAGACACTAATCCAATCAACCTAACGAATCCACGTCTGGGCCAGGGGGCCACCAGAAAGATAGACACTAATCCAATCACCCTAACGAATCAACGTCTGGGCCAGGGGTTCTTTGAATCAACGTCTGGGTTCTTTGAATCTCTGCCAATCAACATGACTTGATTGAGACAGAGCACAGTTGATAATAAGAATCTAAGTTAAACATTTAAATACAATTTGTAATCCCACAATTCCCCCTTTGAGAGTTCTAATAACTCTCACAAAATACAAATTTAGACACTTGAAAGTTAATTCTTGTAACTTGTAATCGTTACAGGCACATTGTACATGTTCTGTGTTGCTTATATGTAATTGCATGCTGACACAGAAACAAAACATGCAATTAGGGTCCGTGAAGTTCTTACGGGTAATAATATTTTCTGGTTGGAACTGTCATTTCCTCGTGAGAGGCGGGAGTCATTTGCTGAAAGAAACACTTGATACTGTGGATGCATAGATAGTACGCAAGTAGGAGAAACAACAGCAGAATTGCTATTTCCTTGATCCACAGCCAGGGTTTACCTAACAAGTTTCCGAACCATGAAGAATTATCTTCAGTCATCTGGTGTAATTTTGCTGAAAGACCAAGAATGTGTTGTTGGATTTTGTTCAAGTTCTCTGTTGGATCTAATTATCCAACAGAGTGCAGCATTCAGGACCGATAATGGTACAGGCTCCCCCTTGTGTTGCAAGAATGTAATCTAAGGCCACTCTGTTCTGTAAGATCATCATCTTGTGCGAGGCAAGAGTGTCCTTGATGTTGCCCAGGGCCAAAACCGTATCATTGGCCAATTTCTGTACAGAATCCGACAGGCTTCTGACTTGATCGAGAGCCTGCATGACACCATACGATGGGATTAATGCTCCAAGAGTTCTTGACCACCACGTTTGTACACAAGTGAGTCCTGGAATGCAGCCATCTTTGTTGGTAGAAGCTGAATTTTGTAGATGTGGAGAACTTGAGGTGGAGTGTGTATTTTCTCTGATGGCTGGTAGGACATAAACCAGGGTGCACCTGCCATTGAATTGGCTGGGTAGGATGCTGTAGACAGAAGTCCCACATAACCACAAAGTGCCAGTCGGTGGAGGAATCATACACCACTGATTTATGGCAAAAAGTTTCGGTAGGGATGGGTTCCCGTAGAGACACTCTTTTAATTCATTCTCCTCTTTCGTATCTGATGTAGTAACGTACACATCGAATTCGGTTCTTCTTTCAATCACAAAGCTGCAACGTTCACGAGGAATTTCACCCAGTGTAGTCGATGCTGGAGCATAATTTTCCATGCACCAATAGAACATCCTTGGCATGAGTAGATCTGTCATGATGGGAGTAGCTGAAGTTAGGTTGCAGGATGGTAGTCCAGGAATGCAACACGAAGAAGCTGGAGGAATTGTTACGTTGTGACATGTATCCTTGTTGTATAATCCACTGGTATGATGATCGAATAAGGTACACGTATCACATTTAGAGATAGGGTGTGCCACCCATGGGATTCCTGCTCCTACTGAAGGTGCGTGCGGCATGCAAACGTTCTTTCCAGCAAACAAGGCATTTCTTGACATATTCATCAGCTCTAAGAATATGTTGTTTCTGGGGTCTACACTTTGCGTGATGTCCATGATGGTTAATAGTACGAAAATCTTGATCATGTTGATGGATGACTGAAGTTCCCGTATGTGAGTCTCTGCGTTGTGTATATTTTTTTTCTTCTTTCTTCTTTCTTTTCTCTTTCTTGTGTGGTAGTTGGCTCGGCAATGGGTCTAGTTGTTTTCTAGAGGTTGTGGCTTCATCCGCAGGTGAGAAGGGAGGTGCATATGGATCTCAGGACAGCCATCAAGTGGTATCTGCACAGAAGAAGAAAGAAACAAAAAGAAGAGAGACCAACGGCACAGAGCAGTATTTGTTGTAGAGTCTGCAAACATTAGGGTTGTATCCTCTGTTCAAATATAGTCTGCTATTGTTGTTCCTTCTTTCCCTATTTCTCAATTCCTGCGACACCTAAAGAACAGTGAGGAAAGGATGGACTATTGGATGGGGAAAGGCCTATGAGGAAATCTTCACCGCAGGGTTGGCCCCCGAAGCCTGTTGCTTTCGGTTCTTCCCTGGGCTCCTCACTGGTTCTTGTGTCTGTCCTATCCTATCCCTGCAGGGGGAGGAACAACTTTACAGTGTGACACATGAGTCCAAGTATTCCTTCCCTGACACAATACTGCAGCAGCTGTAATCAACATCACTTGATGTGGTCCGTACCACTTAGGCTCTAATGGCTTGTTTTTGAACGCCTTTATCATGACCCATTGACCTGGGATGATTGTGTGTCCCCCTTCTGGTGGAGTCTGCCAACACGACTCAACTCTCTCTTTGGCACTCTGCACTGCCTTTGTGAGGTTTTCACAGTAAGCGATCAGGGCATCTGAAGCAATGTGCACATCAGCATTTCTAAGATCAATCACACCTGGCATCTGCATTGGGCGTCCAGTAATAATCTCATGAGGGCTCAGTCCTACTGATCTGTTAGGTGATGCTCTCATACTACACAGTACTGCGGGCAGTGCTTCAACCCATGGTACTCCTTCCTGATGCATTTTGCTTAGCCTGGTTTTGATTGTTCTGTTTGATCGTTCAACCTGTCCTGATGCTTGTGGCCTATAGGGACAGTGAAGGTTCCACTTAATCTTCAACATTCTAGACACTTCCTTGACTACCTGTCCTGTGAAGTGGGTACCTTGATCTGAGTCAATGTAATCTGGTAATCCCCATCTGGGAATGAAATCAGTGACAAGACATTTAGCAGTATGTGCAGCTGTAGCACGCCCTGTTGGATAAGCTTCTACCCATCTTGAGAACTTGTCTATTACTACCAAAACGTCAGTTTTTCCTTTACAAGGGGGCAACGATATGTAATCAACTTGCAGGTGACGAAATGGCCCTGGTGGAGCTGGGGTATGTGCTGCTGGTGTAGTGGCTGCTGGTACATCATTATTTTTCTGACATGTAACACATCTCTTGACTGTTTCAGTGGCTGCGTTTCTGAATTTTGGATTCCACCATTGATTTGAGAACCTGTGATTCATCGTTTCTGGACCACTATGACCCAAACTGTGTATTTGTTGAGCCAAATATGGAAACAGTGATTCGGGAGCAACATACTTTCCCCCTTTGGTCCAGCAGCCGGATGAATCCACAGTGGCTCCTTTGTCTAACCATGTCCATGCTTCATATAGAGGAACGTCTTTATACAGATTAACGATTGATTCAGGAGGTAGAATTGTCTTCTGTGCTGTACTACCTGAACACACTTGTACAGTTGCATAGAAACAAGCCTGTTTAGCCGCTACATCAGCCAGAGCATTACCTTTAGCTTCCGTAGTATTAGTTGTGAGATGTGCTTTCACTTTGATCACCGCTAATTTCTTTGGGAGGTTCATGGCAAACATTAAATCTTTCACTAATCCAGCATGCTTAATGGGGGATCCAGCAGAAGTTAGAAATTTTCTGGTTTGCCAAATGACACCAAAATCATGAATTACCCCAAAAGCATACCTGGAATCTGTGTAGATATTTGCAACCGATCCTGAAGCTAGCGTGCATGCTCTAGTTAAGGCTACTAGTTCTGCAGCTTGAGCTGAAAAATGATCTGGAAGACGACCTGAAGCAACTACTTCAGTGGTGGAAGTTACTGCATATCCTGCTCGTCTGTTACCTTCAATAACTTGAGCTGAACCATCAACAAACAACTCCAATTCTGCGTTCTCTATGGGAGTTTCTGCTATTTCACTTGTCGCTGCATATGTAAGCGTAACACAATCATGAGTCATTTCGCCTTCACCCTCTAACACAAATTCAGTCATTGCAGACATCATACATGAGGATGGGTTCGTGACTGGTGCACGCTGTATAACAATATTCGGGGCTGTGAGAGTTGCTAACCAATTTCCCCAACGGGAGGAGGTGACAGAAGTGACTTTTGCTTGATTCATTAGTGCGGACACTGCGTGAGGGCATTTTACGTTTACAGTCTGACCTAACACCATTCCTGATGAAGCCTGAAGCGCTAGATGAACTGCCTGTACTGCTCTAAGGCATGGGCCCATACCTTGAGCGACTATGTCAAGTTTACCGGAATAGTAATGAATTGGGCGTAAGCTGCCCCCATGATCTTGCATTAGACATGCAGTCATAAAGCCTAAGTGTTCATGGACATAAAGCACAAAGGGTCTATCAGATTGGGCAATTCCTAATGCTGGTGCTTGACCTAGTGCTCTCTTCAAATCATTAAAAGCTTTGAGATGAAGTTCTTCCATACAAACAGTATCTGAATCTTTACCATGACCTTTCAACAAATCATAGAGAGGCTGAGCAATCGAGGCATAGTCTTCAATCCAAGGTCTACAATAACCTGTTGTTCCTAAAAATGAGCGGAGTGTTTTAATGGTAGTAGGCGGAGGTATGGCTTTGACTGAAGCCGCTCGATCCTGTGTAATGGATCTATTTCCTGCACCAATTGTTTGACCCAGAAATGTGACTTGCTTATTAGCGATTTGAGCTTTGTGATAGCTGCATTTGTGTCCTTTTTTATGCAAATAGTCCAACAATGATGCCAATTCAGTTTGATGTACCTCATGATCTGTTGAGGCAATCAAAATATCATCGACATATTGGATCATAGTGGACTGTTTTACCGGACATTCTGGGTCACACAAATCACGTCTGACAGCCTGATGATATAGGGTTGGGGAGTTTTGAAATCCCTGTGGCAATCGTGTCCACTGGTATTGTTCATAGTCAACTGTGAAAGCTAACCATGGCTGGCTGTCAGAGTGCAACGGTACAGAAAAAAATCCATTAGACATATCAATTACTGAAAAAATCTTACAATCTAATGGTAAGCCATTACAAATTGTAGATGGATCTGCCACTAGGGGGGTGATTTTATCAATATTTTTATTGGCTACTCTGTAGTCTATTGTAAGTCTCCATGTCCCATTAGATTTCTTGATGGGCCATATGGGTGAATTACATGGACTGTTGGTTTTAACTAGCACTCCTTGCGTCAGCAAATTTTCTACAATAAGTTTGATTCCCTGTATAGCTTCCTTATTAATCGGATATTGTTTGGTGACCGGAGGTGGAGTTCCTGTCAATTTAACTGGTTCTACACCTGTCAACAACCCACAATCATCCTTGTCTTTAGCCCAAATTGGATGATTCTGTAAGAAAGCATACTCGGGAGGGGTTGCATTATTGGTAGAAATCTGTGCTGAGGAAATTTTTATGCTAGTAGATTCTGAGGACATGTCTAAAGTTAGATTTATTTGTCTCAGAAGATCCATGCCTAAAATTGCACCTGTATTTAATGGAGCGCATAGCAATTTTGTAGTCAGAGTTTTTGGGCCAAATTGTACCTCTATGGGCGGAGTTTCATACAAAACAGAATCTTCACCTATTACACCAGTTAAACAAAGTTTGGTTTTCTTGTATGGGATGTTTAAACCTTGTGCCAATTTTGTAGGAATTACTGTAATTTCTGCACCTGTATCAAGCAAAAAATCAATCTCTTTCTCTTTTATGCTACCTTTCACAAAAATTCTTTGGTCATTGTGTTGGATTACAGGGGAAAGGTAGCTACTCACAGCCCCAACAATTAGTTTTTTTCTTGGTCTTGTTGTGCTCTTAGAAGAGCCTGAACTAGCTGTCCTACAGTTTCAGTGGTCACTGGCGGAACTACTTCAGGGTTGTGTGCAGGCTGAGAAGGAGCAGAATTATGCATAGCATTTCTTTTACTATCTTGCAACTTCTTCCTACACTCTTTCTCCCAATGTCCTAATTTTCCACAGTATTTGCATTTGCTTTCTCTTTTAGGTCATCTATTGTCTTTTTTCGTTGTGTTAAACGTAGCTGGTGCTACTCTTACTTTTGCCTTGACATCAGCATCTCTTTCCCATGTAGCTAACCTGTCTAGGTTACTTCTGAGAGTTCTGTTAGACCAAGTTAGATCTAAAAATGGTAAAGCTTTTCTGTATTCGGCTACAAGGCCATCTGACCAGATACGAACCAGGGGTCCCTTGTCCTCTAGCACACTTTCAGGGTCATCAACAATTCCACTGTAAATTACAGCTGACTGACAAAATCTCTCAGTATATTCACTCACAGATTCTTCTTTCCTTTGCACACAGTTAGTGATTCTGGACCAGTCTATTTTGGGTCCCATGATATTCTTTAGAATTTTCAAAACACCTTCTCTCAAATCGCTTTTACTGGCATGTTGTAGTTCAGAAGTAACAGCAGACTCAAAACTGTTGAATTCAGATTCAGTTAGAATTTGTGACATCAGCTGTGTGACTTCTGTTAACGACATGTCATAGAGACGCATTTTGCTGATCAATGCTCTTCTAAATTCAGAAAAATTTGTGCGTGCTGAGGGTAAGCTCTGGGATAGTCTCTCTATATCTTTAGGTCCTAGCGCTTTGGCAACAGTTTGTACTTGGACAACAGAAGAGTTGGGAGGAACACTTTCAATTCCCTCAATTCCCTGAGATCTCCTCCTAGCACCACACACATTGACGGAATTTACAGGCACATCAGTTACTGATTGGAGAGCTACATCTGTTTCAAAAAACGCTTGTAAATCAGGGTAAATGTTATCAGGCTGACTAACTTCCACATCAGTTTTTGCTGCAGCTTTCTTGAGGTTCAATTTCTTAGTCAAAGAGGATACTCTAGCACAGAGCTCTTTGTTCTGTTCCTCTAGCTCTGAGTTACGCTGATACTGTTGTGTAGCTAGTGCTAAACCAAATTCTCTGTGGCAGCAGATAATGCCTTTCACATTGTTCTTGCGAATACATGCTCCTAATACCTTTTTACACTCATCTACAGACCAAGTCTTGTCTGGATGGATCTCATATTTCTGAGTTAGTTCTTGTCTAACTTTCTCAGTGACTCCTAACAGTGATTTGAATTCGCTATCTGACCACAAAGGAGTCGCTAGACCACCTTTTTCAGTTGTGGGGATCAGTCTAGCATTCTTTCTAAACATTTTGTGAGTTTCTTTGTTACCACACAATCAAAACACTAAAACTTCTCTGTTCAACAGAGGGTACGCTTGTTAACACATCAACTATTGTTAACCTTCCCTGGCAAAGCAGAGGATAACACAAATTACTAGCACTTTACGCTAATCTTCCCTGCTAAAACAGAGGATAAACCAAAATTATTAGCACGAAATGCTAATCTTCCCTGCCTGAACAGAGGATAAACTTCATCTCTAAAAATACATTTTTAGAGGATAAACTTAGTTAAACAAACCCTACAGCTGTCTGTTAACTCTTCTCTGACGGCGCAGAGGATAACAAATTTGTACTGGTCTTAAAGGTTCTTTTGGATAGAGTGACACTCACCAACCCTTGGTTGTACAGAAAGATTCAGTCTGGAACGAAGTCAGATCTTTGTTAAGCTTGAAGTTTCAATCTGGATTCAGGTGAGGAGCTCTATCCGGGGCACGGCACCATCTGTTGTGAACTTGGTTCTTCTAAAGTGTAGAAAACTCAGAAGAGAAGACCAGGAGAAATCGGATTGGATCGTCAGCAAGATTCTTTATTGAGAACACAAGCTGTTGGTAGCTGTAGTCATCGAAATCTCAATCTTAATTAACTTTACAAGGTTATTTATAGGCATTTTTGGAGGAGGGATTCTTGGAGGTGGAGACAACTTGAAACAAAGCAAGCACATGAGGGAGGCGTTAGTTTGTTGCTACTTCCCGTGGTAATCAAATGCATAGACACTAATCCAATCAACCTAACGAATCCACGTCTGGGCCAGGGGGCCACCAGAAAGATAGACACTAATCCAATCACCCTAACGAATCAACGTCTGGGCCAGGGGTTCTTTGAATCAACGTCTGGGTTCTTTGAATCTCTGCCAATCAACATGACTTGATTGAGACAGAGCACAGTTGATAATAAGAATCTAAGTTAAACATTTAAATACAATTTGTAATCCCACAAGATCAAACGTGTGCTCATCAACTCACACTGACTCACTTATATAGCTACAAGTTTAGTTGCTGAGAGCAAAACATTAAACACAGAACACTCCATTATGCAGGTTTCTCTGCTGTGCCGTCAGTGTGTTTGAGATTATGACATGTGTGCTCATGCTAGCAGCTACACATTCCTACAAAACACAGACACAGAGAGAGCGTTGTGACTGAGTAATAAACACAGCAATGAGCAGCTAAAAACCACTCAGCAAAAGGTTCAGCAAAGTTTAAAGAGTTCATACAGGATCATCTGAGAAGCTCTTACCGGCGATTTGAGATCTCAGATATACTCACTGTCAGTTTTCACAGTAAAAAGTTAATACAAAAACATAATACAAAAACATTTAATACATGATGCAGAGACAACTGAGAATATAAATCTGAATTCATGTCACCCTTTAGAAGCCAGCAAGACTGAACATGAACACTGATGCGCGCGTACACACACACACACATTGTTTTTCTATGTTTCTCTGCTCTTCCTCTCCGGTCTCTGACCTCACGACCTTTCACATGGCAAACACGTCTGAATCAGCCTGCAATTTCACAGCCAAACAAGCTCTTCATGTCACAAGCAGCAAAAAAGCACAAACAACACCTGCAGAAATACCACGACACGTCTTCAGCTGAACGCGTGAGTCAAGCAGGTAACTGCGTCTGGCATCGAGCCGCATTTTATCACACGGCCTTCAAAACCCCAGACGAATTTGAGCAAAACTCTGACAGTTAATTTGGTTGGTAAGACTTTAGAATAGAGAACACATATTCACTACTCACAATCTCCTAATTAGCTGCTTATTAATAGTTAGTAAGGTAGTTGTTCATTTAGATATGGGGTAGGTTTAAGGGATCTAGAATATGGACATGCACAATAAGGCATTAATATGTGCTTTATAAGTACTAATAAACAGCCAATATGCTAGTAATACGCATGCTAGTTAATGGTGAGAGTTGGTCCTTAAAATAACGTGTTACCAAGGTTTGTGCCAAGACTCGATTCTGGTATCTGTTAAACACAACTTGTACTGAAAACGATGTAGGAGACACTGAAGCGTGTCATTGCTGCATCTACACACAGAACAATGATTCACACATTTCCAAACACTCATCAGTCATTGGTCAGTCAGTCAGATAGCCCCACCCCAAACTCAGATGGAGTCAGAAGTTGACATGTCAAAGTCATTTCCATGTTCTGCTGTTTGGGAGGAGAGATACACAAACCATAAACTGTTTTTGTAAAATGAAGTTCCAAACATGAGTCTAATCATTCAGTCCTGTCAATCATCATTACGAGCCTATATAAGCTGCAGTCATTGCACCTTCTCAGCATCAATTCTTCCAGCATCCCTCCACCTCCCCATCTCCTCCTCTGTTTCTGTTATTCTCCCTCTATGTAGTACTGCAATGGGGGGGTTGAACTCGGAGCTCAAGCCAAGCCTCGGGTTCAAGCCTCCGTTGAGGACAGAAAGCCAAGTTTGTTTACCATTAACCATCAGGACTGGATGTGCAGGCGACTCGTGAAACTAATTCAAAAGTAATGGAGATCTGTTGGAAGTTTGAAGTGTGGCTTTATTTACATTTAGAGCCATATTAACTTGTGTTCCATTCAATTTATTCCTTAAATGACCATTACTTGGTCTTCAAAAAGTCTTTCCTTTATAAAAACCTGCAGAAACCCTGTATTTAATTATTAGTATTGTACAGGTATTTACTTATTTACATCTATATGCACACACACACACACTTGATGTGCTTTAGCGGGTGAGTTAAGGACTCTGATCTAATGGTTTAGTGTTTACTAACCGCTTTATTTACTTACAACAGCCTGTCATCATATGTTGACGTCACACGTGAAAGATAAACCTGAGGAAAGCTGAAAACCAGAGCGGATCAAGCCTCATGAAATATGATCATAACTTATTTTTCGCACTACTAGCAATTTCTTTCACACAAAAGGCACAAATGAATGTAAACAAGTTTGTGAAGAACAGTGTTGGTAAGGTTACTTTGGAAATGTAATAGGTTACAGATTACAAGTTGCCCTATTTAAAATATAGTAAGCAGTGTAACTATTTCAATTGCTTAAACTAATGTAAATGATTGACTACATTTGATTGCTTTTTAATTACTTTTCTAAATTTAAATTTCTAAATATTTTTTTTTTCTAAACTGTGAATTATTTTGAAACATTTAAAGCAGACAGGGTTAATATTACAGTAGAACTCAACACTGATTACTGTCAGACTTTCAGAATCCTTCATCTCTTGAATTAAGATAAAACATTTACATTTTAAAGCACAGCCACCACAAAATCAGACTTTAGCACCTCTTTTGACTTTGAGATCGTTCTGAGGTTAAATACAGATTTAAAATAAAAAGATATAGTTTAATAGCTGTGATATTGTTTTTTAAATCAAATCTTTATATAGCTATGACAGGAAACACTGGCATCTAACAATGCCTTGGAAAAACTGTTAATCTTAAAAGAAATAAAGCATATACATAAAACAAAATATGGAATAAAACAGTTATCAAGTAATTAAACACGTGTGCTATTCTGTGTCCTAAACTCCTGAAACATTGCTGTCTCATATTTTAGAGCAGTTAATACAATTTATGAAAGAAATCAATCAAATCTGTATGTGTGTGAAAATATTCAGATGTAACCACTTTTGTAATCGTTAACATTTCATAAGTAACTGTAATTTAATTACACATGTTTTCTCAGTGACTGTAACTGATTACAGTTACATTTATTTTGTAATTAAATTACATAATTCCGTTACATATAACTAGTTACTCCCCAACACTAGTGAAGAATTACTAAAATCATATTTTAAAAGTCTAAAGATGTTAATTAATTGATTTATTTGTGCATCAGAGCTGATGTGAAGTCATTCAGGGTCACACATCTGTGTCGTTTTCCACAAAAGAGATCACCAGAGAGAATCTGGACACACATGGCGAATGATTCAGCAGTCGACGACAGAAAACACACACGAGTCTGCGAGAGACATGCAGAATCGATTCCTGGAATAATTGTCTTGAGAGCGTAATGAACAATTAGTTAAATATATGAATAGTTCAGCCATGAAACTCTACCTGCGCTCTAATTGGTTCATTCAATTTCAGTGCTCCCAGCCAATCGAATTCACATAGCCTACTCATTACAGTTTACCTATATAATCAGGGCGTATTCAATGAATGCCATGTCTGCGCGCTGTGTGTGTCCTCATATTAGCCCACCTGCCTAGATCTGCTATGGGGGATCTTCCTGACCGATCACATGAGCATACAACTTTACAACTGTGTTTAAAATTATTGCAGTGAATACACTGGTGCAGAGGCTGATACTGTGGTACATCTTATGTAACTGCACAGATTTGGCTCATTTAAGGTTATTCTAATAGCAAGATTTCCTCAGCAGGTAAAGACACGTGTATAGGGACCAATTCTCACTGTTAACTAGTTGCTTATTTGCATGCCTATTGTTAAAATATTGGCTGTTTTGAGAACCAGTTCCACTGGCAGCCATACATGCCCACGCTACCACCACCATGCTTCACTGATGAGGTGGTATGCTTAGGATCATGAGCAGTTCCTTGCCTTCACAGTTCTGGAACAACATCCTATGGACAGATGAGACCAAGATCAACTTGTACCAGAGTGATGGGAAGAGAAGAGTATGGAGAAGGAAAGGAACTGCTCATGATCCTAAGCATACCACCTCATCAGTGAAGCATGGTGGTGGTAGCGTGGGCATGTATGGCTGCCAGTGGAACTGGTTCTCTTGTATTTATTGATGATGTGACTACTGACAAAAGCAGCAGGATGAATTCTGAAGTGTTTCGGGCAATATTATCTGCTCATATTCAGCCAAATGCTTCAGAACTCATTGGACGGCGCTTCACAGTGCAGATGGACAATGACCCAAAGCATACTGCAAAAGCAACCAAAGAGTTTTTGAAGGGAAAGAAGTGGACTGTTATGCAATGGCCAAGTCAATTACCTGACCTGAATCCGATTGAGCATGCATTTCACTTGCTGAAGACAAAACTGAAGGGAAAATACCCCAAGAACAAGCAGGAACTGAAGACGGTTGCAGTAGAGGCCTGGCAGAGCATCACCAGGGATGAAACCCAGCGTCTGGTGATGTCTATGCGTTCCAGACTTCAGGCTGTAATTGACTGCAAAGGATTTGCAACCAAGTATTAAAAAGTGAAAGTTTGATTTATGATTATTATTCTGTCCCATTACTTTTGGTCCCTTAACAAGTGGGAGGCACATATGCAAACTGTTGTAATTCCTACACCGTTCACCTGATTTGGATGTAAATACCCTCAAATTAAAGCTGACAGTCTGCAGTTAAAGCACATCTTGTTCGTTTCATTTGAAATCCATAGTAGTGGTGTATAGAGCCAAAAATGTTAGAATTGTGTCGATGTCCCAATATTTATGGACCTGACTGTATATGACACAAAAATCCTCAAACTGGACGACATCCATCAGCCATATTAACACATGATATTAAAGATATAAAAAGATACTGTCATCTCAAAGATAGATTAGGTGTTTTTTGTCCAAACGGGATCCATGACAGTGACAGACATGTTACATGTTCATTTTCACGTACTTATACTTAAGTACATTTACGTTTACAATAAAGAAACACTAGTTATTTGTCACAGAGCCAGCTATATTCAGAGCAGGTAATGCCAGGTTTATTAAAACGCTAGATTAGGAAGCAAGCCATAGCAGGAGAAATGTAGAAACTTTGTAGAAAAGAAGCTTAACAGACCTTTAATATGAGCAGGATTGAGTCCGATAAAAACCCAGAGTTCCCTTCAAGCGCTTCAGACAGAGTCCATGTTCAGTTCTCATGCCACCTGCCGCTTCAGCACAAACACACTTAACATCTGAACAAATGTACCTTGTTGAACCCGACTCTTCTCTTTCTCAACATTCATGACAGTAATGGCTCTCTGAAGAGACAAACATCTTGCTGGTTGTTCACTCTTCAGTCAGATACTTGTAACGTGTGCGTCTTGCACACATCTCGTGAAGTAATGTGCTGCTTGTGTGTTCTTACAGACGAGATAATGGAATAATCCTGATACAGCATATCATATGACAACAGCTTACAAACAGTTCTGGAAACTCAGCAAGTCCCTGTGAACCAGACTAAAACCCGCCAGACCGGATTCACTCCCACACGTCACAGTGCAGTAAGCACAAATTAATTACTTGATGTTACACAAATTCTGGTTGACAAAGCTCACCACACATCTGTATGTATTGTTTTTTTAGTTGCATGATGATGTTCATGCAACTAAAGCTTATTTACACAGAGATGTTTGTCCTGACAGAAGCTGAATAGAGCAGAATCTGCAAACCATCACTGCAAACGCAGCAGATTTATCTTTATAAATCTCACAAAACAGAGCCATTTTAATGTGAAAATAGCCCAGTGTTTACTTTGTGTTTATTATGAATCAATCCAAATGATTTTATTGTGTTTAAAATGAATCTATGAATTGCATGAAGCTCTATGTAGGATTCATCTGTCACATCTGTGTGTATCTGTGTGTGAACAACAATGAGTAATTAAAGACATTTAAAGGTGATTTTACTCAGACTGGCTGGATGAATTCATTCATGGATTCAATAATTATTAATATGATTTAATGGTTTACCAATTTTGACCAATTGGTGGCACTGTGTTCTGTGTGAGGTGACAATGACACACATAAAGTTTGGTGTCAATATGTCAAAGCTTTGCAGAGATACAGCTTCATGCCATCAAATTTGTTAACACAATAAATGAAAACAGTTTTGCCTATCACCTCACCCTGTAGCCCAAGACTGGTCTCCCACTGAAGCTAAGCAGGGTTGAGCTGGTCAGTACCTGGATGGGAGACCTCCTGGGCAAACTAGGTTGCTGCTGGAAGAGGTGTTAGTGAGACCAGCAGGGGGCGCTCACCTTGTGGTCTGTGTGGGTCCTATTAGTATTTAGTATTTTAGTATTTTACTAAAAGTATTAGTATTTAGTATACTAAAGTATACTAACTCTGATGTTCAGTGTTGTCTAGCCCAACCAGTGTGTGGTTGGGCTAGACAACATTACAAAAGACACCAAGCAGCAGCAGTAGTAGAGCAGAATTATGCACAATGCTGGCATGTTATTGGTCAAGCTACTTTTCGATCATTATCCTCAACAAGTGTGAAAACAAAGCTAAGACCTGGATATTTTAGGCAATATAGATATCCTGGCCAGGACATGTCTGGGAAAAAGGGTTCACCCTAAATCAGGTCACCATCCAAGTCTGCTTGGATACAACAGATTTTAGACCAATCAGCATTACGCAGTCAGATCATTTCCATAATAGTCAACACAATCTACCAAGAGCAGCACAAATTATCGTAGGGTCACATACAAGCAGAGACGATGATAATCACAACACAGGCACATAATGGGTTAAGGCATGATTTTTTGGGATGTAAAATAATGGCGCAAATCTAGTAAATCACCTTGTGATTAATTTAAATCCCCTCCTCCCAAAACACTGTGTCTGAAAGAGAAACTCTCACAAATGCATATGCAGTAAGATTAGCTATAAAGAATAGCTGTCCATGCCTTTTAAGAACTGATGTTTCACTGTGTCTGTAGTCAAACCTGACCAAGATTGGATTTGCACTGGTGAAAGTTGTTAGTAAATCTGGCACTAAATGTCAATGCTGCTCTTTTCTATACCACAAAACGCATGCTGACTGCTGGCTCTCTCATTCATGATCAGTTTTCCTTGAGTTAAAAAAAGACGTTCAGATGTTAATAGTTTTTCTTTGACCACCAAATAAAGCAGAACCTGTGCTGGTGATGCAATATAGACAGTAATAATGCAAAAACAATCACTTCCAGGTCTGAAGAGTTTGAGCTATTTATGTCACTCAGGAAAAGTCAAGAAAAATCAATAGCTTTCAACCACATTTCACTGTCCATTGAGGCATGAGTATGCAGTACATCAGCAGACACCTCACTATCATTCCCATAAAAAGCTGCTTTCCATAATCCTGGATTTTTCTGAACCAGAAGACTGTGTGAGATGCATTAATGCATGAGAGGAAGAGTGATTTGACCAGCCCACAGAAGAAAACAAACTGACCTTTACTGTCCCAGTGGACACATGAACAACAGACGACGGCTGTAATTGGACAAGCGTTAATGAAGATATCAGATACACTGAGATGATGAAAACTTCAGCGGCTCCAATGGGACAAACAACCTTTTTCATCTCAACACGAATCAACAGGCTGTGTCTCATTAATTTGCTCAACTGACGTCTGTTAACGTCATCTGCTTAACCTTCACCAGTTGGATTCTGGAAGTAAATATCTCATTCATGTTCTCCAATGAACACCTATAAAGCTCTCTACAAGCTCTGAGGATTTTCAGAGATCATAAAATCATGCCACAAACTCTCAGTCAAGTCACCTTTGGTTCTGTAGTAGAATCAATTATGGAAACAGACAGTTATGGAGAGAATCCAAATTCTGCTGTAAAGCAAATCTAAAAGGACAAAAGTCTCATTATTCAGCTCATGTCAGTTAAGTTTAGGCGTGTGTGATGTAGAAAAAAAAAAAAAAAAATTTTTTTTTTGATAACGCTAATTAAACAAAAAAGTGTGTTTTTGTGCTGGCATCTTGTTTAGGCCTGACATGGATAAATACAATACAATACACTACACTACAATACAACTTTATTAAAAACTGCTAGATCTGGTTACTTTTAGTCTCTTTTAGAAGAAAACAAACACAACCCCAGGTATTTATTCAATACAGTGGCTAAATTAACAAAAAATATAACATTAGCAGGTGCAGACATTTCCCAACAGTACAGCAGTTATGACTTTATGAACTATTTTACTTCCAAGATCGATACTATCAGGGATAAAATTGTACCCATGCAGCCGTCAGCTACAGTATTGCATCCGATAGTGCACTATAGATCCCCTGAGGAACAATTCCACTCATTCTCTACTATAGGAGAGGAAGAATTGTATAAACTTGTTAAAGTGCCCCTATTATGGGTTATGAAAGGTTCTTTTTTTGGTTTTGGGAGTCCCCAACAACAGGTTGATATGCATGCAAGGTCAAAAAACACTTTCATTTTCTTATAATATGCATTTATTTTTACCTTATTTGCTCAACAACTAAACGATTCGCTCAACGATTAATTTTTCCAAACCCCTCCTTTGCGTGACGCTAATCTGCAGTATGGACGAGTCTGGCCAAGAACACCAGGAGGCTTTCAAAGAGCTGCGCACAGCGACAGACCTGGCTCTGCACGCCACTAAAAGCAACGGCGCAGGCAATCGGCAAGACCACGGTCAGTTTGGTGGTGCTGGAGTGCCACCTATGGTTAAACCTCACTGAGATCAGTCTCACCGAAGGGTCTGTTCGGCCTCACTGTGGATGGGTTTGCAGAGAGGTTTTCGGAGGCTCAGAAGACGTCGCAGGCGCTGCGTCACTTTCTACCCAAGTGCTCTGGGCTGAAGAATCCCAGCCACTCAGCCCGCAAAGCCCGTGCAGCCTCAGCCCCAATGAAAAACTGAGCCTGCGAGTTCCCCGTCTTCTCTCGGCGAGCTCTCATTTGAAAAAATAAACCCTCTCGCTCCCATTTCACGGTTTGTACAGCCGTTCCGGGAGTGTCGAGTTGGGTTTTAAAATCAATTCGGCGAGGTTACTCGCTTCAGTTTTCTCGCAGGCCACCTCGCTTCAGAGACGTCATTCAAAATTCTGTTCCGGACAACAAAGCACTCGTTCTCTGACAGGAGGTGCATACGCTGCTTGCAAAAGGCACTGTGGAAATAGTGCCCCCAGCAAACATTGAGTCAGGCTTTTCAGCCACTACTTCCTCATCCCAAAGAGAGATGGCGGGCTCAGACCCATTCTGGATCTCAGGTGTCTGAACCACTCGCTTATGCGCCGGTCGTTCAAGATGTTAACTATCAAACAAATCCTTGTTCACATTTGCCCGAGGACTGGTTTTTGACTGTGGATCTGAAAGATGCATGCTTTCACATCCACATAGCGCCCCCCATCACAGACCATTCTTGAGATTTGTTCTTGATTTCTTATATTTTTAGAGTATTTTTAAATTTGCATGACTGTTAATTCATGTGTTTAGAATGAATGTGAAGTTTGCAGAGCCTGGTGTAACTGGGACTGCATGAGTAGGCCAAGTTTGGAGGCAGTTTTTATTTGTCCTGGATGTCATGGCCCTCTATAAATTGTTAGTGTCATTTATTTGTGGTCCAGGATCACATATAAGTAATGTGGTATATAATCACAAATTAAACGTTATTATGCCAACTCAAATACATAAGTATACATATAGCCTATCCAAGTTATCAAATCAAACCATTTAAAAGGCACTCGAGTGTAAAACCAAAGTAGGCTATATGACAAAAAGACAAGGGTTGTTGTCTTGATTACATGATGCATATTCTAATGATAAACTGGATTTTTGTATGTAATAAATAAATCGGCCATCTGCACATTCCCCTCGTGCAATGCTAAATACAGCTTCAAGTTGAAGAAAAACCAGCTACAATAGGCAAACAGGTGAAAATCATGGTTCATCAAAGTGGAGAAATGCAACAGTCACAGAAAAAAAATTAGGCCAGCAACTCATCTAAAAAGAGGCAAGTTTGTAAAATCTCTAATTCATGGACCCAGTCATTGTTTTTACAGCAAACTTTGGTCAACCTCAAAAGGGGAACTTGTGAGTGGAAACATGACCAACTGCCTGAACAAAAATTTTCTAAAAGTCATTGCTTCAGAAGTAAGGAGAAAGCAATGTAAAGCAATGTCAAGCAATGCAATGTTTTTATGTTCTGCAGAATGTTGCAGGATCTGCTGTTTAAAAAACGTGTTGGAGCAACCACAACTGTTTCAGGACTCTAGCTAATATTGCATAGAGATCTTTCCAGAAAAAAATGAAACTGTAACACTGTGAAGTATCCACCAAGCTTTAACACAAACAAACAAACAAACAAACAAAAAACACTGTATATCCTGTTAACATGCACCAGGACGCCGGCGCACTGAGAGCTCTTTGTTTGCACGTCATTGTTTTCAAACAGATAAAGTAAAACAGGACAAAATTAATCTTGACAAACTATATATCATTTTGAAGGTCTAAGCCTCAAGCATCGACGACAGATTGCTGTTTCTCGATAGAAAGCTTATACGGAATGTATTTGCTAAATTTGTGTAAGCAGTACACATCAAAGCATGTATAAAAAAACCCGCAGTACATACCATATTCATCCTGATAACGACTCTCAAACGTATCCACTGCTGTAAATCCTGGTTTAGTTTGAAAGATAAGGGTCCACTGAACAACATTCCATCGAGCACTTTTAGTCCAAAGAAACAACAACGTTGTAATTTGGATCGTTATTCCTTTGTTTACATCTCATCTCTTCAGGGAGAGTTATTGTTTGTGTCCGTTATGGAACAAATTACGCTCAAAAACAGCGTCTTGGTGGTAAAAAAACAGCATGATTTTGCAGCAGGCAATGTCCCAAACAGAATGAAATCATCCAAAAAAAAAAAAAGTCAAAGATACACGGAAGATTGTTTATTTGAATTCCGGCGCTCCCTCGCGACGGCGCGTGACGCACGCTGTGACGCACCTGTCATCTGATGGGGGCGTAACTTAGCGATCTTTTTAGCACAAATAACTTTCTTTTTTTTCTTCTTCAACAGTTTTCATATATGTTTGCGTGTTTTGTGGGTAATGTGCCTGTATCTGTGTGATTAACATCCGTATGGCTGATAATCAGCATGTAATTACTGACTGTTCACAGATATCAGTGTGAATGCAGTCTATATAAAAGGCCATTATAATGTGAATATTGACTATATTGGGCGGCCATCTTTATGATTAGCATCTGTATGAATGATCGTCAGCAAGTGATTACTAATGTATGAGCAGGAGCATCTATCTGTATGTCAGGAAATCAGTATGTACTTAAGTTATTTTTTTTATTATTATTGTTTTTTTTTCATCACTCAAAAATTATTATTGTATTTTCCTAGTTCTAATTTATTTTCTCAAATAAATCACTGATACGATGTCTAAGATTCTGTATACTGTTTTATAATTGAAAAACTGCAGTGGCATGTATAAAGACTAAATAGTTTGTAGTAGAACCCTTCAATAATTTGGTAAATATTTTTCCTCAAACAGAGGTGGGGGGGGGACTAGAAAAATGGCTGCATGAATCTCATTTTTCATGGTATCTTCTTCAGATTTGAAATATAAACTCATGAGACATGTGACTTTCAACCCATTACTTTTCTGGATTGCTTCAGGACTGATTTCATGTATTTTTATATGAAATTAAAAAAAAATTCAGTGTGGTACAATTTTTATCAAGGCACTTCAGTGTCTATAACTTTTTATATTTTTGAGCATTATCAACTCTGGATGATGGATAGTAAAGCCCAAAGGGTCTTCTTTCCAAAGACACCACAATTGTGTGTGTGGCAACAATGAAGTCAGGAGCTGTTACCATTTTAAGTTAGTTAGTCATTTTCAGCTGTGATTACCAATATGGGGGGTGCTGGTTAACAGGTTAAAAGGATTGCAAGTTCCTGACCATCTGTGGTGAAGCTGTAGCACAGCACACATCACGATTCAGACCAAATCCACTCTGTGATCAGTTGTGATTTAAATATATAAATTACATGGACAAATTGCATAGTTATTTCTTTATTTTAGTCTTTTTAGTATTTTAGTATTTTAGTCTTAGCTTTTTAGTATTTTAGTCTTAGCATAGTCTTTCTTTATTTTAGTCAAGGGGAGGGGGCTGAAAACCTGAACAGGTTCCAGTATTGTCTGGGAACGGCTCTCTGATCCAAGTAACAGCACACGAGGGAATCACCACCCTTATGTGTTGGCCGAGGTACCCCAACACCAACGGGCAAATTCCCTATATGCCAGGTGTCTGTAGCAACTGAGAATAAAGTTTCTTTTAGCTTGCATGAATCATTGCATAAAATGCTAAAATGTTACTTGTACTATAAAAGGATGGCAATATGTGAAATGCTGAGTTTAGTTAACATCAAGTAAGACTGTTACTAACCTATTGAGGACTGTGACTTCCATGTCATCAAAGAGCTGGCGATATGTTCCATAAACAGCTTGCAAAACAAATGGGTTTAGGGTCACAGGTTCAAAACCTGGAGCACCACCAACCTGCTCACATCTGTGCATCATCTACATGTCAGGAAGTAAAATTGATGATAAAATAACTACAAAAAGTTTTTACAAGAACTTGAGTATATTAACAGAGGGTGCATAAAATGGTAGTGGGTCTATAAACAAAGTAATACATTTGATTCACTTTACAGTTCATTTATGCTTTATAAATAAATATATACAGTCATGGCCAAAAATATTGGCACCCTTGGTAAACATGATCAAAGGCTGTGAAAATTAATCTGCATTGTTAATCCTTTTAATCTTTTATTTAAAATAATTCACAAAAATCTAACCTTTCATTGGATAATAATAATATAAAATGGGGGGAAAATATCATTATGAAATAAATGTTTTCTCAAATACACGTTGGACACAATTATTGGCACTCCTAGAAATTCTTATGGGTAAAATATATCTGAAGTATATTCCCATTCATTTTCACAATTTTGAGCACTCCAGGGTGATTATGAACATGAAATTATCCAGCCATGGCTTCCTGTTTCACAGAAATATAAATAGGAGGGAAAACAAAGCCCAAATTCCCTTAATCATCCATCACAATGAGAAAAACCAAAGAATATATTTCTGATGTGCAGCAAAAGATAATTGAGCTTCACAAATTAGTGAAGTGGCTTTAAGAAAAGAGCTAAAGCAGTGAAAAATCCCATTTCCACCATCAGGGCAATAATTAAGAATTTCCAATCAACATAAAATGTTAGGAAACTGCCTGGAAGAGGACATGTGTCTATATCGTCCTAATGCATGGTGAGGAGAAGAGTTTGAGTGGCTAAAGACTCTCCAAGGACCACAGCCGGAGAATTGCAGAAAATAGTTGAGTCTTGGGGTCAGAAAACCTTTAAAAAAAAAAAGTCAAACAGCACCTACATCACCACATGTTGTTTGGGAGGGTTTCAAGAAAAATTCTCCTCGTTATCAGACACGACTGGAACTTCAAATGGGACTGACTTCTGTGGTCAGAAAAAACTAAAAAATGAGCTTTTTAGCAGCAAACACTCAAGATGGGTTTGGTGAACACAGGGATAAAAAGTACCCCATGTGTACAATGAAATATACTGCTGTATATTTGGGCCTATATTGTGGGCCTATATTTCTGCTGGAGGTCCTGGACATCTTGTTTAGATACATGGCATCATGGATTCTATCAAATACCAACAGATAAAAAATCAATAAGTGACTGACTCTGTTAGAAATCTTATAATGGGCCATGTTTGGATCTTCCAGCCGGACAATAATCCAAACACAAACCTCAAAAACAACACAAAAATGGGTCACTGAGCACAAAACCAAGCTTCTGCTATGGCCATTCCAGTCCTCTAACCTGAACCCTGTAGAAAATGAGTGAGGTGAACTGAAGAGAAGAAGCTGTGAATCTGAAGGATCTGGAGTGATTCTGGATGAAGGAATGGTCTCTGATCTCTTGTCAGGTGTTCTCTAACCTCATCAGGCATTATAGGAGAACATTTAGAGCTGTTAAACTGGCAAATGGAGGTTTCAAAAAGTATTGAATAAAATGGTGCCGTTAATTGTGGCCAATGTGTATTAGAGAAAAACATTTATTTCATAATGATATTTCCCCCCATTTTAAATTCTTTTTATCCAATGAAAGGTTAGATTTTTGTGATTTTTTTTAAATAAAAGATCAAAAGGATTAACAATGCAGATTAATTTTCACAGCCTTCTTTGATCATATTTACCAAGGGTGCCAATAATTCTGACCACGACTGTATGTCGGTATCTGAGTTTATTTCAGATATGAATGCTGTGATTGTGTTGATGTGTGCGTCACTTGCATATTATTGCTCTTTTGTTGATTTTGATTGCTTCCATTGTCCTCATTTGTAAGTCACTTTGGATAAAAGCATCTGCTAAATGATTAAATGTAAATGTAATGTGTGTTGATTGAGACGATTGAAGTGAATGTGGTTTGATTTCAGTCTCAAGCTGAGGACACAGAGCATCAGATTAAACAGCAGTTTGAGAAGCTTCTTCAGTTTCTCAGAGATGAAGAAGAAGCTACAATCACTGCACTGAAGGAGGAAGAGGAGCAGAAGAAGCAGATGATGAAGGAGAAGCTGGAGGAGATATACAAACACATCTCTGCTCTTTCACA
Organism: Schizothorax lantsangensis; assembly: GCA_027422415.1. Classification (NCBI taxonomy): domain Eukaryota; kingdom Metazoa; phylum Chordata; class Actinopteri; order Cypriniformes; family Cyprinidae; genus Schizothorax; species Schizothorax lantsangensis. Next base: position 920,343 of record CM049856.1, read on the forward strand.
CACAATCAAAGACATGCAGGAGATGATGAAAGCCAGTGATGTCTGCTTTCTGAAGGTCTGATTTCAGATGATTGATTGATTGATTGATTGAGTTGTTGATGATCAATGGTGTGTTTGTTCTGCAGGAGTTTCCAGTCTCAATGGAAAGGTGAGTGATCTGCTGGTGTCTCTGCTTCTGATCCAAAGCCACTGCAGTTCTGATCCTGAATGTTCTTCCAGAGTCTCATCACAGCCGGATCCACAGATGCCTTCTGAAGCTTTGATTCATGTGCCACGATACTTGGGAAACCTGCCCTTCAGAGTCTGTAAGAAGATGCAGGACATCGTCCAGAACAGTGAGTCTGACTGCAGAAGATCTGAGCTTACACACACATACAGATGGGTGGAGACTTAAAGATTTTAGTATTATGTGTGAAGAATGAGATGATCTACTGCACCACAATTAGCAGGTTCCTTTTTAGAAATTATTTTCTTTTTTTATTTGATCAGGCTGACAGAAACATTTCCACACAAAAAAAGTTTCCCATATGATGACTGTTTATATAGTATTGAATTTGGTTTTATATATATATATATATATATATATATATATATATATGTGTGTGTATATCTCAGAAACAGAATAACAGCATCTGTTGATTGTGTCTCATCAGCTCCTGTAATTCTGGATCCAAACACTGTGAATCCATGTCTCGTTGTGTCTAATGATCTGACCAGTGTGAGATGGTGCGGCTATCGACGTCTTCCTAAAAATCCTGAGAGATTTGACTGGGAGTTGTGTGTTCTGGGTTCAGAGGGTTTTAACTCAGGAACACACTTCTGGGATGTGGAGGTTAAAGAGAGTAAATACTGGAGAGTTGGAGTAACTACAGCATCAAACCAGAGGAAGGGATGGGATTGTTTTAGCACTGATGTCTGGAGTGTGCAGTATGATGATGAAGCCGAATGGTCTCAATCCTTTGGTTATGTGAAACGGAGGCTTGATCGTGTGAGAGTGAAGCTGGACTGTGACGAAGGAATTGTGTCATTCTATGATCCTGTAACTAACACACATATATACACATTCACAACCACCTTCACTGAAACACTCTTTCCACTCTTCTGTGGTGATTATTTTTCTTGCTCTCTGAGGATCTTAGCGATCAATGGTCAGTAATCATTACTCCTGTAGCTCTGGATCTTCCTGCTTTCATCTTTCATCATATTTCAATATTTAATCCAGATCACATGAGTAAGAGACGGCTGTGATGGTCACATGACTGATATTCAGCATTAGAGCTACACTCACACTCTCAAATTTCTTTAAGGCGAGACACTGCTGGTGAATAGGGTAAAAAAATAACTAATAGTTATTGCCTTGCTTACCCAGCTGATTGATTACACTGATAGTTGCAAACATTTTTTGTTTTACAAGTTTTCTAAAATGTTATATTTAGAGTCATTATTTAATGAAACGTGCTAATTTGCATACATTTCTAGAACAAATATCTAAACACTGGATGATGTTAGTTTCAAAATTCTTGTATAGTTTTTTTGACATATTAGAGTCAAAAGTTTTTACTGAGGGAATTTTGGGTATCTAATTTTTGTCACATAATTTAGAAAATGCTTAGAATGGACAGAAAACACTATATTTTCACAATTTTGGGGGTATTAAAATGTTGTATATAATCAAGCAAATTACATATGAACAAATCCCTCTGTAAAAAACTTCAGGATATAGACAGGAATACAGATGTAAAGTTTGGTGTGTGTAAGTGCTACTGAAGAGGAGATTTATGGATCAGTGTAGGAGAAAAAACTCATTTTGAGAAAACGGCCTTTAAAATATGTATTGTAATTGAAATCTATTGACACAAATAGATAAAGTGTCTTTTGGATGTTTTCTTTCCACTAGTCTGAAGGATCCTTAGATCCTCACATGCAAATTGTGTGTTGTGTTTCTATTTTTGTTTTTTTTATTCATTTATAATCATTCATATATATAATTATTTTATAATCATTAGTCATTCATATGATTTATTATTTGGATATTTTTATAATTTGATTATTTTTTATCATTATTATATTAAGTATTTTTTATTGTTTATTCATTTATTATGTTTATTCATTCATTCATTCATGTTTCTATAGTTCATATTTCTTATTAATTTTTCCTTGTTTATGCATTTTCATTGTTGTTCAGTCTCATGTTTGTGGGGTTTCATTAACTGATTTGTCTGTATGAACAGAGATAGATAAGGGGGAATGTTTATGGAAAGCCAAGGTTTATGGGATGTTGCTGTGAAGCAGTTTTGGTATAACAGTACATGTTGAGTTTGTGCTGGTCAGAAAAAGTCTAAACATTGAAACATATGCACCTAAGATTGTTCAATAAACTCTTACTTTTTACCATCATCACTTCGTCTCCTGCTTCTGCTCTTCTCTGGCTTTTCTCGGTCAACTTCTTGACTGACAGAAGACTGCTACGTCATTTTGGGTATCAACAGCTCTCCTGACTAGTTGTTCTGTTACTGGATAAACTGATATTTTCTGACGGGATCTGGCGTCCAGGGCTGGATCCTAAATAGTATCTGGTGTAGAGACCCGATCTAACAAGTCTGAAAAAACACTTTATGAAAAAACAAAAAGCCCAAAATCTCAAACTTGACAGGTGCATGGAAAAACTGTTTTTACCTGCAGTGTCTCCCCTTAATACAACAGATCAATAAACAAGATGTTGTCTTTTATTTCACTTACGTTTTCATTTTATTTATTGATCTAATTTACAAAATTTAAACATTTCTGACCAAATTTTAAGGTTTAAGTTTTTTAGGTTAATTACCATTTCTGTTCAGTGTGTCTCTAATTTTCACAAATTAATCAAATACATAATTATAAAATATCTTTATAGTCACTGGTGTGACAAGATCTCGCAAGATTAAAATGTGACATTAGGCTTGTTTGAGATGCTTAGGGCTGCTCGATTATGACAAAAATCACAATCACAAATATTTATGGTCAGTATTTTAATCATGATTATTTAACATGATTATGAGTGGGCCATATGACCAAAACTTCATATAAATTATTTATTTAAAAATAGCAATATATCTCAAATATATATTTTCTGTAAATATGAGTGAATGAATGAATGAGGCATTTTATATAGCGCTTTATTGTGTATTGTTGTACACCCAAAGCGCTTTACAATCATATAGGGGGTCTCTCCTCAACCACCACCAGTGTGCAGCATCCACTTGGATGATGCGACGGCAGCCACAGGACAACGGCACCAGTGCGCTCACCACACACCAGCTACAGGTGGAGAGGAGAGAGAGTGATGGAGCCAATCAAGTGGATGGGGATTATTGGGAGGCCATGATTGACAAGGGCCAGTGGAGGGAATTTGGCCAGGACACCGGGTTACACCCCTACACTTTATGATGAGTGTCATGGGATTTTTAATGACCACAGAGAGTCAGGACCTCGGTTTAACGTCTCATCCGAAAGAAGAAATAAAGTTGCTATGACATCTACATTTTAGAACAGCAAAATGTCACAATTCTCAATACCACAGTAGAGTACTAGTAACTAATATTAGTAAAAAAAAGTTCTCAAAATTATTGAAAATAAAACTGTCAGTAATAAAAACGCAATGGACAAATACAATAGAAAAAAAAAATGAAACAAACTGTGCTTTAAGTATTCAGTTAACAGCGTACTACAGAAATGAATAATCAAATGTAAAATAAAACAGCATAGTCTTCACTGTAAGAACTTTCATTGTTTCTTATTAAAGATACAAAAGTCCTTCAGTCAAGAGCAGTGAGTGATTTTGTCTTTTGTTATTTGATTAGTATTAAGCACACAGTCGCAGCAGGAATATAGCCCGCTGTCACTTTAAGAGCCGCACGGATCCAATTTACTGTCATACATGTATTTGCATTCTCAACTGTTTATGTTAATTTATTACATGATCGATGGGCTTTTACATGAATAATCACTATGTGCCGCATTTTGACACATTTTTGCATGTATTTGACAGTTTAGGTGTGCATCTGGAGCTAAAAGATGACTTCACATCCCAACAAACACAGAATGTTCTCCTAAAGTTCCCATTTGGTTATATTTTTGGGAACCAAATAAGAACGTTCTAGGAACGTTCCCTGTAGGTTCTTTTTTTAATAACCTAAAGAGAACGTTCCCAGAATGTTCCCTGCAGGTTATTTTTAAGTTTTATTTTTATAACCTAGAGAGAACATTCCCGGAACGTTCCCTGCAGGTTATTTTCAGGGTTTATTTTTCTAACCTAGAGAGAACGCAGACCTGCCAACCTTGGAAATTGTTTTTGAGTACCACCGGTAAATATATATATGGATTATCATATGTCTACTTCAGATTTCTTTTGAGAGAAGTATGGATTGGCCCTTATTTAGTGCTATAAACGCATGTAATGTGTGTTTCATTCATACTAGAAGCCGGAGGGTGCCCTTGCATGTGTGCTGCTTTTTCAAATGTATGTTATAAGCGGGAGGAGCGTGTAGATTCATGGACACACACAAGCAGAGCCAGTCTGGAGAGAAATAAAATGAACGGAAATTATTTAAATGCAAAACCAAAAAAAAAACGCTCTGATTGGTCGAACTCTTCTACTTTTTATGTTGCTTGAATTGAGTACTGCGTGTGGACAGAGGCGTAATCAGGTTTTTTGCATAGTTTAGAGTGACAAATCGTACCAGCGTACCTTGAGGTTAAAATGCGTACCCGTTGGCAGGTCTGAGAACCTTCCCAGAAGGTTCCCTGCAGGTTATTTTTAGATTTTATTTTATAACCTAGAGAGAACGTTCGCTGCAGGTTATTTTTAGTTGTCATAACCATGTAAACTAATTAAAACTGCAGATGTTTCTAATTATTCTAATGCTGAAATGTGTATTTTTTAATCATAAACAAACTATTTTTGCAGAATTTCATGTCTGAAATAAGCTTTTAATAAAGTGTAGACAAAGTAGTCAAATTGCATTATAATGATAATATAATTCCAATTTTATAGCTGAAATTAAGCTGAGGTTAAGCAAAGTCTGAAAAGCATATCATATACACCGGGTTTGTTTGTATGTTTCTTCACAGCGCGCCTCTGATCTGCTCTGATTCAAGCACACGCTTTTCTCCTGTGTTCCATATAAAGCCGAGCACTCACATAATTTAAAAATCAACAGTTATTTTGTTTTATTGACTAAAACATTTATTGATCTCTTTATTGAATAATTACTTATAATTCATAAATATTCGAGAGTAAATATTATGATTTCAGAGAGATTTGACAAGTAATTGAAGAGAGCAAAACCGAGAAGTTTTTGTTTACGGACCAAAAGAGAGAAGCACATCATCGTTAATTCAGTGGTAAGAAATGAATGTAATATTAAAGTCAAATAAATGTTATTCATTTTTAATGTCTGTAAAAATTAAGTCATTGTCATTGTTATTTGGTGAAACATAATATCTGGGTTATTACATGGTACATGGTAGTTATAATAAAGAAATCTTACATAGCCTATTAACAGATACAGTAATTCAATCTAATTTAATGCTCCTTATGATGGTTAAATGTGCTCTGATTATCTTTAATGATTAAACAATAGTTTAAAACAAGACATGGTTTATAGTACTGATTATTGAGGTCCATATCTGCCGGTCTTCCATGCCGCTTATACTCTACGGGACTCGGGACGGGAGTGCTGGATGATTACAGCAGCGGTATCGGAGTAAAGAGGTTAGGAGAACGTTCTGGGAAGCTTCAGAGAACTTTCTGGGAACCTACTAGGAATGTAAATAGAACATTCCCTTTAGGTTAGGAGAACATTCTGGGAACATTCCCAGAACATTACCCTAACCTAAAGGGAATGTTCTATTTATGTTAACAAAACTTTACTGGATAACCAAAAGGGGACATTCTTGAGAACGTTCTGGGAACCAAAAACTAACATTCCCAGAAAGTTCTAGGAACCAAAAATTGTTAATTGGGATGTCCGTGTTCTGTTCCGTCTCTGAGCGCAAGCCTCCTGAGTAACAGCGATAGTTCTCTTTCGTGCTTTTAAAAATACGAATAAATCTAATGAACTTTAATAAATCAAACACGTCCCATTTGGCAAAAGTCACGTTACATGATTTTACTGATTTGCATGTAAAATTGTGCTTTTAAGAGGAGTGAAAGCCCACCGCTGGAAAGGGGGTCGGAATGGGGCGCAATAATCGTTTTATCTCCATTATTGTATTTTCATAATTGTTGGGAGGCCGAAATTTAAACTGTATTTCAATTAATTGCACAGCCCTAACACAGCTGTTTCCAAGATTGCATTTAATTCACTTCATCTGTGATAAAGTATGCAAAGAGCATCGCTACGGGGAGCAGAACGTGTCCGATCCCGCTTTCAATTCCTCCCCAAATGCAAGCGGCAACTTTTGCTGATTGGTCTGCGCAGCGCTGCTTCAAGCCAAACAGCAAATGAACAATGAACATGTCAAAGACAGTCATGCCGATCTATGCCTGGAAGCTAGATGTTTATGGGACGTTTGAGGAGACCTGCAGCATCAACCTGAAGCTCTCACCTGCACACCTGCTGAAGCTGAGCATGCGTCCCGTTATTTCTCGTTGAATATTCAGATGGCCAGGAAGGAGGCAAGGCAGACACAAGATCTGAATATACCTTTCTTCAACTTTATTGTTTCATACAATAGTATAAACACCCTTACGAAAATTAACCATGGTTTTACTATAGTAAAAGTGCCATGTTTTTTCTGTTTTTATCATTTGTATAACAACACTTTTATGACAAATAGCCTACCATAGTTAAACTATGGTCAGTGTAGTAAAACCCGAGTTAATTTGTGGTTATATGGTTTAACATCATTTGCAATTTTTGGTTTTATTTGTAGTAAAACAAATACAACTAATTTGTATTGTTTGTGTGCGTTGGTGCTCTTATTCCGAGCCCCTACTGCTTATTCCAGTGTTTAAAATGGCTGAATGAATGTGCGGTAACTTATTTAATAATGTTAAACATTTAAATAATTTTTAAAAGTAACACATTGACAGTGCGACTACTTTGAATATTCATATTTTGGCAACAAAAACAATAACAATAAAACATACACATAAACCCAAATAGGAAATAAAACGAATACATGTGTTATCGAATACATGTGTGCTAAACTTCTGAAACATTAGTGTCTCGTATTTTAGATCAGTCAATGCAATTTGGGAAAGAAATCAACCATTTCAGTATTTTTTTGAGGCCCAAAATGGGGGGAGCAGGTTAACAGGTTAAATCTGTATGTGTGTGAAAATATTCAGATGTAACCCCTTTGTAATCTTTAACATTTTCATAAGTAACTGTAATTTAATTACACATAAAGTCCCAGAATGCATTGCGTTGCCGACGTCACGTTCCCATTCGCTATTGAAATTAAATGTTTTATTTCATTAATTTTATTAAACCTGGAACTTAATTTCTTAAAAGATTTCTGCTATTTTAGGCTCTCTGGCCGAGCAGCCGTCTGTACCGACATCTTCATGAATCGAAAGAAGCTTGATGTGAACTTCAAACTCCATTGGGTGCTTTTTGAGGCTTTGGGGGACAGCCTCTGTGTTGTTGGCCAAGCGGGCTTAGCAGAATGCCAAAAGTCACGACTCTGGTGGGATTCGAACCCACAACCTTTGAATGGCCTCATTTGGCAGTCTAGAAGTCCAATGCGCTATCCATTGCACCACAGAGCCACAGGAAAGACGGGTCCTCAGGTCTCTGTGCAAATGACGCCTGGTTCAAAAAAGCCTGTCCAACAACGAGCTGACAGAGTGCAAACACCGGCAGAGAGGCATTGCTGGGATTCGAACCCAGGAGCTCTTGTTTACAAGACACAGGCGCTTTGACCAGCTAAGCCACCGCACCCTGCTGCAACCAGCATTCTTTGACAGCAGCTGAGGGGTGGTTCGCTAACTAAATCCTCTGCAACGTTTGCATCCGCTTTAACCAACTAAGCCACTTGCATCCCCTTCTCGGAAAGAAATTCCACGCACCCCGAGGTGCACCACGCACTTCAAAAGTCACCACTGGGATTCGAATCCAGGATCTCTTGTTTACTACACAGGCGCTTTAACCAACTAAGCCACTTCGCCAACCTGCACGTTTGGTCTCCGGGAGGGCGACTCAGAGGATCAAAGCATCCAGAGAAGAGGCCACCGGGCCTGGCGCTGGATAGCTTAAAATGTGCGTTGACAACTCAGTCGGGATGGTTTAGAAACGGAATCACCTGCTGACTTTGCACTCCTCGCTATCCCAGTTTGCGGTCCGATCTCAGAAAACCACACACTTGAGGGACACGAGAACTGCCAAAGGCACCGATGAGATTCGAACCCAGGATCTCCTGTTTACGAAACAAGCGCTTTAACCAACTAAGCCACGGCGCTGCAGGATATCAGCGACCGAATCAGACAAATTTAAGATTCAATCAGAACATCGAAACATTAGGAGCTGAAATTCCACAGAGGCCCAAGAAACAGGACAACGTCATAAATCAGAATCAGAATGAGGTTTATTGCCAGGTATGTTTACACATACAAGGAATTTGTTTTCATGACAGAAACTACCGCAGCGCAACAGAATGACAGTGACAGAACAAAAAACACAGATAATAAAAATAATTAAAAAGAACAAGTAAACAAGTAATAACAATATACAAATGACAATTGTATGTACAGGTATATAACAGTAGACAGCTTTGTATGTACAGGTATATAATGTGCAATTGAAATGTAGACTAATGTGTGTTAGATAAATTAAGTGTATAAGTGTATAAATAGTGTGTGTACCATAATTATTGTCAAGTGTTCATGAGATGGATTGCTTGGGGGAAGAAACTGTTCCTGTGTCTGGTCGTTCTGGTGCTCAGAGCTCTGTAGCGTCGACCAGATGGTAACAGTTCAAAGAGGGAGTGTGCTGGATGTGAGGGGTCCAGAGTGATTTTGCCAGCCCTTTTGCTCACTCTGGATAAGTACAGTTCTTGGAGAGTAGGGAGGATTGTACCAATGATTCGCTCAGCAGTCCGGACTACCCTCTGTAGTCTTCTGAGGTTAGATTTGGTAGCTGAGCTGAACCAGACAGTTATTGACGTGCAGAGGACAGATTCAATGATGGCAGAGTAGAACTGTTTCAGGAGCTCCTGTGGCAGGTTAAACTTCCTCAGCTGGCGAAGGAAGTACAACCTCTGCTGGGCCTTTTTTACAATGGAGTCTATGTGATTGTCCCACTTCAGGTCCTGGGAGATGGTGGTGCCCAGTGACCTGAATGACTCCACTGCAGTCACAGTGCTGTTCATGATGGTGAGTGGGGGAGAGCAGGGGGGTTTCTCCTGAAGTCCACGATCATCTCCACTGTTTTGAGTGTGTTAAGCTCCAGGTTGTTAAGACTGCACCAGACAGCCAGCTCCGTAACCTCCTGTCTGTAAGCAGACTCGTCACCGTCCTGGATGAGGCTGATCAGTGTGGTGTCGTCTGCAAACTTCAGGAGCTTGACGGAGGGGTCCTTAGATGTGCAGTCGCTGGTGTACAGGGAGAAGAGCAGTGGGGAGAGAACACAGCCCTGAGGAGCTCCAGTGCTGATGGTACGGGTGCTGGATGAGAATTTTCCCAGCCTCACTAGCTGCTGCCTGTCTGTCAGGAAGCTGTTGATCCACTGACAGATGGAGGTGGGCACGGAGAGCTGAGTTAGTTTGGGCAGGAGGCGGTTTGGAATGATAGTGTCAAAGGCCAAGCTGAAGTCCACAAACAGGATCCTCACATAAGCCCCTGGTCTGTCTAGATGTTGCAGAACATAATGCAGTCCTATGTTGACTGCATTGTCCACAGATCTGTTTGCTCTGTAGGCAAACTGAAGAGGATCCAGCAAGGGTCCAGTGATGTCCTTCAGGTGGGCCAGCACCAGTTTTTCAAATGACTTCATGACCACAGACGTTAGTGCTACAGGCTTGTAGTCATTTAGTCCTGTAATTTTGGATTTCTTTGGGATGGGGATGATGGTGGAGCGTTTGAAGCATGAAGGGACTTTGCACAGTTCCAGTGATCTGTTGAAGATCTTTGTGAAGATGGGGGCCAGCTGGTCAGCACAGGATTTCAGACAGGCTGGTGTGACACCGTCTGGGCCTGGTGCTTTTTTCCCTTTCTGTTTCTGGAAGACCTGGCGCACCTCGTCTTCGCTGATCTGAATTGCAGGTGTGGGGGAGAGGGGGGTTGCTGGAGGTGTTAATGGTTGTGTGGAGAGGTGTCCAGGGCGGGTGTGGGGTGTTTTTTCAAATCTGCAGTAGAACTCATTCAGATTGTCTGCCTGTTGTTGATTCTCCACAGTGCTGGGGGATGGTGTCTTGTAGTTGGTTAACTCTTTCAGACCTTTCCACACTGATGCTGAGTCACTGGAAGAGAATTGGATCCTTAGCTTATCGGAATAAATCTGTCCAGATCCTAGCGCCAGCCTGTCTGAAGAAAGCCTAACCAGCAAGCGTCTTTCACAGAACAGCTTGCAACATTAAAACAAAAGGAACACTTATTGATAATTCCAACACAGGAAGGAGATCGTCAAATTTGGGGCAAGTAATCAAGACTGATGGTCAAAGAGATGGCCGTCACATGTAAATCTGTGATAGAGATCACGAGCTACAGACTTTCTTGGGCGGGTCTCCCCCCATACAAGACAAAGACTTAGACTGAAATTCCTTAGGAGACCTTTTAACCTCTCTCTGGTCTTCAAAAATCATGTCTCTATGTCCTACACAGAACTACACAGAGACTGCCTTTTCCATATGCACCATCAAATTACCCTCTTCTCTTTTTGCTTCAACTTTTGCCACCGCGTTTTGACGCTGCTTTTTAGCGTGCTCTGGCCTACGTGCCAGCTGCTACCGCGATGAGAAGAAAAACCACCTAGTCTCGTTACATCCTTTTATTCTTTTACTTTAGTTTATTTTCTTTCCGTTGAGTTTCGTGTTCAAAAGTTAAGTTTGCCGCAAAGGCCAGCTCCGACTGCACCCGCTTCAAACTTCAACTAGCCACTGAAACCATCGCCAGCCAACGCCCAAGACATCACTACAAACAATCACTGAACTGTCAGCCAATCAGCAACTTCGGGGAAACCCCCTTTCCTGCAATGACGACGAACAGAAGGGAATCCCTTAACACAAATGCAAAGCAAGTAAAACCATTCCAGATTTTTGCTGAGCTGGTGCATTTAATACAAATTTTAGCCTCATTGAGAAACTCAATGCGAGGGTTAATTAAGTGATTGATGGTTGTTCAGATCTATGCAATATCACATATTGCTGTAAACTTGGGATATCACATTTTCATTCTCTTGAACTCATCCTTTCCTTACTTTCTCTCCTTCTGCAACGTTTGAATGTGTGAATGCTTGTGTTCATGTGTTAGATTAGTTTACATGTCTTAGATTTATCAAATAAAGCCTTGTTTATATTGAAAAAAGACGTATCTTGTGTTTTGTGCTCACAAGTTAATGTCTTAATCTGCCGATTTTGTTACTGTGCTATTTAATAGTGTTTTCACTATATTTTGGATTTTAATGTCCAGTGCAGAGTTGTTGTTATACGGCTCATCCACTGAATCGCTGCCGCCTCAGTGATCAGCCGTGAAACAGTGATTCTGTTCAAATTCCCTATAAAATCATAATTGATTCCCTTTGAGCTAAATTAAACTATTTCCTTTAAATTACATATTACGTTTATTTTACGTTACAGTGCCGACCAGCAAGCTACACCTCCGGGAGGGCGACTCAGTGGATCAAAAACATCCAGCAGTGATGCCAACGGTCCACGGGCTGGACAGCTTAAGAGATTTTTCACAACTTTCTGTTGCCTGAGGGCAACACTGTGCAATATAAGGATAAAAAAAAAAGCCAAAAGCCACAACTCTGGTGGGACTCAAACCCACAACCTTTGAATGGCTTCAACTAGCAGTTTAGAAGTCCAATGCGCTATCCATTGCTCCACAGAGGCCCACACCAAAGATTCTTCCGGGCTTGTGCCAGTGCATCGCCGTGAGGTCGTGTGCTTGGTGGGTAGGAAGGACAAGGTCCTCAGGTTTCTGTGCAATTGGAATGCGGTTTGAAAAGCAGAGGCACTGCCAGGGCCTCCTGTCCAAGAAAGAACCCACAGAGCAAAGCCACCGGTTAAGAGGCATCACTGGGATTCAAACCCAGGATCTCCTGTTTACTAGACATTCACTTTAACCAACTAAGCCACAGCGCCAACCTGCATGGTCTGTGTTTGTTGGCCAAGTGGGTTTAGCAGAATGCCAAAAGTCACAACTCTGGTGGGACTAGAACCCACAGCCTTTGAATGGTCTCATCTGACAGTCTAGAAGTCCAATGCGCTATCCATTGCGCCACGTGAACGTTTTTCTTCCAGGTTTGTGTCCGTCCAGCTCTGTGTCCGTCCAGCTCTGTGCACAGGAAAGACAGGTCCTCAGGTCTCTGTGCAATTGACACCCGGTTCAAAAAAGCCACAGCACTGTCAGGGTCTCCTGTCCAACGACGAGCCAACAGAGAATAACCACTGGTAGAGAGGGACCACTGGGATTCGAACCCAGGATCTCCTGTTTACAAGACAGGCGCTTTGACCAGCTAAGCCACAATGCCTACCTGCCGTGGACCGTTTGCATGGTGTGCAATCCTTCAAAAGCAGGTTTTCAAAAGCACACCCTCCACAAGTGCCGCTGCGCAAAGACACACGAGCAGACAACCAAAGGCACCACTGGGATTCAAACCCAGGATCTTCTGTTTACTAGACAGGTGCTTTAACCCACAACCTTTGAATGGCCTCATCTGACAGTCTAGAAGTCCAATGCGCTATCCATTGCGCCACAGAGCCCACCAGTGTGGGCCACGTGAAGGTTTTTCTTCCGGGTTTGTGCCCGTCCAGCTCTGTGAGGTTCGCACACTTTGTGCAAAGGAAAGACAGGTCCTCAGGTCTCTGTGCAATTGACGCCCGGTTCAATAAATCGACAGCACTGTCAGAGTCTCCTGCCAAACGACAAGCCGACAGAGAATAACCACCAGCAGAGAGCCACCGCTGGGATTCGAACCCAGGATCTCCTGTTTACAAGACAGGCGCTTTAACCAACTAAGCCACGTCGTCAACCTGCACGCTCAGTGTCCGGGAGGGAGACTCAGAGGATCAAAGCATCCAGAGACGAGGCCAACAGCCAGGTACTGCACAGCCTAAAAGAGTTGTTTTGACAACTTAGTCGGGGTGGCCAGCTGTACAGCAGTGGATTAATTTTTTATTTTTTTGGTGAACATAATCGTCTGATATTGTAAATGTGGCCAATTACATTTGCATTAAGCACCCAGTTTGCACTTGTCTATAGTTTAAAGTAATGAGCCTAAAGTAGGTAAAGGTCCATGTTTAACAAAATGTTTTATGAAATTACAAATAAATAAACAAACAAATAAATCAATTCAGTTTAGTTTTATACATGCATTTTTGTTTCCATCTATTTTGTTCTAATGTCACAAATAATAATCTCAAGGTTTACTGGATTTTACATGATTCCTTGATTCTTTTGTAGTGTGGGCTCGGTGAAGTGTACTAAAAACATTTTTCACATGTGTGCTGTCCTCCAAATTGACCCACAACCTAATCAGTTTGTATATAACAAAATGAATGCATTCATGAACTCCATGTGAGACTTCAAGTTGGCTCAAGACAAGTAGCCTAGCTATTCACGATGAAAATGTATCGAGTAAAATGTTTCCATATGTCTATGCCTGTGATCTGTCGAAAAAGGCATAGGTTCCAAGGTTTATGAAAGTCCTAAAAGCATGAAGCATTTTTTTTTCTTGTGATATCAACACAAGTTGTTTTCTCGTAATCTAGCCTATCCCAGTGTGAAAAAGGAATTGGGAAACGCCCCCTTCTTGTTCCGCAGCCTATACTTTCAAGTACAGCTGAAAAGCTGAAAGCTGAAAAAATTCAGAGGATTAATTTCATTCAAAGGTAATAAGGCAACAAGGCACGTCCGAATCTTTATCGATTTCCAGGTGAGAGTTGAGCTAAAAAATAAAAAAGTTTGTGTGTGGCCTAAATGTAGGTTTTTGACTAACTTTTTCCACTTTTAATGTCGTTTTAGCAATATATTTGTATTGTAGTAATCAAGTATTTGCATAGTTATCCGCAAGGTTCTCTTGTAGATCATTAAATCGTTGCTGCCTCAAGTCTGTCTGAATTATTACTTTCGGGAGGAACCGTGAACAAACGCTGCCTGTCAAGGCATTGACTGATGAGGGAGCGAGTCATCAAAGCTTTCGCAGCAGCAGCGTCGAGTCTTCAGAGGAGAGGTGAGCAGTTCACGGCATTTCTTATATTTAAATTAAACTACAGTTTACACAGTTTGTTTATGCAACAATATGCGAGGTCGTTTCTGCCTTAATTATGTTTTAAGTCCCAGATATTTAGACAGAACCCAAGGATGTTGTTTTTCATGCTAAATCTGTTCAAAATTTTTGGTTTGATTTTTTTTTATATATTATTATTATTTATCTATTATTATTTTTAATTAGGCTACGTGTTTTCATTTATCTTAATTTCCATATTTACATGCTGCAACGTGTGATTTTTAATGAAATATTTGACTAATAATTCGCTCGTTTCTCTCCACTAATCCTCACTCACGTTGATGCTGATCAAATACCATGTGAGACTAATTTTAATTACTTCTCGTTTATTTGTGCAGATTGGCTTTTTGTAACGAAAAAAAACAAAACAAAAAACAGATCACCTTATATATAACCTTATAGCACAAGTAAATATCCCTGTATTATTTTCCCTCCTCGCGCTGCTTCACTCCAGTCCAACGGGTGGCGCTAAAACACATACGATTGTTTGCCAAACACCATTAAAGGGGTCATATAATGCCATTTTTGTACAAGTTAATATGATTCTTTAGGGTCTAAATGAAAAGTTTGTAATATACTTTAATTAAAAATTCTCGTTAGTATTGTAAGAAAACACAAATTTTACCTGGTCAAAAACAGCTCTCTGTTCAGCACGCCATTTCAGTGCATGTGCCTTTAAATGATCATGAGCTCTACTCACCCCGCCTCTCTGCTCTGTGGGGCGTGACACAACACACGTGGAGTGTTGCCTTGACAACAGTTGAGGGTATCTTTTGGGGGAAGAATGGCAGCGGGAGTTTCTGAGGACACTGTGCAACCATATCAATTTGAACCGGAGTCGGACCCGGAACAAGATGATGGCCCCGAAGAAGTTCGACAATTAAGGCTCGAACAGGACGTTTCTGAATGGTTGGTTAACGTAATGTCACTTTGATCTATCTTTGTATGTACTGGCAGGGTAGCGTAGTGAGACACGAACGCTATGTGTTTACTGATGTATAGTTCATTGACAGATTGATGTTACAGCTAATGGCCATGAAAAACTTTTTTTTCGTTAAATGTAGGCTTGATGTACTGTTAACTTTACCACAGCGTACACAGTTTATAATAACACAATAACCATAACGCGTTGTTCATTACAAACGTGGGATTATGAATTATATTGAGAACGTCGTACACAGAGAACATGCCGTAATGTACACTTGATTTCACGTAATGAAAGTTAGTGTAAACTTTAGCCACATTCATGGTGAAACATGCAAGCGATTAGCAAAGATTAATATAAAGGTTAATAAAACGTTACACTCACTTCTTCTGGAGGTGCAGCAGGAACACGAATAGTTGGTACCGATCCTTTTTTCAGGAGCAGCTTCTTGGCAAAACCAGCTGTAAACTGACCCTCGTTTATAAAGCAGTCTGGTGAGAAATGATTTGCGCAAACATGAAAGAATTGAGGTTGATCTGGGGAACTATTCCCTTCGAAAACAAAACTCAGCCACTGCGTCTTCAGCGGTTCTGATTTAGGAACATCAAAACAACTGCTGTGTTCGTTATTACACCCAAGAACAGAACACCACGATCACTTAGACGCCATTCTGCTCCAGCGTATCAACAATGGCGGACTATGATGACAGCTCGCTCAGGGCGGGTCTGTGTTGAAACGCTCCTGTCAGTCAACAATCGTGGGATTGGCCTCCCATCTTGTGACGTCACAAGACGAACAGCTCGATTTGAGACAGGGGAAAACATATTAGGAGATTTAAAAAAAAAACATGGCTCCATTCACTCAAAACCATGTTTTGAGCCTCTTCAGGGCACTAAAACTCCTCTCGGCTTCTGAGGAGGAGGCAGGGACAACCAGTTAAGGACAACCTTAACAAAGTCTCAAGCCCTGTCCACACGAACACGGTTATTTTCGAAACCACAGCTTTTTCTATGCGGTTTGGCTGTTCGACCACATAGCACCAGGACACTGAAACCGAACATTTTTGAAAACTCCTGCCAGGGTGAAGATTTTCAGTGTTATCGTGTAGATAATGAAACCGGAGATTTTGGCTTGTGAAGCCGGAGCCTGCGCTGTTATCTCTACCTACTGGAAACTTTTTCAGGCTTCTGATTGGCCAACATGGCTTTACAGTTGAGATTATATTGCCACCTGTTGGTTTGGCATGCTCTTAACAGTGCATTTATTTTTAAAAATGGAAGAAGGAAGTTTTAGTTGTTTCCACTGTTTGGAAAAAAATTCAAGTGATCGTGCTGGCGCCTCCATGTCCTGCAAAGCGCGCTTCAGCTTCAACTTCAACTCTCCACATAAACGATTGGATATGTGTGTAATAGCATGAATTTATCTAGGTTAAGCATTTAAATTAACGTTGTGATATGCTTGAACTGTTTTATATCTATAGATTTTATTTTAAGCAAGTTGAGATGGCTAATTTTAAGATGATTTGAGAAGGCTAAATTGATCAAATATAGGCTATGATCAACTCACTGTCTGCCGCTGGCCGCTTGGTCGTTACTTAAAATAAAAAAATTATATTTAATGAACAAAAATTCTCTTACATACAAAACTGAAATATTTTAATAGCTGAAACAGTAGTATAAGCTGTTTTGGGAGAAAGGGAAAAAAAGACGGGCTCCAGTCAGTCTCCGGCCGAGAATTATGATAAACTGTCAGACAAGGGCTGGGCTCTAATCCACTTCATTTTGTTCTCTTGCTTTCATCTGTGGGCATGATCTTGATAGATGTATTTTACCATTTTGTTGAGTCAAAACGTGTGACACATTCGTTCAGCTCTCGCTGACCATTTGGTCATCTCAAAAAAAAAAAAAAGAAAAAACTCGGAAGAAATCCTGCAGACGCCCCTGGTACACAGTGTCCAAGCAGATGTAATACTGGGGCCTGCAGTAGAACTGAACATTAGGCTGTACATCCGGGGCCCATTTCAATAAGGAGGTTCAACCAACTCTGAGTTTAAACTTGAACTGAGTTGACTTACCGTGAGATGGGAAACTCTGAGTTTTCGGTTTCAGAACGGCTGAATTGTGTTATGCTGAGTTCACACTGCACGATTTTCAAACTCGTCGAATCGCCGTTGTTTTCACACTGCGTGACTATCTGGGGTAGCATTCAGTCGCTGCTGTGTTCACATTGCACGATGGATCGGCGACAACTCTGTCTGATCCGCAAACTACGTTTCACAACAAAACACACGCGAGAAGTGATAAGGAAATAACGCGAGAACCCATGTGTGTCAGACCGGAGTTCTCGAGCGAGACTGGAAGTATTATAAAAATATAGCCCGCAAATTGTCTGTGTGCTGATTTCCAGCTACAAAAAGAAAAGCAGATTATGCAGGAGGGAGATGCAGGGAACAGGGATTGTGTGTTCTGCAAAGAGAGGTAAATAATAATTTTGCAGTAACTGTTATGTTGATGTTGCGGCTGGTCAAGCAAATGTTTGTGCTTGTTTCTGTATGATATAATTGTACATATATCTATTAAAATACTGATATTCTGGTCTATAACTCCTCCCCGAACTTCCCTCTGCCCTGTATCTTGGCCTCTCATTGGCTGAAGGTCATCGCCGATGTAGTTTTCAGTCAGAAATCATTGCACTCAGCGTGATTGTGAATCGATGTGTCGGCGATTCCCTCAGATCGCGTCTTTGATCATTCACACTGCGCGATTGTCATTCGCGTGAACTAGCACCGATTTGCCTCCGATCTCTGGCATTTGTCGGCGATTTATCAAAACCTGTCGGCGAGTGAAAAATCAGGCTAAAATCGTGCAGTGAACTCGGCATTAGTTCATTAAACTCTGAGTATGTTGACTCTGTAGTGCGTGCACCACGACTATGAAAAGTCAATGCGTAACTTTAATTCTTAATAACTTACAGGGTTACTCCACCCCAAAATTAAAATTTTGTCATAAATTATCATAAATTACTCACCCTCATGTCGTTCCAAACCCGTAAGACTTCCGTTCGTATTCGGAACACAAATTACGTTATTTTTTATGCTTTCTGCTCTATGACCCTCCCAGCAATGTAATGAACACGATCAAAGTCCAGTAAAATAATCCATGTGAGATCAGGGGTTCAACTGTAATTTTACGAAGCTACGAGAATAGTTTTTGTACGCAAACAAAACAAAAATAAAGACTTTATTCAACAATTTGTCTCCTCTGTGTCACCGTAGCGCCATTTTGGAAAATATCCACTGGACACAAACTGTGTAAGCTGTTCTGTGTCAGCCGCACCACACCTTTTAATAACTGTTATAATATCAGAGGTGAAAAATGTAAATTATTGAACTAATATTCATTTTAATGGTATCCCATGGCAAAAAAAAAGAAAAAAAGAAACAAGAACGTGGCAGCAGCTAAAAACGAAGTATAAAAACACAATTCAATCAAGGTAAAGCTTTAAACATGAAAGGTTCATGGGTGTGGGCTAAAAGACTTTACAAACATTTGACATTAAATATCATTCAGTGTCTATTTTAATGCACTGCAGCTTTTTCCACATAGTCTAACACTCTTTTCACATAATTAAATATTCTCTAATCCAACCTGTTACATTTCTTAATTAGTAATAAATTAACTCCTGACTTGTACTCAGTCGACAGCAAGAAGGCAGAGATTCGCAAAAAGGGGGGAGAACCTGCAGCAGCACCACTGACAGATGAAGAGGAGATGATCAAGTATTGGAAGAGTTTTAAAATCCAAAAGGAAAAAGAATAACTGTTGCTTTTGTATTTGTAGGATATAAAGATGACCAAAAAAATGGTGAATAATTTGTTTATTTAACAGCTGTGTTGGTGGTTACGGCTCGTAGTACCCCTCCATCTGGCATCCTTCCATTCCATACAGTAATCAGTTTCATTTTCAGAAGGTGTGATGGTGGAGATATGCTTGTCATCAATGCATCCAACCACACTGTAAATCCTGAAGGAAATCCTGATTATTGGGTTACTTCCAGAGGTCACAGAAAGATGTTATCAAGTGAACGTCATTTATCAGATTATCCTCATTTAAACTGCTTGCTATTACTTATTTTACAAATTATCTGCCAATGGGAAATTAAAAATTAAAAATATTCTTGTTTCCGTTTGCATTAAGTTTTTTTTTTCTTATGGTGGACAATATTACATATTTGCACTTAAAAGGAAAATCCCCCAAGAAACAAGACTGAATATCTTAGATCATTTTTCATCTCTATAGAAAATGCATCTTAACTTAAGAATTTTTAGATATTTATACTTGAAATAAGACAAAAGAAATCAATAAATAAAGCATTTTTGCAGCATGAATGAAGTATTCAAACATCTTTTAAGTTTTCAAAAGGAACTCTGGGTTCATTGAAAAAAACCCGCAAATTCTGTCATTACCCAATAGAGTTCAATGGAACAAATCACCACAGTTATCGAGCAATGAACCATGGTAACTGACTCTGAGTATAAGTTACCTCTCTTTCAGAAATGGGCTTGACTTACCCCACTTTCTCGGGTTTGACATTCCTCCCAGTCTGAACCGGAAAACCCAGAGATTCCCTCATTTCAGGATTAACATACTCAGAGTTTTCACTTAACCTCCTTTCTGAAACAACAGACCTCTGGTGAGATTTTTCTCCATTGTTCACGAGTTTGCCTGCCGAATGGAGGCTTGAACCCAAAGCTCGGCTTGAGGGCCAAGTTCAAACCCCCAAAAAGTGCTTACAAGTGACAGCAAGCTGGGTAATCATCTGGGAGTCATTTTGGTAATACAAGTAGAGAAAACTTTAATGGATTGAATTCCTCTCCCCCAAGAATATGCAGAATACATTTCGCTGTTGCGGCATTGGGGAAATATAAGGTGGGTGAGGGCAGAGCCGATCCTCCCTATACGCAGAATACGCAAGCTGCGTAGGGCCCCGAAACACCCCTGGCCCCCTTGCTCTCAAAGATGTGTTAAATTTAGTTTCGTTTTTGAGTTTGGCCAGCGGTTATGAAAACATGAACGATCGTTTATTTTAATGCGGTGCGCTGTCACCCTCTCTACGTAAAAGTCAGTCAAATCATGTAACATGAATGTATGTATGTGTATATATTTATAATACACTGTCTATTTTTTGTATTTGTCACTTTGTCTATTTTTTCTTTTCATAGATGGTGAAATGTATTACCTTTGCCACAAAGGCACAAAACAACAGATTAAAGTAGAAGTTGTGTGTGGGGCAGAAACGGCAAACAAAATGTTCAAGGAGTTCCATGCAAGCAGCCTCGGAGCTCACACTGGACAAAAAATAAAACATGAAACGCAATATTTATAAGATTTTACTGACCTGGCATGTCAAAAGACATTGACACCTGAATAATAACGTACAGAATTACTACTTTTGCAATATGATAAAATGCCAATAATTTCCAACATTATACTGTTTTGATAACGGGTGGCACAGAGTAAACCATGTCAGGCCAGCAGATCATCAGTGAAGGAGCAAAACGAATGCACTCCAATTGTGTTATGCCTTTCCATCACACATTTATTCATCATTATTTTTTAGAATTTAATTAGAAATAACAATTAAGTTATAGAATTAAATAAGAACAGTTTGATCATTCCCAAAAAGACGATTTATATTTCTTAAAATTGCAGTAAATTATTTTGTTTCTATTTAATTAACTCTATGTTAAACAGCCTTTTGAGCTTGTGGGGGTGGCTCTAATAGGCAAATTAGCATTGACGGACAATGGCAACCAATACATTTGTGTTATCATTGATTATATGACCAAGTAGCCCCAGGCTCATCCCCTGAAATCAAAGGCTGCCAGGGAGGTTGCAGATTGCCTGTTACAATTTGTGCATCAGTTTGAGGCACCTAAGAGAGTCCTCACAGACCAGGGAAAAGAGTTTGTAAACACAATCATACATGTTCACACATAAACAAATTAATAAGAAATTATTAAACTTTTTGGCAACTTTTTTTCAATATACACACCTTTCATCTTTTCCCTGAGAACTTTACGAAACGGTTTTCTCTTATAAAATTGCAGCTGAACAGTCATACTGTGTCTGCAAAGTTCTAAACATTAAAAGGTCATTGTGCACAAGTAGAGGAGGACGATAGAAATGCAAAATTCATGGGTTCAGTTCCTAACGAATGCACATAATGATTATGTGCACACTAAATACACTATTATTTAAGTGGGATAAAAATATCTACCAGATGCATGAATGTAAAGGCTCTTTCCTAATTGCTTTGAAACTGAAAATAATGTTATTATATTGCCAGATCCCTTTGCAAGCTTGTCAAAGACAAGCCCAATGACTGGGACAAGCACCTGGATGCCATTATGTTTGGGCTTTGCACAAAGCGGCAGATGACAACAAAGTACTCGCCGTACTTTTTAATGTTTGGAAGAGAGGCCCATTACCCTTCCAAAATACCTGAGCACTATTGGGGAACTGCAGATTGTTATATTATTCCAATAATTATCATTAATGACAAATAGATAGCACTTTTTTAACAGTATTGTCCTGCACCTTTTTCAGATTGACAAGAGTGTGGAGGGCACATTGTCAGTTGAGGAATTAACTGAATCAGCTATTGCCATCAGTGAGGTTTGACTGAGACTCATGCAAATACCAGAGCTTCCCAAGAAAGGGTTAGGTGACAAACAAAACAAAAGAATGCCCTGAACAAATTCAAAGTGGGGGACAGAGTGTGGAGACAAAATATAAGGAGCCAACAACGAAAGGGTGGCAAATTGGAGGCAAACTTTCTTGGCCCCTATACAATAACTTTATTGGAAGGCAAAAGTGCCAGTGCTGTCTCCATCCTGCTCCTCACTGGCCTCTCCACCACCAGTGCCATCACCGGCATCTCCACCACCAGTGCCAGGACTGTCTCCAACCTGCTCCTCACCTGCATCTCTACCACCAGTGCCATCACTGGCATCTCCACCACCAGTGCCAGGACTGTCTTCAACCTGCTACTCACCAGCGCCATCACCAGCATGTCCACCACCAGTGCCAGGACTGTCTTCAACCTGCTCCTCACCAGTGCCAGGACTGTCTCCAACCTGCTCCTCACCGGCATCTCCACCACCAGTGCCAGGACTGTCTCCAACCTGCTCCTCACCAGCATCTCCACCACCAGTGCCATCACCAGCATCTCCACCACCAGTGCCAGGACTGTCTTCAACCTGCTCCTCACCAGTGCCAGGACTGTCTCCAACCTGCTCCTCACCGGCATCTCCACCACCAGTGCCAGGACTGTCTTCAACCTGCTCCTCACCTGCATCTCCACCACCAGTGCCATCACCGGCATCTCCACCACCAGTGCCAGGACTGTCTTCAACCTGCTCCTCACCAGCATCTCCACCACCAATGCCAGGACTGTCTCCAACCTGCTCCTCACCTGCATCTCCACCACCAGTGCCAGGACTGTCTCCAACCTGCTCCTCACCAGCATCTCCACCACCAGTGCCATCACCGGCATCTCCACCTCCAGTGCCAGGACTGTCTCCAACCTGCTCCTCACCTGCATCTCCACCACCAGTGCCATCACCGGCATCTCCACCACCAGTGCCAGGACTGTCTTCAACCTGCTCCTCACCTGCATCTCCACCAGCAGTGCCAGGACTGTCTCCAACCTGCTCCTCACCAGCATCTCCACCACCAGTGCCAGGACTGACTCCAACCTGCACCTCACCAGCATCTCCACCACCAGTGCCATCACCGGCATCTCCACCACCAGTGCCAGGACTGTCTTCAACCTGCTCCTCACCTGCATCTCCACCACCAGTGCCAGGACTGTCTCCAACCTGCTCCTCACCTGCATCTCCACCACCAGTGCCAGGACTGTCTCCAACCTGCTCCTCACCTGCATATCCACCACCAGTGCCAGGACTGTCTTCAACCTGCTCCTCACCTGCATCTCCACCACCAGTGCCAGGACTGTCTCCAACCTGCTCCTCACCAGCATCTCCACCACCAGTGCCAGGACTGTCTCCAACCTGCTCCTCACCAGCATCTCCACCACCAGTGCCATCACCGGCATCTCCACCTCCAGTGCCAGGACTGTCTTCAACCTGCTCCTCACCTGCATCTCCACCACCAGTGCCATCACTGGCATCTCCACCACCAGTGCCAGGACTGTCTTCAACCTGCTCCTCACCTGCATCTCCACCAGCAGTGCCAGGACTGTCTCCAACCTGCTCCTCACCAGCATCTCCACCACCAGTGCCAGGACTGTCTCCAACCTGCTCCTCACCAGCATCTCCACCACCAGTGCCATCACCAGCATCTCCACCACCAGTGCCAGGACTGTCTCCAACCTGCTCCTCACCAGCATCTCCACCACCAGTGCCATCACCGGCATCTCCACCACCAGTGCCAGAACTGTCTTCAACCTGCTCCTCACCTGCATCTCCACCACCAGAGCCAGGACTGTCTCCAAGCTGCTCCTCAGCAGCATCTCCACCACCAGTGCCAGGACTGTCTCCAACCTGTTCCTCACCAGCATCTCCACCACCAGTGCCATCACTGGCATCTCCACCTCCAGTGCCAGGACTGTCTTCAACCTGCTCCTCACCTGCATCTCCACCACCAGTGCCAGGACTGTCTTAAACCTGCTCCTCACCAGCATCTCCACCACCAGTGCCATCACTGCTGTAAGGAAATAAGTTCAAGTTCATAGGGGGAATCAAATCCAAAGATTCTGAATCAACTTGATTAAAACTGATTCAAAACTGATAGTTTACACTTGATCAACTATTCGTCCAGCGAAATATTAAAATCAGTATATCTTAACAATTTTGATATTTATATTATTCCCTTGGCCAAAGGTCATAATAGGTGCTAGTGATATTTTATTAACTATGAGCTAGAGAACAAAATCTGGGCATGAGGTTAGCTTAAACACATAACACAAGACACTTCTCTTTGTAATGAATCAAAAATTTTATTGTTACACTACTCTAATGCACATGACACTAACACACAGTTGAGAGGATGAGAGTAACTGAGTTTGAATGAAGTCCCATAAGTCTGTTCAAAAACTTGACTGGAAGTGTATATTTAAAAATGAATATTTATATAAAAGTGTTTCTATTAAAAAAACATTGTTGTTTAATCGGCATCCGTCATCTGAGGAGATTACAAAGATAAAACAAGTGTTTTTTGTTTTACTCTGAAACATGAAATGTGGAGTTATCTGCTTTTGCCAAAAAAACGACTGTTGGAGTTATCTGCTTTTGCTATAAAACAAACTTTTAATATTAAAAAAAACATACTTTCAATGAACTTAAATTTTGTAAGTTACCTCTATTTGTTTAAGTTATCAAAACAACCCAACTGCAGTTTGATTGATATTACTTGGAATGCACAATAAAAAAAACATGATTTCTGAAAATAAATAAAAATGGAGTTATCTGTTTTTGCAAATAAACTCTTCATATATAGTCGCCACTGGTGACCTCAGCAAAAACTTCACTCACAAATGAATATTTTTGGTTGCAAATGTAATAGGGCTGCAACTAACGATTATTTTTATAATCGATTAGTTGGCCGATTATTATTATTATTATTATTCGATTAATCAGATAAAAAAAGCCAGTGTTTCCGCTACATTAATTCAGCCGTGGCGGGCCGCCACACCAAAAATCATCCCCGCCACGGCTGCAGCTTCTCAGTAACATCATAATGACGCCGCTCGCTCAGTCAGGTAATTAGCAGAGAACACAGAGCAGGACTTGAATTTCAGCGCGGGTTTGCGGCTATTAATAATAATTCTACTCATTCCCGCAGGTTCCGTGCTTATAACGCGATGACAGATGACGCAATGTATCATTTGCTCGTGCTTTTGAGTCTTGCTCATTTAAAGTGAGAGACCTCACTCGCGCGCTCTCTTATAGAACATCTTCTGTGAGCCCACAGATCGCGATAAACTGAGAGTGACAGCTTTTAAAGATTATTAAGGGAGTTTGCTAATATTTCTATATTCAACATTTTATATTTAAAACATTAATCTCAACATGAATTTATGAATTTAATTGCACTCATGCCACCTCTGAGCCTCATTAAACGTACCTACAAGCCACTTTTGTGTTCGTCTGTGTACTTCTGTAGTACAAATAATTTTTCATATGATTGCTAACTTATTTGTCTTATTCTACTTCTTATTATATTGTTTAAATTAGAAATTCTAAAAAGCGTTTAAATATAATTTTTTGAATTTGACATTGATGACATACTTTTAATAAAATTAGAAAAATGCCAAATGTAAAAAGAAAACGCCCCTGTTAATAAATTTAAGTAGTCAAAAATCACCTCATATTAGGAAGGCTAATTTTTTTTATCAGAATTTCTGATTATTGATCAGAAGGTGCTCCTAAAAGTTTTTAAATTAAGAGGACAAGCACTTCTAAAAAGAAAAGTAAGTATAGAGCCCTGTGTAACAGTATTTTAGATCCCTGCATGAGGTCTTAAAGAGACAGCAGCCTAAATAAACCTGCTGCTGTCTGTCATTACTGTCTATTTATACAGTGAAGACTATCCAGTATTATTTTACATTTGAATAGATTACAAATTTAATTTGTATCTTGTTTTTTTTTTGTTTTTTTTGTGCTATTGATTGTCATTCATTTATTCGTTCATATTTTATTATTTACTATTTACTTGTCTTTTTTAGTTATAATAAATTAAATTCTAAGTGCACGTGATTTTTGGGTGGGGAGGGGGTGTGGTCCACGGAAATAGTCCTGCCACCACAGCTGGAAAAAATCCTAGAGAAAACACTGAAAGACCAATTTTACACTTCTACAGTCTGCCCAATGTCCTTTAAACAAACGTGTTAACTGAATGCTATGAAAATAGTGCTTAATTTATTAGACCACCTGTCATAATAAAGAGAAAACGCAAATATTTTAGGAATCTGTCAAAAAAAAATTATTAAATCTAAAAATGTTATTGTCATTTATTGGGCAAATATCAAACTAAGTAGGCTAGTATTTATTCACTTATTAACAAGAATGTCCTCCTATGCCTTCCATAACAGCTTGCATTCTTGCTAGCATTGTTTAGGTACTTTCTGACTGTAAATGGGTATCTGAAAAAAACAAACAAAAAAAAAAAACAATATAAAGTGCTTGACTAATTTTTCTGCCTTTTTTCATAGAAAACAGCAATAATTATGTTAGCCCATAGCATAGAAATAGCCAAATACTGTTACCAAAGAGTTTAGGAAACATTGGAGGACTAACCAATACAGAAAGCTAAAAAAAGATTATAAATCACCAATGCTGTTAGTTTAGAGCAGCAGTGGCACAAACTTACATAACTTGTTAAAAACCTTACATACATTTAAAAAAAAAAATGTTTTTTATTGTTAGGCACTGTATATAGTGAATATAGTTTAAATCTCTACATTAAAATTTAAAATAATTGTAAATATAATATGGATGAATAAAAACAAAGTCAGTGTGTAACCAACAGGTAAGAGTAATGTTCTGCAGGAACACGCGTTCACTTTGATCACAGTCACGTCTGTTATTTCTTTATCTTGTAAAAGGCGACTATGAAGCGTCTGATATTTATTTTCAGAATTACACGCTGTATCCCTTTAAAGTTCCTCATAAAATACGTGCACTACATGTTGACTTTTGTACCTTAATTTAAGGCTCAACAACAGATATTTAAGCATAATGAATGTTTTTGCACTGAGTATTAACTTATTGGTCTCCACACTGCGGTGTTGTTCCATCTGTCTGACATGCATGCACACGCTCGCCGAGCCGGCGCTCATTTAGTAAAGATTTATCAGGACGGACCTTTTTGCAAAAATGGAAATGCTCACGTGAATTTGTTACATTTACAGATAAGGATATAACTGTAAACTGAAAGTTTTTGCGCTGAGGACGAACACGCATCTGTCAAAGTGCCTGACAGGGCAAGCCATTACGCTAATTCATTAGCTAGAATCGTTGTCGATTGTTTTCATTATCAATAATAATCGATTAGTTGTTGCAGCCTTAAAATGTAACCATTTTAGTCGCAGTCTGGAGCCCTGTAATATAAAATTACTTACTATGCAAATCGTTGGAAACACTGACTTCAATTCACACCACGCAAACCTGGAAACGTCCTTTGGCAACAGGGAAATCGTGTGTCCTAGTCACATGCATGAGCAGAGAGTACCTCAAGTAAAAGCAAGCACACAATAATTATTATTGTTAGTTTAAGACACATTTTACATGCTGCACCATTGAAGCTACCAAAAAGGGTAAAGATATTTACACTGAAACATTAAACTGAAAAACACATAAAAGAAAAATACAATGGCACAAATAAACAGACGTTGCAATGCCATATATGAGCATTCAGATCTTACAGAGCAACTTGCTTACATTAAAGTCAACTGACTGTTTACTGTAATGAGTGTTGATGGATAATTTAAAAATACTTACTGTGCAAATTGTTGGAATAATTACACTTCAGAAAAATGACTTTAATTCACACCACGCGAACCTGGAAACTTCCTTTGTCAACAGGGAAATCGTGTGCGCCGTAGTCACACTCGTGTGCAGAGAGTACGTCAAATGAAAGCAAGCACACAATAATTATTATTGTTAGCTTAAGACATTTTACATGCTGTAGTGCACTATTAAAGCTAGCAAAAAGAGGGATGTTTTAGTAGTAAAGGTATTTGTATCAGCGGAAGTCGTCATAGGGTTAACTTGAAGAGCAGTGAATGGGAGAGTACCACAAATATATATATTTTATGCATTCCCATTTGCTCAAATAGCTAAAGAAAAACTCCACCATAGTGTTTTCACGACATTCAATAAAAGGAAAAAAAAGGCAGACTGATAACGGCAGTCAGAAGAGAGAATGATGTCAAATTTACTGTCCCTCCCATAGACGCTGCATTAGAAACACCCTCACATTAGCATTAACTAGGTTTTTTTTTTGTAATTTGATACAAAGGTAATATAATACAAAGAATTATAAATATACATCTTTTAAAAAATACAAATACGAAAAACTTTCAAGGAAAATGGTTTACTGACAATGTTCAAGAAAGCACTATCTCCGCCTCATTGCTTTAAATGAATAGTCGCAACAGAAGTTAATTTTTTTTTAGGTAACACATGAATTGTAACGATTGGAGGCTTTTCGCACAGAACGCGTTTTCCATTGTTTTTCTGTCCTTTTTTAAAGGAGGCACGAGAGCTCAACTCTCTCTCGGCCTCTCCCTCCTCTTCTCTATCACTTAATGTTTATCTGTATTGCAGATTTGGCACATTCACGATAAAAAACGCCGCTTTCCAACTTCAGTAACATGTTATGGTATTACAGCTGTGAAAATACAACAATTACATTCTGAGACATGAACCGAAACTGAAATTAATTGTGAATTTTATTAACATTAACGTAAATGCTCTTTCCATTTTCACCTCTAAATTTTGGAGAAGCTGTGCCTCCCCTGACGAGCCGCCACTGCTAGCACTAACGTTACTTTACCCACAAATCATTAAGAAGATTAAAAATACCCGTCCAAAAATATTTATATCTCATGTTTAACCACATTAGATTAGATTCCCGAAGGCCTGGCTGTGGTAAAGCTAACTTTAGGCGGGAACAGACGATGCCGGCCTGGAGCTCGCATCTCTGAAAGCACTTAAGCAGTTTTTTTTTTTAAATAGATGCTGTCTTAATAAATAAACAGCGTATTTTAAGCTTATAAAACTACATTCACATCCAAAAATATCTTAAAAGTACATTTCGTCACATAAAAAAGTAATATTTACGTTATTTGTGTGTGTGTGCGCGCACGGAGTAGGATGTGACCGTTGGTCGCTGTGAAATTTATCCCAAAATCTCGTTCTAGAGCTAAAGCATATCATACTCTTTATACAGCGAACAAACTATTTACTGTAATAAATGGTGCTGAATTACATGAAATATTACTTGTGCAGACCGAATGATGAAAACGCTTCCCACGGTGAACCTGACTGGAAACTCCTTTTGGCGCCATGGAAAATGTGCATTTGCGCATGTGCATAGAACCAATTTAATATTTTTAACTGAATTTAATTAATTCACATGACTTGGATTTAAAACACATGTAATTCGCATAATACCAATTGATATTTATTCATTAAAATCAAAAACTACATTTAAATGGTTTAAACTAGCTAAATTAAATTATGCTTAATTTAATTGGGGCCATAATAATTTTTTTCAGTGTACCTGATTTCTGCGTTTGGAAATAAATGTTGTGAATCAGGGGTTGTTTTCTAATTAAATGACAAAATTCTTAAGTTTTATTGTTGTATTAAGTTTAAAAAAAAAAATGGTTAAATTATTAGGCTATTTAAACACGTTTTAATTAATACACGATAAAAAGTGATGGATTTCTTAATTCATGGATTAATTTTTGGCATGTCATGGGCTCTATACGGGCCAGAAAACGAATAAGTATGTGTGACCTGCTGAAATACATCAGCGGATTATTAAATGTAAGTTTCAAGCATTTCATTTGTGACATTAAAGAAACACTCCACTTTTTTTGAAAATAGGCTCATTTTACATTTCCCCTAGAGTTAAACAGCTGAGTTTTACCGTTTTTGAATCCATTCAGCCGATCTCCGGGTCTGGCGATTTTTATAGCACTTTTATCTTAGCTTAACATAGATCATTGAATCTGAAACATAAGATTGCTGTTAGGTCATACGTACCACATAATAGAATAGGTACCCCTTAGTTTCAAAATATTTTACAGGTTATTGCCCCTTTATTCCCCAAACTTAGCATATTATTCCCTTATACCTACTCAGAGGTACTGTTTACTTGCGCTGTATGTTGTGGGCTGAAATCTAAAGCATTACCAACAATTTAGATTTTAGAAATAAAGATATTAAATTACATAAACACTACACGTCATATCATGAATTACTTGTTATACGTATGCTATCATGACTTCAAAGCAAGAATTGTTGATCTAACATATTACTGTACTACTGGTTTGTAGGGGAAATATTTGAGAACATGAGAAAAATAAAATGGAATAATGATGTCTCTTGATTCTCTTATTAATGTAGGATGAAGAGATACAGGTCAGGGATTAGTAACAAGCAACACTTTTATTAAGAGTTTAGATTTTCTCATGGGTCCCGTCTGTCTCAGTGCTGAAGCTCTTTATACAAAGTGTTATTCTAGACAGCTCAGAACCTATGAGTATAGCATATTATACTGACTTTCATACAGTCAACTATCATTAATACAGGTTCACATGTTAATGATTCTTCATGATTTTCATCTTAAATCATATGCTAAAGGTTCAGTTTTACTGGAATCACATTCTGCTAAGCTCTTCTTATCTTAAGGGAAACAGTAGGTAACCACTGAAAGTGATGTGGTTATTCTGGCTATCATATATCCTTCTTCCAGACCAAAGTCTCACATAGACAACATCTCCAACCTCCAGGATCAACACAACTCCTTTTGAGGAGTTTACATCGTACTGATCCTGATGACCATGTGCTATAACCACCTTCTCTCCGTTCTTCACAATGGAGGCAGTTGATGTTGTAGTTGAGGGATTACCATGACCAAAGACAGAGAAGTTGAACTTGTACGCTCCTTTCAGTGGAGCTGTGAAAATACCTAAAGCAAATAACAAGAGATAAAGAAGAGTTAGCTGTGCACAGCGTAATAGTTTAGAAACAACAGATCATTCGCTAATCTTATTCACATTACACAACTGCAGAGAGGTTTGAGTGGAGCAGAAGGATTCTTGTTACTATAACTGAGTTTTGTGATTGATAATTACCTGTAATTGGGTTGTAGGCGTTGCCTATGTTTGTGAAGACGTTCCTGTAGGTTAGAGTGATTTCAGTGGTGAAAGGGCCGATATGTCCACTGTTTCCAGACTCCATCAGTGAAGCTGAAAAAGCTATCTCTCTGTCTGTGATTGAAAACATGAGCAATACTGTGATATATTACTGTTTTACACTGAGGATGCAAACACTGAATTTAATATAATTCAAATACACAGTTTCACCTCTATTTTCCTTTCTCAGCTCCTCCACTTTACTCTCAGTAAGATTTGAAATTTCTGTGAAGGAATAAGGATTGTGTTAATTGATGTTTAAAATGCTTATTATTAGGGATGTCCCAATCATGTTTTTTGTGCCCCGATCCGATCCGAGTATTGAGTATCTGCCGATACAGAGTCCCGATCTGATACTTATATATTCCTGGTGTTCCAATTCAAGTACATTAAAGTTATTAAAATCAATCCAAAATATACAGAGTTGATCAGAAAGTAAAAGTAATATATGTATATACAGTATAATATAATATAATATAATACTCAAGATTACAAGCTCAAATTTTGTGACGCGCTAGAACAGACCTCACTGATTCTAGCACTTCATGCACATTTCTTCTTATTTTGGTTATAATGGGATCTGAACACGTAGATTTGAGCACCTTCTTTTCCTTTTAATGGCGGTTAGCAAATCTACTGTTAGGCTAATACTGCCACCTACTGCACATCACCAGCATGACAGCTGGCATAAAATGAGGATCGGGTTTAGGAGAGCTGATACGATCAGTTAAAATAATGCTTGATTGGCCTTGATCCCGATACTTGAGATCGGCTCGGGACATCCCTACTTATTATAATAGATAGATAACATGATTTACACAGTGACTACTCAATTTTACACTAACATTTACACTATGCAGTGCATCGCACTGGTGTTTTCCTCTGAGAGAAACTGATAAAAGAGAGTGAATGTGCTGGTAAGATACCATCAGTTTTCTTGTTCAGCTCTTCCAGGATGACCGTCTGTTGTTCCCTCAGTCGCGTCTCTAAGGCTTATTTTAGCAGAGAGATAACAGTTCACACTCAATATTACACTATCATTTACACTGTGCAGTGTATTACAATTGTGTTTTACTCTGAGAATCACTGATAAAAGAGTGAATTTGTTAATGAGGTACCATCATTTTTCTTGTTCAGCTCTTCTTGTTGTTCCTTCAGTCGCGTCTCTAAGGCTCTGATGTTGGCTTTCTGCTCTGTAACGGTGGCGGTCAGCTCTCTCAGTGCTGCGTGGATGTCAGGGAAGCTCAGATGGCAGTATTGTTGGCTGTCAGTCGAAGCTTCATGTCTCAAAGAGTCTGTCTGAGGTGGATTCTGTCTTCTGTCCTCATTGCTGAGCTGTTGACTGATCTCATTCTCAGTGAGTCCTCCATCTACCTGCTGCTGTACCACAAACACAAAGGTTTCCAACAGTAGCAGTGTACATAACAAACCCTTCATTCTTCACTGATGTCCAGCTCTTGCTCTGTCATCCCCACAGACCCTCATGCTCTTTTTATAGTCCCTGATTTACTGTCTTTTGTGCTTGAACTACTTTTTTTATCTGAAGCACTATAAATCAAGTTAATTGTTAATCGTATTTAAAGGGATGTTCCGGGTTCAGTAGATGTTCAACTCTATTTACAATGTTTGTGGCACAATGTTGAACACAACAAAAAATAATTTGATATAGATTCACACCATTTTCTGAGATCCATGTGCATCTTACAAAAAATACTAGGTTTACCAACTGACTGACTGAATGAAAGAAAAAAAGAAAGACAGACAAATAAACACTGAATGTAAGTTTACATAGACAAAATCAGCAAGTAATATTACATATATAATATTGAAGCTTTGTGAGAATACTACTGAAATAGAGCATGATTTAATGTTTACTGCTTTAACTAAAGAATGAGTTGACAGTTATTTCTGTCGTGATTGATATCATGCCA
Organism: Schizothorax lantsangensis; assembly: GCA_027422415.1. NCBI lineage: Eukaryota > Metazoa > Chordata > Actinopteri > Cypriniformes > Cyprinidae > Schizothorax > Schizothorax lantsangensis. Next base: position 953,585 of record CM049856.1, read on the forward strand.
CAAATGTTGCTGGAGTTTGAATGTTATTTCCCCCACATGCAACAACATCTTATATCAACAGAGCATGGATTAATAAACTATAAAAATATAAATAAATAAATTGTATTCTTATCTTACTATTAATGTATAACTAAATTATAGAATATACTGAAAAATGGCAGCCTATATGTATAAAACACAAGAAATGGTATACTTTGTAGAAAAACGCACAACCTCTGTATGATCTCTCACGCTTATCACTTGTGGAAGGCAGGCATGACGACTTCAGCAGTCCATTGATCAAAGACTGACCCAATCACCATGTGCTCTTTCACTGATCAGAGTACTTCATTTTTAAAACCTAATGGTCACTGCACACTGAGTCCGAAATTTTCGCACATTAAAAAATAAATATGACCTCACGTTTTGTCAATTAAGTTTACACACTGCCTCCAAACCTTTTGTCCGTCATAAAACATTTGAATAGGGTTTGGTTTTCTGCATTTTTCACATCCGTAGCAAGCATTTTCAGAGGTGTTTTGACAACTCAGCCACTGTAAAAGCGAACGATTCAATGCCTAGCGCGCACCTTTCCGATGCCACAGTTTGGTGCATGTGTGTCCATACCTTAGACATACTGCCAGTCTCGGTTCAGGAACAATTGTTTCATGGAAATTGGTGGTCTTCTTTTAAATATGCGAAAGTAAACTGTAGTAAACTTTGAATCGCTCGGGATAATCCCACAGCTCCTTGATGAGGTGGAGCTCTCCTTCATCTCTACGCAATCTCAGCATTAGATTGACCCAATATTTCCTCTTTCTTTTTCTCTTTTTAAGAAGAGAGAGGACAACAAAATCATCCTCATTGCTTGAAGACTCCATTTAGTACTGTTTTGCTAATTTATTCACAATGGATTAATACGCATCGGACTCAGTGTGCAAGGTTTCTGTGCATGGTGAATTTTTAGGATGACGAATACGAAGAAATGCATACAAAAATTTCGGACTCGGTGTGCAAAGACCTTAAGCGTGAACAACCACTGACTACCCCAGAGTTAGTTTTGCCTTGTGAGTTCAGCCAAAAGAGAAGGACAGGTCTTCATATGCATTCACACTGTCATGAATCCTGTCTGTGGCCTTCCGTCCGATTGCCACCAGAAGTCGTCCTTTCATTACATTGACTCTCCCATTACACAGACCCTGGGAGAAAGACCATTTGCTCATCGGTCCCTTCACCCTTTAGATTCCCAGCTCCATGTTGGTGCTTCTTCTCTTCAGTTCACCTCACTCATTTTCTACAGGGTTCAGGTCAGAGGACTGGAATGGCCATAGCAGAAGCTTGGTTTTGTGCTCAGTTACCCATTTTTGTGTTGTTTTTGAGGTTTGTGTTTGGATTATTGTACGGTTGGAAGATCCAAACATGGCCCATTATAAGATTTCTAACAGAGTCAGTCACTTGTTGATTTTTTATCTGTTGGTATTTGGTAGAATCCATGATGCCATGTGTCTAAACAAGATGTCCAGGACCTCCAGCAGAAATATAGGCCCCGAGACTCGACTATTTTCTTCAATTCTCCAGCTGTGGTCCTTGGAGAGTCTTTGACCACTCAAATTCTCCTCCTCACTATGCATTAGTACGATATAGACACACGTCCTCTTCCAGGCAGATTCGTAACATTTTATGTTGATTTGAAATTCTTAATTATTGCCCTGATGGTGGAAATGGGAATTTTCACTGCTTTAGCTCTTTTCTTAAAGCCACTTCACTAATTTGTGAAGCTCAATTATCTTTTGCTGCACATCAGAAATATATTCTTTGGTTTTTCTCATTGTGATGGATGATTAAGGGAATTTGGGCTTTGTTTTCCCTCCTATTTATCCTTCTGCGCAGATCGTAGAATGCTGCGGTGGGCAGCCCCGCCTCTCAAGTTTCCCTTCTCCCAGTCACCTCGGAGAAAGAGACGGTAAAATCGCACTCTGCACACAGCGCTTTGATCTGCCAGTGTGTTTACTCTAATGATTAGCGCCTCTTGCAGCTCTTTGATCTGCCTGCGCTGCTTTCATTATGAAAGCGTCAGTCTGTCCCTGGTGCGCTCACGGTTCCCCTTCTTCAATGAAGGTGGCCCCGCCTCCCCTGCTCTAGTGTTTCTCCCCTCCCAGTTATCTTGGAGAAGAAACAGCAAGCTCAAGGGTTTGAGCGATCAAGCTTAAGTGAATTTATGCCGGCGCATCCCCGCATTTCACTCTCCACTCAGCTCTTTGATCTGCCTGCTTCGCTCACGGCTAGCCTTCTTCAATGATGGTGGCCCCTCCCCTCGTCTGCTACGAGCGGATCTGAGAGGATGCGCGCAGCACTTTTGATCTGCCGGTGTTTTTACACATAATGATAATCAATACCCCTCTTCTAATGAGCGGTTTGATATTTTTAGGCAGATCGAAAGAAAAGGCTGTCACTATGATTATAACTAACAGCTTCAGACTTTTGACGCTTCTGGGCCATGCCCACGGGGGCTGAATGCTGAATGCTGAATGCGCTGTAGAAACGGTTCCTCAGGTTTCTACAGCCGTTACTTCCTCATCCCCAAAAAGGATGACGGCCCCCGGCCCATCATCGATCTCAGACACCTGAATCGCGCCCTCTTAAAGAGGTCGTTCAGGATGATCATGCTGAAGCAGATCCTCTCGCAAATTCGCACAGGGGACTGGTTCTTCTCTGGACCTGAAAGACCATACTTTCACATCCAGATAGCCACCCATCACAGACGATTCTTGAGATTCGCCTTCGAGGGAGTGGCTTATCAGTTCGCGGTCCTTCCTTGGACTGTCTCTGGCCCCCCGCACAAAGTGCATGGACGCGGCTCTTTCCCCTCTAAGACAGATGGGAATCCGCATTCGCAACTACCTTAACGACTGGCTCGTTCTGGCCCAGTCGGAGGTGGAGCTATTATCACACAGAACCCTCCTCCTCAGCCACCTTAGAGCGCCTGGGACTCAGGGTCAATTTTGCCAAGAGCACGCAGTCCACCAGCCAGCGAATATCGTTCCTGGGAACAGTTCTCAACTCAGCTCAAATGAGAGCCGTAGTCGCGCCAGATCGTGCTCTGGCCATGCGAAAACTCGCTGCCTCCTTCAAGATCAGTACTGCTCGCCCTCTCAAAAGGTTTCAGAGGATGCTGGGGCCCATGGTCGCAGCATCGTCAGAACTACAGCTGGGCCTGCTTAGCATGTGGCCCCTTCAGCACTGGTTGAAACCACAGATTCCATCCCATGCATGACGTCACGGACGCCTACGTATTACGCATTAGCATTAGCTTTCCCCCATGCTTTCCCCCCGATCGCCCTGATCCCACAGGTTATCAGGCGAATCAAGGAACGAGTACACAAGGTTCTCTTGGTGTCCCCCCTGTGGAAGAACCAACCTTGGTTGTCAGAACTAACTCAGCTGCTCGTAGCAGCCCCATGGCCCATCCCCCTGAGACGGGACCTCCTCTCTCAAGCGAACGGGACAATATGGCACCCTCGGCCCGATCTGTGGGCCCTGCACCTTTGGCCGCTCGATGGGAGCCTGCTAGAGCCCCGTCTACAAGATGCCTCTACGGCCTTAGGTGGTCTGTGTTCTCCACTTGGTGCCTAGACTGCGGTAAAACCCGTCTACCTCTGACTTATTGGTGGTTCTGTCCTTCCTGCAAGAGCTGCTGGATAAGGGACGTTCCCCGTCCACACTCAAGGTGTACATAGCAGCTATAGCGGCCTCCCACGCCCCTATAGCAGGCCAGTCGGTGGGCAGGAACACTTCGGTTGTCTGCTTTTTGAGGGGTGCCAAGAGGCTGAATCCGCCTCGGCCCCTCACAGTCCCTACATGGGACTTTCCCACTGTGTTGAGGGCCCTGAAGGGCCCTCCTTTTGAGCTGCTACAGTCTACTACCCTTCGGTCACTGTCGCTAAGACTGCTCTGCTCCTAGCACTAGCGTCGGTCAAGCGAGTAGGATACCTGCAGGCGCTCTCCATTAGCCCTGCCTGCCTGGAATTCGGGCCCAACGACTCCAAGGTCGTCCTGAGACCAAGGCAGGATTATGTGCCCAAAGTGCTTTCCACTCCATTCAGAGCTCAGGTTATCACGCTCTCCGTGCTTCCTCCCTCTGAAGAGGACCGGGAGTTATCCTTGCTCTGCCCTGTCAGAGCTTTGAGACTTTACTTTGAGCGTTGCGCCCCCTTTAGGAGGTCGGAACAACAATTTGTTAGCTTCGGTAACCACGCCAAAGGGCATCCAGTCACGAAGCAGAGGCTCTCTAAGTGTATAGTGGATGCCGTTACACTAGCGTACTCTTCCTTAGGCCTGCAATGCCCCATCGGAGTACAAGCCCATTCCACAAGAGGCATCGCCTCATCGTGGGCGTGGTCTAGCGGTGTGTCTATTACAGAGATCTGTGCAGCGGCTGGCTGGGTCTCGCCGTCCGCATTTGCTAGATTTTATAACCTGGGCACACCGGCCTTACAGGCCAGAGTCCTCTCTGCTTACACTTTACATATGGAAACAATACTGACGGAGAGTCCTTGACCGCACCGCGCTCAAGCTGTCTGGTTGGTTGCTTGCATGCTTTCGGTCCTGGGAGTACCAAATATGTAAGAGTCATCTGGAACGATCACCCAGGCTCTATGAGTTTAGCCCGTTTTAGCCTTGGAGTATACTATTATGCTTCCCTATGGGCATTGAATGCTTAAGGAAGTATATTATGCAGTCGTTCCTCTACCATAGCACGGCGTGATTGAATTGAGTTCCCATATCCGTCTTTATCAAGACGCAGTATGAGTGGAGTATCGACAGGGAACGTACTCGGTTACTATCGTAACCTCGGTTCCCTGAGATATGGAACGAGTACTGCGTACTTTGCCGTGCTAGGTAGCTGCACAACTCAGTCGTCACTTCAGTCGAAGTAACCTGAGGATCCTATGGCGAAACGGCCGCTTATAAAACCAGATGGTTCCGCCCATTCTGGCAGGCTTCATCGCCATAGGCTCGTGCAGCTCCGCTGCCGACCCATTGGTTCGTTTTTTACTCACTGCACGAACCAATAGTCGTGCAGTTTCACTGCGTGATTGAATAAGGCTTCAGTTCAGGAGAAAAAAAGGCTTTTTCCCATATGCATCTTTATCAAGACGCAGTACTCGTTCCGTATCTCAGAGAACCGAGGTTACGATAGTAACCGAGTACGTTTTCCTTAATTGAAATATGTTTCATTTTCATTCATTCAAAGGCTATATGGTTCCAATAATATTTTTGTTCAAAACTTTAAGTGCCATTGTTTAAGAAAAATGCTTGATTGACTGATGTTTCATAGACCTTCAGTTGTTACTACTTTCAAATTTCATGCCATTTGTCATTTCACAGCATTATCACTAAATTACTACTCTTGTGAAGTCACAATTCTACAATTTACTCAGGCCAATGACATTTTTTGTATGACATTAAAATTATTTTCAGAATAATTGTACATAAATAGGTTAAACAAATCCATAGTGATTATTTCGGAGAACTTTTTAACTGCGGGCAGACAGCCTACATTATGGTACAGTACAAATATTTGGAGCGTCCCTTATTCTGTCCCTCATTTTCTTAAAGAATAAACACTTTTTTCTTAAAGAATAAAAGATAAAGAATCACAATTGTCCCTTATTTTCCATTTCTAAAGTTAACTGGCAACTTTAATGATGACGTAATTATCTTATGACTCCCCTGACAGCACCTTGCTCAAAATTTTTTAAATAAAATAGAGATATGCGAGCAAAAAAATTATAGGTAAAAATAGATAATAGAAAGCGTAAAGGCAGCACTGAAAGGCCAGTACAAAACAACAACAACAAAAAACAAAGTGGCATGAAACTCCAGGGCTAAAAATGAGTCCCACTCTGGCCCTGGTACATTGTGTGCACATGATCAGGATGGTACCACCTCCGCTCCGCCGCATTTTGAGAAAGGAAAAACCCTGTTTGCAGGACTATACATTATTTGGATAATTAGTCAAAAACAACAACAACAAAAGTTATGTCTGATTCTGTTGCATAGAACTGATTAATTTATTAATATATTATCTTTCAATAAAACTGTGGCTATTTTATTGGCTTGTGTTTTTTAAATTCCATGTCATTAAAATTTAGTTAAATTAAAAGATTCTTACAAAATTACTTTATATTATTTAATAAAATAAATAATTATTACAAAGCAGTTTCGGTTTTCAGCCAAGCACATCCAGAATTCTCGGTTTTGGCCCAGAATTTTCATTTCGGTGACTTCTACCTATCCAAGAGGGGACCTTCATAGACTGTAATGCAAATGTGTGTGGAGACGCACACAGTCTTTCTTCACAATCTGACTTTATTTCCATGCAACTCTAAACTTTTGAACATTTACACGTTATCACTACTGCACAAATATTCAGACAGTAATGCTAAATGGTCATTAAATCAATAAATAACCTGCAGATATTTTCTGGGCTTGAAAATAAAACCAAAACACTTCTCAATGTATGAATGCATATAAACGAAACAAATAATAATGAAATTACAGTCAGCCAGATGGCAGTAGTTCATAGACAGAGAAAATTAAGCTTTTTATTTTTAAAAAAACACATGCCAAGTGGGGACCTGAAACTCTGAGTGACTTCTACCTATCCAAGAGGGGACCTTCATAGACTAAATCAAAATGCTTCTCAATGTATGAATGCAATCATATATATACGTATATATACACACACACACACACACACACACACACACACTGGTGTGAAAAAGTGTTGGCTCCCTTCCTGATTTTTTTTTTTTTTTTACATGTTTGTCACACTTTAATGTTTCAGATCATCAAACAAATTTAAATATTAATCAAAGATAACACAAGTAAACACAACATGCAGTTTTTGAATGAAGTTTTTTATTATGAAGGGAAAACAAAATCCAAACCCACATGGCCCTGTGTGAAAAAGTGCTTGCCCCCTAAACCTAATAACTGGTTGGGCCACCCTTAGCAGCAACAACTGCAATCAAGCGTTTGCGATAACTTGCAATGAGTCTGTTACAGCGCTGTGGAGGAATTTTGGCCCACTCATCTTGGCAGAATTGTTGTAATTCAGCCACATTGGAGGGTTTTCGAGCATGAACCGCCTTTTCAAGGTCATGCCACAGCATCTCAATAGGATTCAGGTCCAAAGTCTTCATTTTGTTTTTCTTCAGCCATTCAGAGATGGATTTGCTGGTGTGTTTTGGATCATTGTCCTGCTGCAGAATCCAAGTTCGCTTCAGCTTGAGGTCACGAACAGATGGCCGGACATTGTCCTTCAGGAATTTTTGGTAGACAGCAGAATTCATGGTTCCATTTATCACAGCAAGTATTCCAGGTCCTGAAGCAGCAAAACAGCCCCAGACCATCACACTACCACCACCATATTTTACTGTTGGTATGATGTTCTTTTTCTGAAATGCTGTGTTATTTTTACGCCAGATGTAATGGGACACACACCTTCCAAAAAATTCAACTTTTGTCTTGTCAGTCCACAGAGTATTTTCCCAGAAGTCTTGGGGATCATCAAGGTGTTTTCTGACAAAACTGAGATGAGCCTTTATGTTCTTTTTGCTCATCAGCGGTTTTCGTCTTGGAACTCTGCCATGCAGGCCATTTTTGCCCAGTTTCTTTCTTATGGTGGAGTCATGAACACTGACCTTAACTGAGGCAAGTGAGGCCTGCAGTTCTTTAGATGTTGTTGTGGGGTCTTTTGTGACCTCTTGGATGAGTCGTCGCTGCGCTCTTGGGGTAATTTTGGTTGGCCGGCCACTCCTGGGAAGGTTCACCACTGTTCCATGTTTTCGCCATTTGTGGATAATGGCTCTCACTGTGGTTCGCTGGAATCCCAAAGCTTTAGAAATGGCTTTATAACCTTTTCCAGACTGATAGATCTCAATTACTTTCATTCTCATTTGTTCCTGAATTTCTTTGGATCTCAACATGATGTGTAGTTTTTGAGGATATTTTGGTCTACTTCACTTTGTCAGGCAGGTCCTATTTAAGTGATTTCTTGATTGCGAACAGGTGTGGCAGTAATCAGGCCTGGGTGTGGCTAGAGAAACTGAACTCAGGTGTGATAAACCACAGTTATGTTTTAATCATGTTTGTCACACTTAATCATGTTTGTCACACTTTAATGTTTAAAGGGGGGCCAACACTTTTTCACACCACTGTATATATCCATATATGGCCGGCTGTGATTTTAATGCAACTTTGTAGCGATGCTGACAAAACCAAGACACATATTGTGCCTACACACAACTACAACTGAAAAACAAATGAACCTTTCTCTTGTCCTCTGTTTTCAGCTTGTCAAGAACATTGAGGGAGAAGCCAGTCTTCAAATTGTTGGTGACCCTGCTTTCCCCCTCCTAGACAGGCTCATGATATCAACTCGGCTAATTTGAACCCAGTACAGAGTCATTCAATGTGTACCTTAGTTTGCTCTGGGTCGGTATTGAAATTGTTTTTTGGTATCCTTAAGTCAAGATGGAGGGTACTTCTTAAGAGGAGTGACTTTCACTTCACATGCGGACCAGCTGTGATCACTACATGCTGTGCTCTGCACAATTTTGGTCAAAAAAGCTGATTTCTGTAACAGCAACTTGGTGGAGGACATCTGTGAAGCCACATTAAATTTCTCACAGTCAAGTCAGCAAATGCACAGCCAGGAAATTGCTAGTGGCAACACTGTGAGGGAGGCTCTAACAAGATACGTCACTAATCACTTTCCCCTTCATACAGGCAGCGGCGCCTGCAGGTGTACGGCTGTATGCACTGTGCGTACCATGAGTGCTCACACTGACCTGAGATTTGCCTCGCAAACATTTCAGCAATTAGTTGCTATAGCCTATGTGTCCTGTATTTCTGTCGACTGAACCAACCATGCCATTAATTATGAATGTATCAGTCTTTTGCATGCCAAAGTAAATTTCTGCATATACATAAAATCGTGCTATATGCATTACGCACCTTCATCATGAGATCGGGTTAGCCTACAACAATTAATTAGGCTATTTTACAAATGGGAATACAACGAATTCATGACAATGTTTTACATTCAAGCTACCCGTAAAATGTATAATGAAAAGTTCTTTAAAAGCATATGGAATGCAAAAGAGTATTTTTTTTAAAGCGTTTGCTGCATGGATTTAAAAAATAGGCTATAGGCCTAATAAATAATTCACATATCAGACAAAATTGCGTTGCAGCAAATCCGTTAAATTTTAAGGTATTCAGAACAGAGCAACATAAAAATCTTAAAATATAAGCAGCTATAAAATTATAGGACAAAATTTTACATATAGCCCATGCCATTATAATTTGTGTTTTATTTTTTAATTGTATAGAATTATAAAATAAAACGCAAATTATAATCGGGCCTGTTTTAGGCTTTTCTTTGTTTTTATATTTTAGAGATCCATCAATTATGGTGAAGAAAAGAATTACTCGCAATCTCCTCATTGGACGTGCATGCCTTTAGAGAGAAATGCATCTTTACGGATTACATAATGAAAGAGTTTCTCTTTTCTATTTGAGGTATTTCGTTTTAAAGTAGCCTAGTAGGCCAATTTAAGAGATATAGATATACAGTAATATCAATTTATAGATATATATTTTTTATCATGTCTGTGGGGCAATACGCTGAGTTTCAGTTCATCATTGTGAAGCGCTCCTTGGTCATCAGACCTGAAGACACACCTGACAGTTCATACGAAGGAGAAGCCACATTCATGTTCTGTGTGTGGAAAGTGTTTTTCACTGCTGCAGAGTTTACATGTACATCAGAAAACTCACACTGGTGTGAGAGTACTTGTGCTTTGAGTGTGACAAGACTTTTATTTCAGCGAACTTTTTAAAACTGCACCAGAGAATTCACACTGGAGAGAAACCTTACAAGAGATTCAGTCAGTCAGGACATATGAAAACACATGAGAAGATCCACAGCAGAGAGAAGCCGTGTGATCAGTGCAGAAAGAGTTTCTCTTTTAAAAGTCTCCTGAAGATACACATGAAGATCCATTCAGTGGAGAAACCACACAGCGATGTTCACAAGTCTTTATCGCTGGAGTCAGAGTCAAGTCTCGAGTGATTTAATGGCTTGCTAAAAAAATCTCATTAAAAATCCTCATGAACTGAACTCATCCTAATTACGAATCTCTAGACAAAATATATGATCTTCTATGATATGCTTTGTAAGGTTAATGTACATCCAGCCTGTTACTTAGGTTTTAATCCATTACAATGTACAAAACAGTTGATCTGTAATGCAATTCTAGGATAAGAGATCTACCTGATCTACCATGACACATAAGGAAATATGTGACACAGATATTACAAAACCATATAAATAATGTCTTTCTTTATGATACAAGTCAGGGGTATTCAATTAAAGTTCCAGGAGGTCCAGTCTCTTCCCAGCCGGAGGTCTGGACTAAAATAAAATATTTATGGGCCATTCTACAGAATTGGTCCAAAGCCAGAGTTGGAAATGTCTTAAAAAATTTATTTTTCCAAAAAAATGTGTATGTATGCATATTGTATAATATCCAAGGTACACATTTCTAGTAATTGTGCAGTTAATTATCATATTGTATTTTCAGACAGTTTTGGAATAACAGTAATACTAATTTAATTAGAAGGGTTATATTGACCTATTAACATTTTGCTTGCATCTATGTTGTAAATATATATTGTTATTTTATAAAAAATGACAGAGATAAATCAACAACAATAAAAAATTATTTACAATATTTGAAGTACAATTTATGAAATTTGTTGTATTTTGAATCCAGTTTTTCTTTGTAAAAGGCAAAAAGTTGATCATACTGATTTCAAAGTTAAGGATTCATTGGTTTGAATATACATTGACTAGTTTGTACCAATTCTGTAGAATGGCCCATAAAGAAAGAAAATCATCAGTTGAGCCCTGTTAGATATGAATATTAAAAGGTGAGATCAGATGTTTTATCAAGCAATTATTATTTTTACATTTAGATAGGGCTGGGCGATATGGCCAAAAAAATTATCACATCAGTCGATATCGATAATTATCACGATAAATGTTGAATATTTCTTTCAAGTTTAAAGCCAGAATTTCGCTCCATTTGCTAATTTTCCTTAACAAAATAAATATCTAAATAGAAAAATGTATTTCTTAGTTTCTGCATGTTCTAATGAGTGATATTGTTTCAAATAAAGAATCGCCTAACAGCGGGAGTCAGATTGCCCCCTAGCGGATGGCTAAAGATTTGAAAACTCGTATTCATAAATCTTCAAGGCAATGTCTCTGAATTAATTGATGCTCGCGCCCCCCTTGCCCCACAGGTTGAAAACCCCTGCTTTACACCATGACAATAACCATTTGTTTAAAGCAAACAGTCTACTGAACCTTTCGTGTCCTCGTCGGTACGTGGGAAGCGGTGATCGTCGTCGCGTGCAGCACGATCGCTCCGACACTCTCGTCATCCTTCAGGATCGTGGGTATCTGCGCAGAAACATCGAGTAAAGAAACAGGTTTGGGTTGCCTGATAACATTAATAATAATAATAATATCACTTTTTTTGTCTCTTAGAAAAGCACATTTGATGGTAGCTTGAGTTAGGATGCAGAGGTAAAAATTTTTTCATTTTTAAAATCAGTAACATTTACATTTATGCATTTAGCAGACGCTTTTATCCAAAGCGACTTACAGTGCATTCAGGCTACACATTTTTTAGCAGTATGTAACATCTGTAAAAATTGTACCAACCTCAGTTTTATATGGTTACATTTATTCTGACCAATTTTTTTTTTTTTCGCCGGGATGATAATCTTCCGGTATAAAGTGATCGCTAAATTACACACCGCGTTGTTTGAAGCAGATGCATTAGTGAAGTCCCGTCTCTTCACCTGCAGTAACACACCGAGATATTTTAATGGTAGGTTTATTTTAACAGTGAGAGACAGAATAACACAAAAAATTCAAGAAAACCGCATTTCAAAAAAGTTATAAATTGATTTGCATTTGAATGAGTCAAATAAGTATTTGATCCCTTCGCAAAACATGACTTAGTACTTGGTGGCAAAACCCTTGTTGGCAATCACAGAGGTCAGACGTTTCTTGTAGTTGGCCACCAGGTTTGCACACATCTCAGGAGGGATTTTGTCCCACTCCTCTTTGCAGATCCTCTCCAAGTCATTAAGGTTTCGAGGCTGACGTTTTTCAACTCAAACCTTCAGCTCCCTCCACAGATTTTCTATGGGATTAAGGTCTGGAGACTGGCTAGGCCACTCCAGTACCTTAATGTGCTTCTTCTTCAGTCACTCCTTTGTTGCCTTGGCCGTGTGTTTTGGGTCATTGTTATGCTGGAATACCCATCCACGACCCATTTTCAATGCCCTGGCCCTGACAGTACATGGCCCCGTCCATCGTCCCTTTGATGCGGTGCAGTTGTCCTGTCCCCTTAGCAGAAAAACACCCCCAAAGCATAATGTTTCCACCTCCATGTTTGACGGTGGGGATGGTGTTCTTGGGGTCATAGGCAGCATTCCTCCTCCTCCAAACACGGTGAGTTGAGTTGATGCCAAAGAGCTCCGTTTTGGTCTCATCTGACCACAACACTTTCACCCAGTTCTCCTCTGAATCATTGGCAAACTTCAGACGGACCTGTACATGTGCTTTCTGTACATTTCAGTCCTTCACGGCGTAGTGTGTTACCAATTGTTTTCTTGGTGACTATGGTCCCAGCTGCCTTGAGATCATTGACAAGATCCTCCCGTGTAGTTCTTGGCTGATTCCTCACCGTTCTCATGATCATTGAAACTCCACAAGGTGAGATCTTGCATGGAGCCCCAGTCCGAGGGAGATTGACAGTTATTTTTTGTTTCTTCCATTTGCGAATAATCGCACCAACTGTTGTCACCTTCTCACCAAGCTGTTTGGCGACGGTCTTGTAGCCCATTACAGCCTTGTGTAGATCTACAATCTTGTCCCTGACATCCTTGGACAGCTTTTGGTCTTGGCCATGGTAGAGAGTTTGGGATCTGATTGATTGATTGCTTCTGTGGACAAGTGTCTTTTATTAAGGTAAGAGCGGTACCACCCCTGGAGTCAGGCACGTGCAGAGGGGGGTGCGGTGGGTGCTTGAGCACCTGCCCCTTTTCCCCTTGATGCCCAAAGTGCCCTTTTGTCAAGGCAATATATATATTTTTTTGTAATTAAACGCCCTTTTGTGAAGGCCTGCCCAATCTAACTATTAGATTAATTTATACAATTAATTTTCTATAAAATTAATTTATAGTAGTTTAGCTGTAAATTAAATTATCCACATGATGACCTTTCACCTGACGATCTCATCCGGGACGATCCCTCACATTCAGACACCGGGTGTTTCTCAAACGGAAGGCTGCATCCTACCGAGGTTGCGTCCTTTCTAGTTCAGTCCTTCAGAGTCTTGTAGGCTAGAGTCCTCCTCGGCATTAAAGGTGTAGTAGGAGATCTGGGAAAGGGAGGGAAGGGAAGTGGTGTGTGGCCAAGTATGGTTGGTGACCCATACCCCATACTCGGAATTTGTGCTCTGCATTTAACCCATCCAAGTGCACACACACAGTAGTGAACATACACCTGGAGCAGTGGGCAGCCAATGCTGCGGCGCCCGGGGAGCAGTTGGGGGTTCGGTGCCTTGCTCAAGGGTCTCACCTCAGTCGTGGTATTGAAGGTGGAGAGAGTTCTGGTTATTCACTCCCCCCACCTACAATCCCTGCCGGACCTGAGATTCGAACCCACGACCTTCAGGTTACAAGTCCGACTCTCTATCCATTAGGCCACGACTGCCGAAATGCTAACTTTAGCCTGATAGCACTGAAAGAGAACGTCCCACCCTCCCTGCTAATCCCCGTCCAAAGCCACGCCTCCTGAAGGCATGAACGCACACACCGACCAGACGACATGACACTACATTACTACAACAGAACAGATCATGAGTCATTCACCGGTGAGAAAACTGTATAGTAGTTATTAACAGTACTACAAAACCAAAATAAAAAAACAAACAACAAAATAAAAAACACTTTTCCGAAAACATTTTTCCGGTTGTGACTTGTAAGTGGAATAATATTTCTTGCATGTCAGGGTTTCCATGATGATAGTATGCTTGGCTCCGTTGATGTTTTTATGGAGACAAGTACCTTGTCCGACGTGAGCGTACAGGCAGACACAGGCCGGCGAGGTCGTGCTAGGGGGCAGCTACCTCGAAGGGTCACACGTAGGGGCTGCAGAGGACGGGCGGCCGTGGTCGGAGTAACGTTACCGTACAAGGAGCATTAGGACTCACACTAGATGACGCACGTCGTGTTCAAGATCTGCAAACTAGACAAATTGCAGATGAGCAGGTAACTGTATAACATTGTTTATGAATACTTTATTGAAACATCAACAGTAACTACAGCATGTCTCAATTTGTGGACAGTTATACTTTTCTTTTTGCTTTTTTTACCTGTCATGCACTGTGTACACACAATTTCTCTTATAAAACTAAGCTGTATGTATTAAAAACTATATAAATAATTTTAAGTAATGTTTTGACTTACAGGCCAGAATTCGACGAATGACTTTACAACAGTGCCGTCATATTCTAGAGATTTGTCTTGCCCGGGACCCCAGTCAGATGTTTGACATCCTGCATCTCACAGCTTCGGATGCTCCTCCAGCTTGCCCTCCTCTCTCTGGTCAGCCTAGTTGGTGTGTCTGCACTAACTGCAGAGAGATGCCGTCTGACTTAGAACGTAAGTATTGTGGGCAACAACAGCAGCACTGCATCTCCAGACTCCCCCATATGGAGGCCTATATTTTACAAGAGGGGGTACTATGCTTAGCAAGACGTATCTGGACTGATATCCGAGCTGTTCCTGATGCTGTGGAGAGCAATAGGCAGTTCCATTATGCTGCTTACCATCAGTTTGTTGTGTGGCAATATGGGGCACTGGGACAGGGTCACAGGGTGGTCATTCCCAGCTGCTGCGTATGGACAATACATGATCGTTTCCCTGACCCCCATGGACAGTATCAGGGTTATGTTCCACAAAGATTGTAAAATGTTACAGAGATAATGTAGATGGAGTGTTCAAAAAACAAAAAAATGTATGTAACAATACATAATGTAGACACTTGACAGAAGTATTTGTACAAATTTCCTTTATTTTTTTAACTAAGTGCTCTTTCCTAACAAATTTGTTACTTGTTGTGTGGCACTTCTTGTAATATTTTCTAATAAAGAACTATTTTGTTATCTTGACATTTCAATGAAACAATGTATGTACATGTGCAACAATAATAAAAAAAATAATAATAACAATGATGATCCAAATAAACATCTTAAATGTTTACATATACCCAGTACATTATAAACACAGCAAAATGTATGTATATGATCACTTTCTACAAACCAGAGGTTATCAAATTTGGTCATGTAGAGCCACTGTCGTACTGTTTTTTTTGTTTACATTGTAATAAAACACAATAAGAATGTAATTATAGTGTTATGGTGTAAAAAAAACATTATATTGAGTCATGTAAATTGGATCCTAATTTGAGTGTAACACTGCAGACATGTGGATCTTGAAGGCTAGCATCCTTGATGTAAAGTAACAAACATAGTGCTGGATGAGTGCTCAAGTTGTGCATGTGTCCTCACATATGTTTCCGGCACTGTCTACAACTGGTTTTAAAGGGACTGTCCTGCAGAAAGAAGTATTCACAATTGTATTCTCAATTACATATCAGTGAATACATACACATTAAAAACACTGACTAGTTGCAGCAAAGAAGATGACAGCATAACACAATTGGCTGAGTAGTTGTAAAACATTTCAATATTTACATGATTATTGAATCATTCATGTCATGGGCCAGAACAAACAAATTAAATCAGCTCACCTGTCCCTCTGCTGATTTGCGTCTGCAACAACTCCTGGGTGCTTGGGGCATGGCCACCAGACAGAACACTAAGTAGACGTGGATCACCTGGCCTTAGGGATCTTCTCAATGGCATTTTCTCAGTTCTGGATAACTTCTTCATCAGGATAGCACTCTGCAGGTCTGCTATGTAACTGTAGTCCTTCTCTACTTTATGTGCGTATAACCTCCATCTTCGGGATTTTTTTGTTGTAAATCTTTCCATATCTGCAAAAACAAGTCAGAAGTAATTTGACATGAAATGTCTAACTATAATCAACACTTACAAAAAGTAATTTGAATCAAGATATATTTTTTTTTTATCATTTGAGATTATCAATTGTATTAGTTTGCTGTTAATCACCAACTGAAAGATAATGCAATTGCACTGGAAAAATATGTTATACAACATACTGAATTGAGCCATCTGCTCTTCTCTTGGCTGGTCTCTCAATGTGGTGGTTATAGTCCAAGCCTGCAAGCATGGTGCGAGCTGAGTACACAGGAGGTGAGAAACAGAATCGCTTGCTAGCATACATAAGTATATGGTTGTGAAATGACTCGAGCTCGGAAGTAGACCTGTGGACAAAAAGGAAAGAATGCATTATGCAATCTCAGAACATACAGGTATAATGGCAACACATTGCCCTATGCAGACAGTTCATGGATATTTCAAAGTCAGTAAGGCAAGGCAAGGCAAGTTTATTTATATAGCACATTTCATACACAGTGGTAATTCAAAGTGCTTTACATAAAAGAAAGTGAAATAGTCATTCACAGCAATAAAAACAAGGAATTAAAAATAATAAAAACAAGGAATTTTAAAAAGTTATAGAAATTGATTTAAAATGAAAATTAAAACAGTTAAATAGAATATGATTATACATAAAATACAGTGCAGTCAGTTCGGACGTAGCACAGTGTTCATTCAACAAATGCACAGCTAAACAGATGAGTTTTCAGTCTGGATTTAAATGTGGCTAATGTTTTAGCACATCTGATCTCTTCTGGAAGCTGGTTCCAACTGCGGGCGGCATAATAGCTAAAAGCGGACTCCCCTTGTTTTGTGTGAACCCTTGGTATTTCTAACTGACTCGATCCTAATGATCTGAGTGGTCTGTTAGGCTTATATTCAGTGAGCATATCTGCAATGTATTTAGGTCCTAGGCCATTGAGTGACTTATAAACGAGTAAAAGTACTTTAAAATCAATCCTAAATGTAACTGGAAGCCAGTGTAAGGACCTGAGGACTGGTGTGATATGCTCAGATTTTCTGGTTCTAGTCAGAATCCTGGCAGCAGCGTTCTGGATGAGCTGCAGCTGTCTAATGGTCTTCTTTGGAAGGCCGGTGAGGAGACCATTACAATAATCCACCCTGCTGGTGATAAAGGCATGAACAAGTTTCTCCAAGTCGTGACTGGAAACAAAACATCTAATTCTTGCAATGTTTTTGAGATGATAGTATGCTGATTTAGTTACTGCTTTGACATGACTACTAAAACTAAGGTCTGTCTCCAGAATCACCCCAAGATTTCTGACTTGATTTTTAGTTGTTTGACCCCTAGAGTCAAGGTATGCATTCACCTTGAGAACTTCATCTTTGTTTCCAAATGCAATGACTTCAGTTTTCTCCTTGTTTAGCTGAAGAAAGTTTTGGCACATCCAACTGTTAATTTCATCAATGCATCGGCAGAGGGAGTCAATGGGGCTATAGTCATTTGGAGATAAGGCCAGGTAGATCTGGGTATCATCAGCATAGCTGTGATAGGCAATTTGGTTTTTCCTCATTATCTGACTTAGTGGGAGCATATACAGGCTAAACAAGAGCGGTGCAAGAATTGAGCCTTGTGGGACTCCGCATGTCATGGACGTCCACTTAGACTTATGCTCTCCTATACTCACATAATAACCTCTCCCTTCTAAGTATGACCTGAACCATTTAAGTGCCAACCCAGAAAGCCCGACCCAGTTTTCCAGTCTCTCTAGAAGTATGTTATGATCGACCGTGTCAAACGCAGCACTAAGATCTAGCAGTACCAGCACTGATATTTTGCCAGAATCAGAATTAAAGCGAATATCATTTATTATCTTAATGAGTGCTGTCTCTGTGCTGTGATGCACACGGAAACCAGATTGAAAATTATCCAGGTATTCATTTGAGTTTAAGTAGTTGTTCAGCTGATTAAAAACTATCTTTTCAATAATCTTACCTATGAAAGGAAGATTTGATATTGGTCTATAGTTGCTCAACATGGTGCTATCAAGATTGCGCTTTTTCAGAAGGGGCTTAACAACTGCAGTTTTCAGGGAGTTTGGAAAAGTTCCAGAAAGAAGTGAGGTGTTCACCACTTCCAAGAGATCTACTTCCAAACTGTTAAGCACACTTTTGAAAAAAGATGTAGGAAGTGTGTCGAGATAGCAGGTTGACGATTTAAGATGCTGTACTATTTCTTCCAAAATTTTGCTATCAATTGTTTCAAAAACAGACATAGTCACTTCTTTTTGAGATTGCGGTCGAATCTGTGTGACCTCTGTATTACAGGAAGATGTGCCAATCTCCTTTCTGATATTGCTGATCTTCTCTGAAAAGAAGGAAGCAAACTCATTGCATTTGCTGTCGGAGAGCATTTCACTAGGAATCTGACTTGGGGGGTTTGTCAGTCTCTCAACAGTAGCAAAAAGAGTGCGGGTGTTGTTTAAGTTACTGTTTATAAGGTTTGAGAAGAAGGTCTGTCTAGCTGTGGCTAGTTCCACATTGAAAGCATGAAGGCTGTCTTTATAGATGCTATAGTAAATTTCAAGTTTTGTCTTCCGCCACATCCGCTCAGCTTTTCTGCATTGCCTTTTCATATTCTGAACTGCTGTTGATTTTCTCCAAACTGATTTCTGTCTGCCTGTCTTCTTGCTGACCTTTATCGGAGCTATATCATCAATAACATTCTTAACTTTTGAGTTAAATGAATCCAGGAGAAGATCAACAGAGTCTGCAGAAATGCGTGGTGTTGAAGATATAGCCTCCATAAATAGCACACTAGTGTTCTCATTAATGCATCTCTTTCTGACAGAGACAGATCTAGATTCAGTGGTGACAGAGATCAGTATATCAAAGAAAATACAGAAGTGATCAGACAGTGCTACATCCTTAATAACAATGGATGAAATGTTTAGACCTCTACTGATGAGTAAATCTAGAGTGTGTCCACGATTGTGTGTTGGTCCATGCACATGCTGAATCAGGTCAAAAGTGTTTAAAACAGTTATAATTTCTTTTGTAGTTTTGATTTCAGCATTATCTATATGAATATTAAAATCCCCTGCAATAGCAAAACAGTCAAACTCTGAGGAAATCATTGATAACAGTTCTGTGAACTCTTCAACAAAGGCTGGAGAGTATTTTGGAGGCCTGTAAATGATGATAAACAGAATGCGTGGGGCACCTTTCAGCACAATACCTAGATATTCAAAAGACAAGTACTGACCAAATGACACTTGCTTGCATTGATAAACATCTTTAAATAGAGCAGCTACACCTCCACCTCTCCTAACAGTCCTGCAGACACTTATAAAATTAAAGTTAGGAGGGGCTGTTTCATTTAGGACTGTTGCACTGCAGCTGTCTTCAAGCCATGTTTCATTTAGAAACATAAAATCCAGGTTGTTTGTGGTTATTAAATCATTGATCACAAATGATTTATTTTTTAGTGAGCGAATATTTAAAAATGCTAACTTGATGGAATTACATTTTGTCTCTACAGCAATCTTCGATTGATGCATTACAGGCCGCAGATTAGATGGGTCAGCCGTACGGCTTGAGAAGGCCTTAGACTTTCTATCACATGATAAAACAGAAATAGAGAAGGCTACAGGCATACTGGGTTCCCGCTTGTTTTGTAAACATTTGTGAATGTTGCTGTTAATAAAGCGGGGACCCGACACATATCACTGAGAGCTGTTATCAGTTGTTTTTGGTTCACCTACAGCCGATGGAGGAGGGTTTGGGCCCTGCTCCATCGGCTGTAGGTGAACCAAAAACAACTGATAACAGTATACAACATTCTATGCAGTAGTGCATAGAATTTTACTGTCAAACCTGAAATGTAGGTACTTGTGCACATTCTTCAACCATCTTGCATCCAGAATTAAACGTGTGAGAGTCTGATGTGCCTTGGAGCCTTTCTGAAACCACTGTTTGTATCTCTGCTCAACCAAGGGACCATGGTCACATGATCCCAGGGCCCACGCATGTTCTCCTGTGACGTGGTGCAGGAGTCCAACCCATTTGTCCTAAAGTGAACCAGTTACAAAATTACTGTGACATTTTTATAATAACAATGAACAATACACAATATAATACACAAAAAACTCACAAGATGAAATTATATAATTATGAGTTCTAGGCAATACTTACAAAGAAATAATCGTAGTTGTCTGCCACCTTGCAGCAATACCAAAAGTGGTTGCATATGTCTTTGTTCCAATTTAGTAAAATAGTGCAGTCCTTTTGCTGCCCTGCCTGCACATAATTCATGATTAAATTAAGCTGTGTGTAAAAGTTTATAGATTGTATCCATTGTCAATGTATACTTTTTTATTTTGGTTATGCACCATACAATGTTATTATTAGAAAACATACACCTACCGCAAGGATTTTTTTACTCAAACTTTTAGCTCAATGCCAGATATCGAGTGTGTGACGGACATCGCTGTCTTTGTATTTCCCCTTGTCTGTTGGATAAATTGAATAGAATGTATAAATTTCACTTGACACATCTCAGATGTTACTCCTTGCTGGTTTTTGGGTTTGTGTAGCAACCACAAACAAAGGAAAATACAATACTCACTGAAGAGGGCAGATCTTTGAACATGGGCATCGGTGCAAAACTCTGTAACCCTGAGCTCCTCACAGAGTGTCTCAAAGGTACGAATGAAGCCCTCTTTCTCCATTACAACCAAGTTCCTCTGTGTTTCTCGCTTGTCTATGTTGACCATGTTGATAATTTTTTTGGACTCATTGTCCATGGCCGTGTATGTGCAGTACTGTGCACAGAATCCAGGACTATCCATCCTAGCATCTCCTAAAAATGAAGATGACAATAATTAGGCAAAAGAAGGGTAAACACATGCATGACATCTCCTGCGTACATATTTAATGGAAAAAACTAAACAAAATCAGTGATAACACTTCCAATGCTTTTCTAGTATTACTTTCTTATGTGTGAAAGTGTTTGTGTGTGTGTGTATCCAACTAACCCAATACTACTATAGGTCCTTTTGACTGTAACTGGTGGATGATTTCAGCTCTCTTTGAAAGCCAGAAATCTTTGATGGAGTCTACACAGTAGATGTCCTGTATTGTGAAAAAAGACGTCCTTTCTACCATGCCCATTCTCATGAACTTGAAGAGGAGTGCTATTTTGCCATAGTTGCAGGCCCGGCGTCAAGGGGGGGCTTGGCAGAAGAGAACGTAAAAACGTAATTAAATAAGTACAATGTGACATAAAATGTTAAATAAAAAAAATAAATAAAACAAAACGTTACTAATTTTAAATTGAATCGAGCTTTAATCATATCATAACCACTAAAAAAAATATCAGGCAAAAATCTGACATGACCGTCAGACTGGTGGTAGGCGGAGATTTGTCTCCTTGTAACGCTAGCCTATCAGGGAGCTTCTTACAATTGCGTGATTCATCAATGATGGCAAGATAGATTACCATAAGGCAGTATAAAAATGGATATACGAAAATATATGATAAATCGTTCCCATAGTTTGCCAGATGCGACCGTGCAATTGCAAGCATCCAACAGCAACTCAGTAGACACGCCAGTTGACAAGACACCAACACCGATTGATCCTCTGCCCTCATGCTCCAGCTCATGCACGCCTGGACCGCCAAGAGTGCCTTCCGACCTTGGTGAGGATAAACCAAATCAGGTTAAGTTAAGACGTTTTCCTCTTCACCTTTGCTACAACCAGCATCGATCATTTGTTGCGTCATGGTATACGACACGGGAGTGGTTGGAATACTCTGTGGAAGCAGATGCTGCATTTTGTTTTCCATGCAGGAAATACTTAATTTCTCCATCAGACTCAGCTTTCACTGTAAGGGGCTTCAGTGATTGGAAGCACGCTGTAGAGGCGGGAAAAGGCCTTAACAAACATGCAGCATCAAAAGAACACATTACAAGCATGGCACTCTGGAAAGACAGAGAAAAACGGGCTGAAAGTGGACTTGAAATTTCCACTATGGTTAACAGTAACCAATTAGCTAGGAATCGCTACTACCTCTCCTCTGTAGTGGACATGATTGAATTTCTTGTTGTGAATCATTTGCCGCTAAGAGGAAGCAAGGATGCTTTTGATAGTCTAACAGAGGATGGAAGTGGACTTTTCCTTTCATTATTCGAATATACCCTCCGAAAAGACCCAGAGTTAAGGAGTGTTATGCAGACAATACCACGCAATGCAACGTACAGTTCTCATGAAATTCAAAATGACGTCATTGCAAACATGAGCAGTCTGGTGACTGAGGAAATAGTTCGAGAAGTTGCAGACTCGTGGTACACAATCAAAGTAGATGGCACACGTGACCCAACTGGAATAGAAAATATTTCCATAATCGTTCGCTTTGTTAAGGACAATTATAAAGTCACAGAGCGACTTCTTTCCATGACAACAACTGAAAAAGGGGATGCCCAGACCCTGACCAACACAATAATTACAGAGCTTGAAAAGAATGGGCTCAGTACTTCTAAAATATTGAGCCAGGTGTATGACGGGGCCTCTCTCATGTCTGGAAAAAACGGAGGAGTACAGAAAATTTTGCAGGACAAATTAGGAAGAGTGATTCCGTACGTACATTGCTTCAATCATCAGCTCCACCTTGTGGTAGTTCATGCAATATCCACAGAGCCTGCGGTTGAAGACTTCTTTAATGTGTGTAACTTGCTTTATAAATTCATAAAGAAGCCAACCGTTGCTGTCTTGTACGGAGGGCAGCAGCTTAAGAGATTACTTGAACAGCGATGGACAGGGCATCTTCAAACGGTCAAAACAATTCTGAATTATTTTCAAGACATTACTGAGTTGTTAGCCGTGATCAATGAAAACCGCAGATACGAGATGGAGGTGCGCATGGAAGCAGCTGGCCTGATTAGGGAAGTATCAGAGACGAGCTTCAAGTTCATTGCCCACATGGTGTATAAGATTCTACAGCTGCTTGATGCTCCAAACAAACTGATGCAGTCAGAAGACATGGACCTTCTTAGTGCAGTCAAATTAGTTACATGTGCTTCAGAATGCCTTACGAAATTGCGCAGTGAATCTGACTTCTTAGAGCTGTGGGAGAAGGCCGACGACACTGAAATGCCAAGACCTCCCAAACGAAAGCGGACCATCAACAAAGGCCTTCAAGAATATCTGCTGGAGGAAAGCATTGGCCAGGCTCAAGGTGATTTGGGAAATCAAGAAGAGCTCAGATGATTATACTACAGTACTTTGGACGCAATGCTTGCAGAAATCTCGTAGCGTTTCGGAGAAAGAAATAGCAAGTTAATTGAAGCTCTTTCAGCTTTTGATCCACAGTATGACAACACTTACTTGGATGCGAAACTCGTACAAGATATGATTAACTTAACTAATTCAGAAGTGATTCATTCAGAATTTGTTGTGGCTCGACAATTCCTGCGTAAAGTACTGGCTAGATCGATTTCTAGTGGTGAGAAATTAACACTTAAACAAATACTCCAGGAGCATCATACCACGCTTGAAGCTATGCCTAGTGTACTCGCTGCAATGAAATGTGCGCTGACATTTGGAGCTTCTACAGCTACATGCGAAAACTCATTTTCTACTCTGAAAAATGTGTTCACGGACAATCGAAGGAGCATGCTACATCAGCGAAAGGCCCAATTAGTGCAACTGGCATTTGAAAGAGACTTGACAAGAAAATTTCGGGATGAATGGAAAGATACTCTACTGAGAAGGTTCAACGCGAGTAAGCACCGCAGACTCCAGCTGTTTTAGCAGGTTGGTGTTATTTTATTTATTATAGAATGCGTAATTTGTTTATAACATCATCTTATTTTAATCATGACTTTTTAAAAAAATGTTTGTGTAAACTTTGAACCAGTTCTGATGTGCATCGGGCCAGTGCAAAATCATAATACATTTTTCTTGTTTGCGAATAGTGACGATGATTAGTAATACTAATCACTTTGTTTTATAGGCAAAATTAAATTATATCGATACCAAAGGCCCACTGACACTCACGCTATGTGCCCCCCCGGGCAGAAGGGATAGCCCCCCCTGTTAAAATGTTCTGGCGCCGGGACTGCATAGTTGTTGCCTGAAAGTAGTATGTTGGTGGCCAACATGAAGTCCCCAATTAGCATGCCATGATTGAAAAATGGCTGTGAAGACCATTTCCAAACAGTATGACCCGAAGAACATATCTGAAGAGTAAACAAAAGATTAGAAAAACAGGGCCAACAGTACATTACATAACATGTATGACAAACTCTATACAATCCCTACAAGACATGTGACAAAGGTTTTAGAAAAATATATACTTACCCATTCAATAATAGCAGCTGTACCCCTGGATGTCACACTAATTTCAAAAGGTTGACAAGCCCCACACTGTAAGTTGGTGTTAATATCTTGAGCATTACACTTTGTGACTGGTAAAACAAGGTATTGGGCCAACTGCTTCAGAGAATTATGGTATTCTATGCATGCCGGATGGCCAATTACATCCTCCACAACCTGGACCTTAAGAGAGTCTTTTGTTGAGGGTGTGGGATTACAAATTATATTTAAATGTTTAACTTAGATTCTTATTATCAACTGTGCTCTGTCTCAATCAAGTCATGTTGATTGGCAGAGATTCAAAGAACCCAGACGTTGATTCAAAGAACCCCTGGCCCAGACGTTGATTCGTTAGGTTGATTGGATTAGTGTCTATCTTTCGGAGCCCCCTGGCCCAGACGTTGATTCGTTAGGTTGATTGGATTAGTGTCTATGCATTTGATTATTGGGTTTGTCTCCACCTCCAAGAGTCCCTCCTCCAGAAATGCCTATAAAATGACCTTGTAAAGTTGCTTGAGTTTGAGATTTCGATGACTACAGACCAACAGCTTGTGTTCTCAATAAAGAATCCTACTGACGATCCAATCCGGTTTCTCCTGGTCTTCTCTTCTGAGTTTTCTACACTTTAGAAGAACCAAGTTCACAACAGATGGTGCCGTGCCCCGGATAGAGCTCCTCACCTGAATCCAGATTGAAACTTCAAGCTTAACAAAGATCTGACTTCGTTCCAGACTGAATCTTTCTGTACAACCAAGGGTTGGTGAGTGTCACTCTATCCAAAAGAACCTTTAAGACCAGTACAAATTTGTTATCCTCTGCGCCGTCAGAGAAGAGTTAACAGACAGCTGTAGGGTTTGGTTAACTAAGTTATCCTCTAAAAATTTCTTTTAGAGATGAAGGTTATCCTCTGTTCAGGCAGGGAAGATTTAGCATTACGTGCTAATATTTTGTTATCCTCTGTTCCAGCAGGGAAGAATTGTTTATCCTCTGTTCAGGCAGGGAAGATTAGCATCACATGCTAATATTTGTTATCCTCTGTTTCAGCAGGGAAGAACTGGTTACCCTCTGTTTTAGCAGGGAAGATTAGCGTAAAGTGCTAGTAATTTGTGTTATCCTCTGCTTTGCCAGGGAAGGTTAACAATAGTTGATGTGTTAACAAGCGTACCCTCTGTGGATCAGAGAAGTTTTAGTGTTTTGTTTTGTTTTTTGTTTAGTGTTTGTTTGTGTGGTACAGAAGAAACTTACAAAATGGTTAGAAGGAATGCTAGGCTGATTCCAACCACAGAAAAGAGTGGTCTTGCGACTCCTTTGTGGTCAGATAGTGAATTCAAAACGCTGTTAGGGGAACAAATGAACCTAATAGTCACTGAGAAAGTTAGACAAGAACTAACTCAGAAATATGAGATCCATCCAGACAAGACTTGGTCTGTAGAAGAGTGTAAAAAGGTACTAGGAGCATGTATTCGCAAGAACAATGTGAAAGGCATTATCTGTTGTCACAGAGAATTCAGTTTAACATTAGCCACACAACAGTCTCAGCGTAACTCAGAGCTAGAGGAACAGAACAAAGAGCTCCGTGCTAGAGTATCCTCTTTAACTAAGAAATTGAACCTCAAGAAAGCTGCAGCAAAAACTGATGTGAAAGTTAGTCAGCCTGATAACATTTACCCTGATTTACAAGCGTTTTTTGAAACAGATGTAGCTCTCCAATCAGTAACTGATGTGCCTGTAAATTCAGTCAATGTGTGTGGTGCTAGGAGGAGATCTCAGGGAATTGAGGGAATTGAAAGTGTTCCTCCCAACTCTTCTGTTGTCCAAGTACAAACTGTTGCCAAAGCGCTAGGACCTAAAGATATAGAGAGACTATCCCAGAGCTTACCCTCAGCACGCACAAATTTTTCTGAATTTAGAAGAGCATTGATCAGCAAAATGCTTCTCTATGACATGTCGTTAACAGAAGTCACACAGCTGATGTCACAAATTCTAACTGAATCTGAATTCAACAGTTTTGAGTCTGCTGTTACTTCTGAACTACAACATGCCAGTAAAAGCGATTTGAGAGAAGGTGTTTTGAAAATTCTAAAGAATATCATGGGACCCAAAATAGACTGGTCCAGAATCACTAATTGTGTGCAAAGGAAAGAAGAATCTGTGAGTGAATATACTGAGAGATTTTGTCAGTCAGCTGTAATTTACAGTGGAATTGTTGATGACCCTGAAAGTGTGCTAGAGGACAAGGGACCCCTGGTTCGTATCTGGTCAGATGGCCTTGTAGCCGAATACAGAAAAGCTTTACCATTTTTAGATCTAACTTGGTCTAACAGAACTCTCAGAAGTAACCTAGACAGGTTAGCTACATGGGAAAGAGATACTGATGTCAAGGCAAAAGTAAGAGTAGCAGCAGCTACGTTTAACACAACGAAACAAGACAATAGATGGTCTAAAAGAGAAAGCAAATGCAAATACTGTGAAAAATTAGGACATTGGGAGAAAGAGTGTAGGAAGAAGTTGCAAGATAGTAAAAGAAATGCTATGCATAATTCTGCTCCTTCTCAGCCTGCACACAACCCTGAAGTAGTTCCGCCAGTGACCACTGAAACTGTAGGACAGCTAGTTCAGGCTCTTCTAAGAGCACAACAAGACCAAGAAAAAAACTAATTGTTGGGGCTGTGAGTAGCTACCTTTCCCCTGTAATCCAACACAATGACCAAAGAATTTTTGTGAAAGGTAGCATAAAAGAGAAAGAGATTGATTTTTTGCTTGATACAGGTGCAGAAATTACAGTAATCCCTACAAAATTGGCACAAGGTTTAAACATCCCATACGAGAAAACCAAACTTTGTTTAACTGGTGTAATAGGTGAAGATTCTGTTTTGTATGAAACTCCGCCCATAGAGGTACAATTTGGCCCAAAAACTCTGACTACAAAATTGCTATGCGCTCCATTATTTATATCATTATTTTTATTTTCTTTATTTAATGTTTTATTTATTTTTTCCTACATGTCCTTATTTGTAATAGTTGCATTTTTGGGTGTGTGTGTGTGGGTGTGTGTGTGTGTGTGTGTGTGTGTGTGTGTGTGTGTGTATATTGATTTGTACTTACCTGTATTTTTTGCGTTCTACTGTTTGTGTTTAGTGTTATCTGTATGCACCAGGGAGTAAGAGAGTAACGCAATTTCAATTCTCTGTATGTATGTACATGTGGCAGAATTGACAATAAAGCTGACTTTGACTTTGACTTTGATTAAATACAGGTGCAATTTTAGGCATGGATCTTCTGAGACAAATAAATCTAACTTTAGACATGTCCTCAGAATCTACTAGCATAAAAATTTCCTCAGCACAGATTTCTACCAATAATGCAACCCCTCCCGAGTATGCTTTCTTACAGAATCATCCAATTTGGGCTAAAGACAAGGATGATTGTGGGTTGTTGACAGGTGTAGAACCAGTTAAATTGACAGGAACTCCACCTCCGGTCACCAAACAATATCCGATTAATAAGGAAGCTATACAGGGAATCAAACTTATTGTAGAAAATTTGCTGACGCAAGGAGTGCTAGTTAAAACCAACAGTCCATGTAATTCACCCATATGGCCCATCAAGAAATCTAATGGGACATGGAGACTTACAATAGACTACAGAGTAGCCAATAAAAATATTGATAAAATCACCCCCCTAGTGGCAGATCCATCTACAATTTGTAATGGCTTACCATTAGATTGTAAGATTTTTTCAGTAATTGATATGTCTAATGGATTTTTTTCTGTACCGTTGCACTCTGACAGCCAGCCATGGTTAGCTTTCACAGTTGACTATGAACAATACCAGTGGACACGATTGCCACAGAGATTGCAAAACTCCCCAACCATATATCATCAGGCTGTCAGACGTGATTTGTGTGACCCAGAATGTCCGGTAAAACAGTCCACTATGATCCAATATGTCGATGATATTTTGATTGCCTCAACAGATCATGAGGTACATCAAACTGAATTGGCATCATTGTTGGACTATTTGCATAAAAAAAGGACACCAATGCAGCTTTCACAAAGCTCAAATCGCTAAAAAGCAAGTCACATTTCTGGGTCAAACAATTGGTGCAGGAAATAGATCCATTACACAGGATCGAGCGGCTTCAATCAAAGCCATACCTCCGCCTACTACCATTAAAACACTCCGCTCATTTTTAGGAACAACAGGTTATTGTAGACCTTGGATTGAAGACTATGCCTCGATTGCTCAGCCTCTCTATGATTTGTTGAAAGGCCATGGTAAAGATTCAGATACTGTTTGTATGGAAGAACTTCATCTCAAAGCTTTTAATGATTTGAAGAGAGCACTAGGTCAAGCACCAGCATTAGGAATTGCCCAATCTGATAGAACCTTTGTGCTTTATGTCCATGAACACTTAGGCTTTATGACTGCATGTCTAATGCAAGATCATGGGGGCAGCTTACGCCCAATTCATTACTATTCCGGTAAACTTGACATAGTCGCTCAAGGTATGGGCCCATGCCTGAGAGCAGTACAGGCAGTTCATCTAGCGCTTCAGGCTTCATCAGGAATGGTGTTAGGTCAGACTGTAAACGTAAAATGCCCTCACGCAGTGTCCGCACTAATGAATCAAGCAAAAGTCACTTCTGTCACCTCCTCCCGTTGGGGAAATTGGTTAGCAACTCTCACAGCCCCGAATATTGTTATACAGCGTGCACCAGTCACGAACCCATCCTCATGTATGATGTCTGCAATGACTGAATTTGTGTTAGAGGGTGAAGGCGAAAGGACTCATGATTGTGTTACGCTTACATATGCAGCGACAAGTGAAATAGCAGAAACTCCCATAGAGAACGCAGAATTGGAGTTGTTTGTTGATGGTTCAGCTCAAGTTATTGAAGGTAACAGACGAGTAGGATATGCAGTAACTTCCACCACTGAAGTAGTTGCTTCAGGTCGTCTTCCAGATCATTTTTCAGCTCAAGCTGCAGAACTAGTAGCCTTAACTAGAGCATGCACGCTAGCTTCAGGATCGGTTGCAAATATCTACACAGATTCCAGGTATGCTTTTGGGGTAATTCATGATTTTGGTGTCATTTGGCAAACCAGAAAATTTCTAACTTCTGCTGGATCCCCCATTAAGCATGCTGGATTAGTGAAAGATTTAATGTTTGCCATGAATCTCCCAAAGAAATTAGCGGTGATCAAAGTGAAAGCACATCTCACAACTAATACTACGGAAGCTAAAGGTAATACTCTCGCTGATGTAGCGGCTAAACAGGCTTGTTTCTATGCAACTGTACAAGTGTGTTCAGGTAGTACAGCACAGAAGACAATTCTACCTCCTGAATCAATCGTTAATCTGTACAAAGACGTTCCTCTATATGAAGCATGGACATGGTTAGACAAAGGAGCCACTGTGGATTCATCCGGCTGCTGGACCAAAGGGGGAAAGTATGTTGCTCCGGAATCACTGTTGCCATATTTGGCTCAACAAATACACAGTTTGGGTCATAGTGGTCCAGCAACGATGAATCACAGGTTCTCAAATCAATGGTGGAATCCAAAATTCAGAAACGCAGCCACTGAAACAGTCAAGAGATGTGTTACATGTCAGAAAAATAATGATGTACCAGCAGCCACTACACCAGCAGCACATACCCCAGCTCCACCAGGGCCATTTTGTCACCTGCAAGTTGATTACATATCGTCGCTCCCTTGTAAAGGAAAAACTGACGTTTTGGTAGTAATAGACAAGTTCTCAAGATGGGTAGAAGCTTATCCAACAGGGCGTGCTACAGCTGCACATACTGCTAAATGTCTTGTCACTGATTTCATTCCCAGATGGGGATTACCAGATTACATTGACTCAGATCAAGGTACCCACTTCACAGGACAGGTAGTCAAGGAAGTGTCTAGAATGTTGAAGATTAAGTGGAACCTTCACTGTCCCTATAGGCCACAAGCATCAGGACAGGTTGAACGATCAAACAGAACAATCAAAACCAGGCTAAGCAAAATGCATCAGGAAGGAGTACCATGGGTGGAAGCACTGCCCGCAGTACTGTGTAGTGTGAGAACATCACCTAACAGATCAGTAGGACTGAGCCCTCATGAGATTATTACTGGACGCCCAATGCAGATGCCAGGTGTGATTGATCTTAGAAATGCTGATGTGCACATTGCTTCAGATGCCCTGATCGCTTACTGTGAAAACCTCACAAAGGCAGTGCAGAGTGCCAAAGAGAGAGTTGAGTCGTGTTGGCAGACTCCACCAGAAGGTGGACACACAATCATCCCAGGTCAATGGGTCATGATAAAGGCGTTCAGAAACAAGCCATTAGAGCCTAAGTGGTACGGACCACATCAAGTGATGTTGATTACAGCTGCTGCAGTGTTGTGTCAGGGAAGGAAAACCTGGACTCATGTGTCACACTGTAAAGTTGTTCCCCCACCTACAGGGATAGGATAGGACACACGGACCAGTGAGGAGCCCAGGGAAGAACCGAATGCAACAGGCTTCGGGGGCAAACCCTGCGGTGAAGACTCCCTCATAGGCCTTCCCCATCCACTAGTCCATCCTTACCTCACTGTTCTTTAGGTGTCGCAGGAATTGAGAAATAGGGAAAGAAGGAACAACAATAGCAGACTATATTTGAACAGAGGATACAACCCTAATGTTTGCAGACTCTACAACAAATACTGCTATGTGCCGTTGTTCTCTTTTGTTTTGGTTTTTTTTTCTTCCTCTGTGCAGATACCACTTGATGGCTGTCCTGAGATCCATATGCACCGCCCTTCTCACCTGCGGATGAAGCCACAACCTCTAGAAAACAACTAGACCCATTGCCGAGCCAACTATCACACAAGAAAGAGAAAAGAAAGAAGAAAGAAAAAAATACACAACGCAGAGACTCACATACGGGAACTTCAGTCATCCATCAACATGATCAAGATTTTCGTACTATTAACCATCATGGACATCACGCAAAGTGTAGACCCCAGAAACAACATATTCTTAGAGCTGATGAATATGTCAAGAAATGCCTTGTTTGCTGGAAAGAACGTTTGCACATTCTTGGTCTTTCAGCAAAATTACACCAGATGACTGAAGATAATTATTCATGGTTCGGAAACTTGTTAGGTAAACCCTGGCTGTGGATCAAGGAAATAGCAATTCTGCTGTTGTTTCTCCTACTTGCGTACTATCTATGCATCCACAGTATCAAGTGTTTCTTTCAGCAAATGACTCCCGCCTCTCACGAGGAAATGACAGTTCCAACCAGAAAAGATTATTACCCGTAAGAACTTCACGGACCCTAATTGCATGTTTTGTTTCTGTGTCAGCATGCAATTACATATAAGCAACACAGAACATGTACAATGTGCCTGTAACGATTACAAGTTACAAGAATTAACTTTCAAGTGTCTAAATTTGTATTTTGTGAGAGTTATTAGAACTCTCAAAGGGGGAATTGTGGGATTACAAATTATATTTAAATGTTTAACTTAGATTCTTATTATCAACTGTGCTCTGTCTCAATCAAGTCATGTTGATTGGCAGAGATTCAAAGAACCCAGACGTTGATTCAAAGAACCCCTGGCCCAGACGTTGATTCGTTAGGTTGATTGGATTAGTGTCTATGCATTTGATTATTGGGTTTGTCTCCACCTCCAAGAGTCCCTCCTCCAGAAATGCCTATAAAATGACCTTGTAAAGTTGCTTGAGTTTGAGATTTCGATGACTACAGACCAACAGCTTGTGTTCTCAATAAAGAATCCTACTGACGATCCAATCCGGTTTCTCCTGGTCTTCTCTTCTGAGTTTTCTACACTTTAGAAGAACCAAGTTCACAACAAGGGCATCTCAGTGGTGGATGGCTTGTGGGAATGTAAAACATTGTGCACCGTGTCCTCCATGCTGATTGCTGGAATATCTTCTAAGTTAACGGCCATCTTTGAAGCACCCCTTGACCATTAATAATGAGAGGTTGTGTGTAAAAAATACAGAATTAGCCATATCTTTATGTGTAACAACCAATTAGTTTTTAATCTTACCGAACACAGATACGTGGAATGTATTCATCATCACTGTCTTCAGAGTCTGAGTCTACTTCTTTTGTGTAATATTCTTCTAAAGATGACACGGACTCGGTCTCAAAATCCGGACACCATGTTTCATCTTACCAGTCAATACTATTTAATTCAGAATAAATACAAACATGTAAAACTACCACTCAGACAATATATAATGTGTTCATAAATGATAATTATCCTCATTTAGGTGAGTACAGCCACTTACGTTGTATTTTGAATGTCATTGAACTCATCTGCAACATATTTTTCAAGTACATATTCACTACACGGAGTGAAAAAAAGTGATTAGAAAAATTACATATATATATATAAAAATAATCCATGTGTTTTCAATTACAAACCTTGGATCTCCACTGACAGATGTAATAACCTCTGAGCGATGTATAATACTCAACGTTTGAAGTGGACGAAAACCTTTATTCAAAGTTGTCGTAAAACTAATGTGTTCTTATCTTAGGCCAACTTAGAAGGAATTTTTTGATCCACTTCCAATCTTGACTACTGTACATGCATAATAATATAGTTTTTTTTTATATAGCTTATGCAAATTGAAGAACAGTATAATGCTAGGATGTGTTTGGTACACAGAGTAAAAAAATGCAAATTAAATTACTGTCTTGCTCATTTGGTAAATAATAAAACATTAAAAGACTTTCTGTCAGGATGGGCCCCAGGACTGGATTTGAACACCCTTTTACGCATGATGAAACTATTTATACATTGCGCTTGGCACATGCATTACTTACAATTGGTAAACACCGTTATCGTACCTTTTTCCCAAATCTTGACTACCGGCCTCTTCAGAGTCAGTGCTTTCCAACTGCTGTACTCCAGCTATATTGAAATCAGCCTCACTGTTACAACAAAACATATATTTGAATATATTGAAGCACCTCAAATCTCAGATTTGTGAAAGTGAACATGTACAGTAACAACTAATAAGTTTCTAAACTGAGGCATCATGCAGAGAAAACATAAAATAAAAATAATGGACTTGTTACTGCCTTTTGCTGAACACAAATGTATATGTTGGACATTTCTTAGCGACGCTGAGGGTATTTCAATTGAAGTGTGAAACATGACGTTTTACACACAGTTTGAAAGAAGACTCAGAAGCAATTGTCGACACGTCTGGTGGTGGTGGCCTTACGTGTCCATGCACCAAAGATGTTGATGTTGTAGTTTTCTCGTAACTTTGTAAACATAAAAAGTCACAGTTACCCGATTACACGATGCTGCTGTAGTTGAGCTAAGTCGTCAAGGTACACAAACTATATAAGTTATGCGTGTTACTATGATAACACACCAAAATTGAATCACACCATATACCTAACTTACCTGTCCAAAAGAAATACTGTAACCATGGCATCATCATTCAGAGCCTTTGACTCCCGTAGTTGTCTCCAGCGTGGAAAAGCAACACCGATATTAACTCGGGTTTTTCCTCTGATTTCATCGGGCCTTTTTTCGCTGTAGCCTTTTCAAAGACTGTTTTTCTTTTGGTGGATACCTGTGCACTTGTCGTCGGTTGTTGTGAAGGAAGGTCCGGTTTTAGTTTGTCTACCGTTCTTAATATATAAGAATATCAGCTATATCAGCATAGTGTACGAAAACGCGCTGATGACGTATTGTGTCTGCGCAAACAGTGTGCGCAGAGGTATGCAAATATATGTTGACAGGCAGTTAGGAAAGACAATTAAAATGCTCGGACCGAGCGTTTTGATTGGTCGAACATTTCTTGGTCCTACCCCTTACACATAATATATAAATACATGACACCTTTAAATGATAGAATGAGATGCTCTAGTTAGTGCATGTGGTTACATCACATACACTATATTGCCAAAAGTATTGGGTCACCCCCTTCTAATTAACAGGTTTGACTACTTTAGTAATTTCCACGAGTACAAATCTTAATGTTTAAGCATATAATGATTTTCTTGGGAATTGTGTGCTTCTAATTTTATAGCAACAGCTTGGACAGGACCCTTTTCTATTCTAACATGACAATGCCTCTGTGTATAAGACAAGGTTAAAAAATAAATGATTGATTCAGTCAGTGTGGAAGAACTTGACTGGTCTGCAGAAAGCCAAGTCCTAATCCCAGCTGAACACCTCTGGTGTGACTTTAAATGCAGACCTTGAGCCAAAAACTCATCACCAAACAACAATGACTTGTACATATGGGTACAGTCATTTTAGACACTTCCAAACGGTTGTAACAGAGATGGAAATACAATTTTTAAAAACACAAATTATGTTTCCATCTTTGTTGCCACAGTTTTGGAAGTGCCTTTTTCTGTCCCAATACTTTTGTCCATATAGTGTATGTACAAGTCATAGGTGTTTGGTATGGGGGTATGCTAACTTATATTATTGAATTATTATTATTTTACGAGAACGGCGTGAAGAGATCATGCACAGCTGTTGTTTATATTGCTGTGTGTAGCCTGTGGAAGCAAGGTTAGCTGCAGCAAGGGGATACAATATTTTTGTTCAGTGTTTTCCTAATGACAATTTTATGATTGGCTACTACAAAAAAAGGCTACTACGAACACCCTTTTCCCATTTTTATCACAGAATAATTCAGGAAATATATTCTATAGTTTCTATACTAAATGATATGTCAATCAGTACTGCATTTTTCACATAATTTATTTATTACCTGAAGATAACTTGAAAAACACGCATAAACCATATATTTTCGCAATCGTGTGGTTATTGTCTTCACGTTTCATCAGTAAAAACGTTTCTGCTTTTTATTCAGCTCAGCTACAGGATAGCATGTAGTGATGGATCGTTCTTGAACGATTCGTTCATTTTGAACGAATCTTTAATGTGACTCGGGAAGAACGAGTCGTCTCGGGGAGTGAATCGTTCAGTCGCGCATGCGCAACATCCTATAGGTTCTGCACTGACTTAGTTCACCTGTTTCGAGTCTTTGGGTTTTTCGAGTCATTCGTTCATCACGTGACAGCCCCATACGCGTAACCTATGCAGTCTGAGCCGGAAAGAGAATTGATTAGTTCATCTCCCGAGTCTTCGGGTTTGAGTCGTTCGTTCATCACATGACAGCCTCATAAGCTAAACCTATGCAGTTAGAGCCGGAAAGAGAATTGATTAGTTAACCTGTTAACCTGCACCCCCCATATTGGGAATCACAGCTGAAAATGACTAACTAACTTAAAATGGTAACAGCTCCTGACTTCAGTGTGCCACACACACAATTTTGGTGTCTTTGGAAAGAAGACCCTTTGGGCTTTACTATCCATCATCCAGAGTTGATGATGCTCAAAAATATAAAAAGTTATAGACACTGAAGTGCCTTGATAAAAATTGTACCACACTGAATTATTTTTTTATTTCATATAAAAATACATGAAATCAGTCCTGGAGCAATCCAGAAAAGTAATGGGTTGAAA
The DNA here is from genome assembly GCA_027422415.1 of Schizothorax lantsangensis. NCBI lineage: Eukaryota > Metazoa > Chordata > Actinopteri > Cypriniformes > Cyprinidae > Schizothorax > Schizothorax lantsangensis. The sequence continues at coordinate 989,658 of CM049856.1, forward strand.
GTCACATGTCTCATGAGTTTATATTTCAAATCTGAAGAAGATACCATGAAAAATGAGATTCCTGCAGACATTTTTCTAGCCCCCCCCCCCCCCCCCCCCCCCCCCCCCCCCCCCCCCCCCTCTGTTTGCGGAAAAATATTTACCAAATTATTGAAGAGTTCTACTACACACTATTTAGTCTTTATACATGCCACTGCAGTTTTTCAATTATAAAACAGTAGACAGAATCTTAGAAATCGTATAAGTGATTTATTTGAGCACTAGAAAAATACAATAAGAATAATTTTTGAGTGATGAAAAAAAAACAATAATAATAAAAAAAAATAACTTAATTACATACTGATTTCCTGACAAACAGCTGCTCTCCTGCTCATACATTAGTAATCACATGCTGAAGATCATTCATACAGATGCTAATCATACTGATTGCTGCCCAATATAGTCAATATTCACATTATAATGGCCTTTTATATAGACTGCATTTACACTGATATCTGTGAACAGTCAGTAATTACATGCTGCTTATCAGCCATAGAGATGTTAATCATACAGATACAGGCACATTCTCCACAAAACACGCAAACATATATGAAAACTGTTGAAGAAGAAAAAAAAGAAATGTTTTTTCTTTTTTTCTTATTGTGCTAAAAAGATCGCTAAGTTACGCCCCCATCAGATGACAGGTGCGTCACAGCGTGCGTCACGCGCCGTCGCGAGGGAGCGCCAGAATTCAAATAATCAATCTTCCGTGTATCTTTGACTTTTTTTTTTTTTGGATGATTTCATTCTGTTTGGGACATTGTCTGCTACAAAATCGTGCTGTTTTTTTACCACCAAGACGCTGTTTTTGAGCGTAATTTGTTCCATAACGGACACAAACAATAACTCTCCCTCAAGAGATGAGACGTAAACAAAGGATTAACGATCTAAATTACAACGTTGTTGTTTCTTTGGACTAAAAGTGCTCGATGGAATGTTGTTCAGTGGACCCTTATCTCTGAAACGAAACCGGGATTTACAGCAGTGGATACGTTTGAGAGTCGTTATCAGGATGAATATGGTATGTACTGCGGGGTTTTTTATACATGTTTTGATGTGTACTGCTTACACAAATTTAGCAAATACATTCCGTATAAGCTTTCTATCGAAAAACAGCGATCTGTCGTCGATGCTAGAGGCTTAGACCTTCAAAATGATATATAGTTTGTCAAGATTCATTTTGTCCTGTTTTACTTTATCTGTTTGAAAACAATGACGTGTGCAAACAAAGAGCTTTCAGTGCGCCCGCGTCCTGGTGCGGGTTAACAGGTTAATCTCCAGAGTCTTCGGGTTTGAGTCGTTCGTTCATCACGTGACAGCCCCATATGCGTAACCTATGCAGTCTGAGGGAAAAAGACTTAATAATAATAATAATAACAAACTCTTTAGTTTATTACCTTTGTTACCACATTCGGTGTTGTGGAAAAGAACCATCATTACAGAAATTCACACATTTATAAACTGTAAGAAATAAAAAGCTACAATTTGAGACCAGAAACGCATCACGTAACTGTAAGAGTAAATAATAATAATAATAAATAACTATGCAGCCGTTTGTAAGGAAGGTTGTAAATTAACTAATTTCTCTATCCAATGCTGTCACGTCACGTGACAAAAGAACGAACGACTCGAAAGACTCGAGATGAACTAATCAATTCTCTTTCCGGGTCTGACTGCATAGGTTTAGCTTATGAGGCTGTCACGTGATGAATGAACGACTCGAACCCGAAGACTTGTCAGATAAGAGGTGAGGTGAGCTAATCATAGACTAAAGACCCAGGTAAACAATGAATACATTTTTTTCTGTTTCTTATACCATTATAATTTTGTATTGTTTGTAGTGTGATCAACGTTTGCACAAGTAGTAGATGTGTTAGGGAAGTAGCACGTAACATTTTAATTATATTTTGCTAAAATTAATGAAATGACTCGAAAAAAGATTCATTCATTTTGCTGAACGAGTCTCAAAGTGTTACAGGGCAAACGAGACGTGAGGCGTACGGATCCATGTGCAAGCTTTTATTTACAAAACATAGTCAATACACAGGCAGGGTCAAACAACAGCAAACAGATATGGCACGGGCAAGACACAAGAGTAATCCTAGGGCAAGCGTGGGTCGACGATCGGCGAACAATATCCAACAGGGCAAGGCAGAGATAATCCAGGTAAACGAGCAATAATCCAAACAGGGTGCAAACAGTCCGAACGGCAGACAAAGGGTTAATCCAGGAAACACGGGCAGGTATCAAAACACGAGAAAGCAGGCAAGGCAAGACTATAACAACTAGAGGGCTCCGTAGAGTAGCTATCGCTAGGATATACGCTATACAATACTCGGCAGTGAGGGAGAGAAAGTCCATGGCTTAAGTAAGGCGTGCAAATGGGAATCAGCTGTGTGTGATCAGTGCAATCAGCTGTGTGCGTCGTCAGTGCAATGGATGATGGGAATAGTAGTGCAAGGTAATGTGAAACAGTCTGTGTAGTGTGAGAGTCAATATGATGGAAGGGTGACCTCTGGTGGCAATCAGACGGAAGGCCACGAACCGGATTCGTGACATAGCCCCCCCCCAAGGAGCGGCTTCCAGACGCTCCCAAAACAGTAAAATCCAGGTGGGTGGTGGAGCGGAGGCGGAACAGGGGGAGGGACAGAGGGCCAGGTCCACGTGGAAGTGGGAAGACCGGGGACTGAGGAAGAGCCGATGGAACAGGAAACCAGGGCGGAACCGGAGACCAGGACGAAACATGAGCCCACCAGGGCGGAGCAGATGGAGCAGGAGCCCACCAGGGCTGAGCAGACGGAACTGGAGCCCACCAGGGCAGAGCAGACGGAACTGGAGCCCACCAGGGTGGATCAGGCGAGACAGGAGCCCCCCAGGGCGGAGCGGATTAGACTGGAGCCCACCAGGGCAGAGCAGAAGACCACCAGACCGGAGCAAATGACCACCACGGCGGAGCACAAGATCTCCACGGCAGAGCAGGCGGAGCAGAAGACCACCAGACCGGAGCAGAAGACCACCACGGCGGAGCAGACGGACCAGCAACCCCTGGTAGAGACTGGGATCTAGGGAAAACTGAGACACGAGAGACAGAGAAAGCATGTACGGACTCAAGAACCAAGGCAGGGAACATAGGAAGTCAATCAATATTTTCCCTGGTGGCAACTGAGAGGGTAGACAGTCCAAAATCTGACTCATTGACAGTGACTGGACAGACAGACAATTCGAAATTTGACTCATTGACTGGGACTGGACAGGAAGACAGTTCAAAATCTGACTCATTGACAGTGACTGGACAGACAGACAATTCAAAATTTGACTAATTGACTGGAACTGGACAGGAAGACAGTTCAAAATCTGACTCATTGACAGTGACTGGACAGACAGACAATTCGAAATTTGACTCATTGACTGGAACTGGACAGGAAAACAATCCATAAACGGACTCCCCAACTAGGACTGGCAAGACAGACACACTTTGAGAAACAGAACAAGAAGACATTTCATGAATGGTCTCTATGGTGGTGACAGGGTTAACGGGACAGACATAGAGTGCATTTATAGTTTCGGAGTTCATGACAGGCAGGGTTAAGAGTTCAAAAGCGGGTATTTGGGCTGTGACAAGGCAACTAGAGCCTACAGGGAGCTCAGGTAAGGTTTCTGGGGTCGTGACTGGACTAATGGGGCAAATAACAGGTTCATTGATTGCAATAGACCTGACAGAAACTTCAGACACATAACTTGAAATGGAACTGACAGATGGCTCAACATCAGACACATTAGGAGAAACAGAACAGGCAGACAGTTCATGAGTGGTTATTTTGATGGCGACAGGGTTAACAAGGCTTATAGAAAGTTAATCTACAGCTTTAATGGCCGTGACAGGCAGGGAAGAGGATTCATCAACGGCCCCTATAGGCGCAACGCAACAGTCAGGAAGTTCACCAATAGCCTCCTCAGTTGTGACTGACGGGACTGGTAGTTCAAAGGCAGCCTCTTCAGCTGACTCAGGGCAGGACAACAGTTCATAGGCCGTGACAGGACAAGGCGAGAGCTCACAGACGGCCTCCTTAGCCGTGACAGGACAGGGCGAGAGTTCACAGGCGGCCTCCTCGGCCGTGATGGGGCAGGACGAGGATTCATAGACGGCCACCATAGCCGTGACAGGGCAGGACGAGGTTTCACAGATGGCCTCCATAGCCGTGACTGGGCAGGACGAGGATTCACAGACGGCCTCCATAGCCGTGACAGGGCAGGACGAGGATTCATAGGTGGTTACCACTGACACCTCTGAAGGTTCTGCAGCAGATGCCGCCACCTCTGAAGGTTCTACAGTGGTAACATCAGGAAACAGGTAGAATTCATTAACAGGACAGGTACAGTGCTCATCTACGGTTCCTTTGACCGTGACATGACGGGCTGAAAGTGCGTTGCTGGGCGCCACCACCACGCAAGGAACTGAAGTGAGCACCGCTGCTTCGAGAGGTTCTGCAGCATGCGCCGCCACCTCTGGAGAAACTGCAGCAGGCACCATCACTTCAGGGAACACGGCAACGAGCGCCACTACCTCAAGAGGTTCTGCAGCATCAGCCGCCACCTCCGGAGACATCATAGTGGTCACCGTTACCTCTAGGAGTTCTGTGGTGGTGTACGCAGCCCAAACACACCAAAAAGCGATCCCCATCATGGGAAGCACTTCAGACAGGGGAATCAGTTCAGGAACAAGAGGGCTAGAGTGAGTGGGTTTGGGGATACCAGTTGCGCGTGCAGACACCAGCGGTGCATCCCTCACACTGGATACCAGACTGAGAAATCGAAGGACTGACCTTGAATATCTGGTTGTGATGGACAGTACGTGACAAGACTCTGGATGATCCGTCGTGACGTGGTGTGACTCTGGATGACCAGCTGGGACATGGCGTGACTCTGGATGACCAGCTGGGATGTAGCGTGACTCTGGATGACCGGCTGTGATGTGGCATGACTCTGGATGACCGGCTGTGACGTGAAGAGACTATGGCAGATCGGCGGAGACATGAAGAGACTCTGCCAGATCGGGGGAGACGTGAAGAGACTCTGGCAGATCAGCTGAGACGTGACGAGACTCTGGCAGATCAGCTGAGACGTGACGAGACTGGCAGATCAGCTGAAACGTGGAGAGACCCTGACAGATCAGCTGAGACGTGGAGAGACTCTGGAAGACCAGCAGAGACGTGGAGAGACTCTGGAATACCAGCGGAGATGTGGCTTGACTCGTGACGATCAGCGGAGACGTGGCTTGACTCGTGACGATCAGCGGAGACATGGCTTGACTCGTGACGATCAACTGTGACTTGGCTGGACTCACTAAGATCAACTGTGACTTGGCTGGACTCACGAAGATCAACTGTGAATTGACTTGATTCATGGTGATCAGCAGTGTATTGGCTTGATTCAGGATTGGCAGCTGTGATAGAGCGGGATGCTCTTGTGTCTGCCATTTTGCGATCAAGCTCCGCTGTCGCCGCCATTTTGTGAAGGTGCTCTGGTGCGGCCGCCATTACACAAGTGAGTGCGGTGTCGCGTTCCTCCGTGACACCCACAGTGAATGCTGAACCAACAGTCAATAAAGCATAGTCCATAAAATCACTTAGAGACGAACGGGGACCTTCAAGGGTTAATCGCGATTTGAGTGGCTGGTTAATGCCCTCACAAAAAAAGTCTATGAGCACACAGTCTGGCAGATCAGAATAATAAGTGATTTCTAAATACTCTTGTACATAATCCTCGAGCGATCGCAAGCCCTGCTCGAGGGTTAATATCAGTCTTGCAGTGTCCATACCTGGCCAATATCCACATGAGAAGTTGCTGGATCCTTGTGTAGCCGAGTATTCTGTTACGGGGCGAACGAGACGTGAGGCGTACGGATCCATGTGCAAGCTTTTATTTACAAAACATAGTCAATACACAGGCAGGGTCAAACAACGGCAAACAGATATGGCACGGGCAGGACACAAGAGTAATCCTAGGGCAAGCGTGGGTCGACGGTCGGCAAACAATATCCAACAGGGCAAGGCATAGAGATAATCCAGGTAAACTATCAATAATCCAAACAGGGTGCAAACAGTCCGAACGGCAGGCAAAGGGTTAATCCAGGAATAAGAGGTACAAAAAATGTCTTTAACGTTTAAACTTAAAATGGTCTTTTCTGTTCTGTGTTTCTTTTTCAAACCTGCGTCATGGCATTTGCTGCTTTATCAATATAGAAGCATCCATTTCGATACACATATCAGCATGGAGCACAGCCCCATTAAAAGCCGTGTCCCATGTGCCCCTTTTATACTTTGAGCACCTGCCCCTCCAAAGGTCTCTGCACGGCCCTGCCTGGAGGGATGAAGACCATCTCTTTTTAACAGGTCAGGTCTGCCCCAAAAACCCGCCCAATTGTCTATGAAACCTATGTTATTCTGCAGGCACCACTTCCAGCCATTGAGTGACGACCGTCTGCTATGAATCTCATCACCACAGTAAGCAGGGAGGGGACTAGAGCATATTACAGTGTCTGACATCGTACTTGAAAGTTCACACACCTCTTTAACATTATTTTTAGTGATCTCCGACTAGCGAAGTAGAACATCATTAGCGCCGACGTGAATAACAATCTTACTAAATTTACGTTTAGCATTAGCCAGCACTTTTAAATTTGCCAAGATGTCAGGCGCTCTGGCTCCCGGTAAACATTGGACTATGGTAGCTGGTGTCTCTATTTTAACGTTCTGTACAATAGAATCGCCAATAACTACAGCACTTTCAGCAGTTTTCTCAGTGGGTGCGTCACTGAGTGGGGAGAACCTTTTTGATGTTTTGATCGGAACGGAATAGTGGTGCCACCTGCCACATCACAGTCACCCAGTTGCCCTGCTGTAACCGGAACCGAACAATGTACAGGACTCCCTGAGCTAGTCGCATCCAAAGCCCTCACATTCTTACTGTCCTCAATTAAAGTTTGGATGCATGTCGCTAGTTCTAATATCTTCTCTGTCAGCCTAACTATTTCCCTGCATTTATCACATGTGAATCCCTCGCTGCTGACAGAGAGAAACTATACATGTGGCAAGCGGTGCAAACAACAATAGCAGGAGAAGAAGCCATTACTCACCATGAATCATTCCGACTTACCACTGTTGTTTGATGAACTCGTGAAAAACAGAGCAAGAAAAAAGAAAACAGTAATAGACGCTAATGGAAACGCTAATGACAAGCTAACAGGCTAACGAATGCTAACATGCTGCACACGCTCTGCACTCGCGGTTGTAGATTAGAAGCGAACGATCAAATTAGTCAGATTAGTTTGATAGATAATATCAGAAATGCTGGTTGGTTATCATTGCACAAATTAACACACTCTCTACGTTGAAAAAAATACAAATAAAAATTAGAAGAGTTCTAAACTAATGCGTAATCTTCACTGAATCTCACGCTGCAGGGCCAGCCACCCACCAAAAAGCAGCGGGTCGGTTAATGAATCGGTTTCCTGAAGACTGTGTCTTCTACGACAGTTGGTGAAGCTCCCAGTACACCCAGAGAGAGGAATATCTGCTGTGTGGGTCTCCAGTGCATCATTACAAGTCTGACACTCATTGACACACACTCAAACTAGGCCGTTCATTCATTTCAATCTCTGTTTCAGCACACTTCACACTCCGCAAGCCTTCAGTTGCAACGTTTGATTTGCGAAGGAGGGGTGGAAGGCCAACTATCCAAAGCCTGAAGAGATCGAACACTTATGAAAACCAGCTCCCAAGGTCACAATTGAGACTGATGAAAAAACATCATCAAGAGTGTCTCTTAGCAGACCTGGAAAGGCCTTGCCATTAAGGAATTTGGTCCCCAGCAAGGTCTAGGTTAGTAAATATTTGTCTCTTTTTTTGTAAGAGCAGAAAATACAATCACTTAAATGTACATTTTAGCAACTATTAGCTGCAGCAAAAGCTACAATCAAATTACTGAAAAGTTTGCCTACATGTAATGTTCAGTTCTTGTCATTTTGATCTTACTCAAAATGTAATGTCCTCTTGATCACAGGAGTGGTTGCAATCCGCCGGTTTTCTAAAGGCAACATAGTCTACTATTACCACCGGAAGGTAATCAGCTGCAGAAGGTAGAGCTTTGATGCAGGACATACATGACGAGGCCTGGTACCTGTTCTTCTTTAAAGCTGGGCAGAGAGTGACCTGTGCATCGATGCTCAGACTTTCCCCTGCGAATGCCACCCAGACGCAGACACAGTTGGCAGAAGGATTAACCATTCTTCTAAGAGGCCCAACCTGAAGCCCCTTCACTGTGTGTTGAAGATGGATGGAGAGGAAAAGGATGTTGTCCTCTTCAAGGCACTGCAGGACATCAGTGTGGACACACAGCTGAAATTTGACTACGGTGTAAAGAGAAAGTCTTTCAGAGAAGAGGGCCTGGACCTGCCTGGATTGGCTGGATGAGTAGGCCAGGTCCAAAGGTCTATTGTGTGGCTAACCCAGGCTTCCTTCATCAAGTGCACCAAGTTAAATTTTTTTAATTATTAAAAGTACTAGGCTACACTAGGGTAGATGACAGGGCTTTTACAAACTATCTACCTGTAGCCACACTCACTTCTCTCTCTATGTGCACTGGACACTTGAACATCCTCAAACAAGGTTTTTGATCAGTGCACTCTATTCATCTCTTACTCATGTTTCTGTTTATGTATATGTCCTTACACTCATTTATCTCTTGCAGTGATGCACATCTGCTGTGTGAGAAACACCAGTCCCTTCATCCTGACCGTCCTGCAGAGAGACGGCTTACTTCTGAAGCCAAGATAAGTTCAAGCAATCATTTGATATGCTGCATTCAGCTCTGAACTACACAGTCAGTCCGAGTCTAATCTGTGATTGTCTTTTTCATTGCATCAACAGCATTCACCCTGTCTTCATTCCTTCATCCTGATCGTCCTGCAGAGAGACAGCTTACTTCTGGGAAGTGGGAAGTCGTGGCCTAATGGTTAGAGAGTATGACTCGTAACCCAAAGGTTGTGGGTTCGAGTCTCAGGACCGGCAGGGATTGTAGGTGGTGGGGGGAGTGAATGTCCAACGCTCTCTCCACCCTCAATACCATGACTGAGGTGCCCTTGAGCAAGGCACCGAACCCCCAACTGCTCCCCGGGCGCCGCAGCATAAATGGCTGCCCACTGCTCCGTGTGTGTGTTCACTGCTGTGTGTGTGCACTTTGGATGGGATAAATGCAGAGCACTAATTCCGAGTATGGGTTACCATACTTGGCCACAAGCAATCATTTGATATACTGCATTCAGTTCTGAACTACACAGTCAGTCTGAGTCTAATCTGTGATTGTCTTTTTCATTGCATCAACAGCATTCACCCTTTCTTCATCCTGATCATCCTGCAGAGAGAGCTCATTCCTCATCACTATTTCTTAGGATCAGTCCACATAGGCTTACGCACACAAGGACTACAGCTGGCCTACAGTTGAATCACATCCTTCAACACTGACATTCGTATTGAACTGAACTAAATTGAAAAACAATGCTGTCTTTGTGTGGAACTGCTTGACGTATTGAACTTGATTCACACTGATGGAACTTTACACTGTTACTAATTGATTCTTCTGTTTTGCCCGTCTATCACTGCAAAGCTCCTTTGACTGAATTGTATTGTATAAAGTGCTAAGACTGGCATAAATTCACTGAGGCCGTTGGAGGGGAATATGACATAGAAATATTGAAGGATGGGAAATTCAAAGAGCAACTGAACAGGGAAAGGAATTTATAATGTATTTGACCCTCTTAAGTTCAAACAGCAGAGATGTTGCCATTCTTATCAACAAACCACACAGCACTTTTTTACTTTTTCCACATATGTTACAGCCTTATTCCAAAATGGATTAAATTCATTATTTTCCTCAAAATTCTACAAACAATACCCCATAATGACAACATGAAAGAAGTTTGTTTGAAATCTTAGCAAACTTTTTTTTTTTTTTTTTAAATCATACACACAAAAGTATTCACAGCCTTTGTCATGACACTCAAAACTGAGCTCAGGTGCATCCTGTTTCCACTGATCATCCTTGAGATGTTTCTACAACTTGATTGGATTCCACCTGTGGTAAATTCAGTAGGTTGTTTGCACATGACGTCATTGCTGTGGTGCGAAATGCAGCTGGAGGGCAGGAAGCTATTTTTCTCCATAGGTATCACTAGGAGAAACTCAAGATGCCTGTGTTTTGCGTCTATGGATGCTCAATAGGTCAAACAGAGAAAACACAAGGAGCTTTTATCGTGTACAAAAATGTGTTGTTCAAAAGGGAGGAAAAGTCAAGAAATTGACTGAAAAACGCAAATGTGTGCAAATGGTTAATATAAGATATAATAATATATTTAAGATATTAATACATATATAAATAGATAATCCAGGGTTGCCAACTCTCAAGCATTCAGGGTGAGACAGTCAGAATTCACTCAATGCAAAACGGCACACGTAGACATGATGTAAATAAGATATTATTTGCAGTTCAGAGAGCTTCATTGATTATAACAGAACATTGCGAGATTGCAATAAATTGAAGTGAGTGACAGCTTTTTAGTGATTATATAGAAGCGCTATTTGCTCGCTGTCTAGGCTGTCTCCCACACTCGCGCTGCCCACAGGAGCCAACCCAAGAAAACGCCTCATGGCTGTAAGGCTGTTAGGTTTAGTAGCACTTACGCCGAGAGATGACGAGTATTGCCTGGAAGAATTGCATAATGCATGCCCAAAATACAGTTCTTCCACTGCAAGTTCCAATTGGAACGCACTCCAGCTGTTATGGAATCCTCTGAGGTCTTTCTTCGACTCCAACAGGTCATACAGCGTAGTGCTCAAGTAGGTGGCAACTGGCTGCATGACGTGGCGAAGACCCAGCCCATTGCCACTATCCCGGAAAGGAATTAGCATTGGGATTGTCTCCAGGAGATTGTCCAACATTGATGGAATAAAAAAATGACTTGACTCCAATACCTCCTCGTAGCCAGGATGCACTACGAACACCCCCTCCAAATGGGCACAGGTCCTTGCGTATGTCTTCCGGGCCAGGTCAGCTATGTGCTCGACGTACCTCACTGCATTGTTGGTGATCATTCTACGGTGTTTCTCTATGTGCAGATCACACATTGTGATCACTCGGCTCACTGCATGTTTATTGCCAGACACGTCGTGGCAATGTGGGGTCACTGCATACAGTTAAAGGAAGTTGAGCTGGCAACCTCCTTCCCGCACTACCTGCCTGAGCGTTTGGTCAATATCCAAAGGCAGATGATCGAGGTTACTTTGAAAATTGGCCGTTTCCCTCATCGACTACGTTGGAAACAGGGTACCACGGGACCCCACCACCTCTTGAAGTCCACAACGTGACCAAAAAAGATCAACAGTTGGGTCATGGGAACATACGTTGCAGGCAGCATGGTAAGAAACGCTCACTACACCAGTGCTGTCAGCCAGACTGCTTAGGTCAAACTTGCGTTCATCCTTCTGACCAAATTTACTGATTGTCAGAAGGATGGCCATGTCCAAATCACAGTTCACAGCTAAGACTGACTGCGGGAAGAGCTGGAGTATAAATTTTTGGTCACCATGAAGAATATTCATCCTCCCCAAACTGCTCAAATTGTTTTTGAAGATGGTTGGCCGCTCCAACTCTTCTGGTGGCAGAGTCTTCAGCCTATCTGAAAATGCTTAAATAAGGCATTAATCAGGCCGATGGCATGAGCGTTTGAAAACCCAGTCCAGAGCAATCAGAACCTCAGACTGGGCAGACGGTTCACCTTCCAACAAGACAATGTCCCTAAGCACACAACAAGAGTGGCTTATAGACAACTCTGTGAATGTCCTAGAGTGGCCCAGCCAGAGCCTGGGATTGAACCCAATCAAATATTTCTGGAGAAACCTGAAAATGTAGATCTGACCCCATCCAACCTGAAAGCGCTTGAGAGGTGAAGAGTCAAGGAGAAGAATGGCATATAATTGCCAAATGATGATGAGCAAAGTGTAAGAATTAGCTCTTAATTTTAGCTTTTAGAGAATCAAGTCTTACAGACTAGGGTTGATTTGATTGAATTGATATTAATTCAAAACTTATAATTTATGCATTATTAATGATTCGTCCAGCGAATGTTAAAATCAGTATATCTTAAACATTTTGTTAACAAAATTTGTTATATGTAGTATCAATTTCTGAACTGTTTTCTAGCTTACTTATGCATTGTCATCTAAGAAAAAATTATTTTGAGTGAAGTAAATGTGACTGATCAACATTATATTTATCTGTAAATGATTTTTTTTCTTCTTATCTTCAGTGTCTTCTAAAGACTGTTCAAAATCACCTCCTATACCCTCCTATTCTCCATTCCCTTCATTGGTTCATGAAGGAGTGAATGAAAATTAGTGAGCAAATTCGAACACTGCATGCTGGAAGAGCTGCTGCTATTGCATAGTTTGTGCTTGCTGTTTAATAATCATTTGAAACTTAGTAATATAATGATCTATCTTGAATGATGTCATGGAAATTAGCATTTAGAAACCTCAATTAAATTATAATTTAATATTCAATTGAAAATTATTTTATATTACGCCGTACTCACATTGGACCAGTGGTATGGAAAATGGATGGATGAATCAATTTAACAATTTATTTAAATCCACTTAAAATAAATAATTTACAGGAACATAAATATTATAGATGCAGTTAAATACATGAACGAAATCATGGGCCAGTGGCATACAATAGATCGTCACAATATTAAGCATAACACTCAGTTGTCATGGGTATAAATAACGTCTCTGCCATATTTGGCAGCTGCCTATGATAGCAGACAAAGCACAGTACTTTGCTAGCTGTTTAGCCCTCTTTTTGGGCATCCCAAGTTGTTGAAGCATGTGTGTGTCCTAAACTGCCAAATACGAAACAAGAAGTTGGCCCCAATAACACAAACACACACACACACACACACACACACACACACACACACACCGAGGTGGGACCAAGTCATTGTTTTGCAAGTCACAAGTAAGTCTTTGCATTCAATTCGTGAGTCGAGACAGGCAAGTCCAAGTCAAGTTGCAAGTCCTCAAGTTTAAGCTTAAACACGTCATTAGTGCTCTTTGCCCAAATTATTGTCTCAGTATTATTTACCCTATCAAATTTATAGTAATTTATATCAGGAAGGCAGGTAGAATATGTTTGACTTAGCAGTTCGATTTCATGTGAGATGCCCTTAGTAAAACTACTCAAGTTCAATTTAGGGATTGTGCCAAAATAGGACATGCAGTGAAATGTATTTTTACGGAGTGTCTATTTACACTAAGTACAAATAGCCCGCCTTGTTGGCAAGACGATATTTACGCCAACTCTGCCCACCAACATGTGATTAAGCTAGTCAACACTACAAAAGACAACAGTCTAACAACATCTTCAGTGGCGTAGATGGTAAAGCGCGTACTGAAGTAATTTTTGACGCGATCGAATCCGCCTTTTTTCTCCCTTTTCAAATCTCATATCACATCAGAAAGGCATATATTTAAAAAAAAATTAAGGACATAATCGAAAAGTTGAAAATGTATCAGGTAGAGCTTAGGGTAGGTGTAGGGAGGACTTTATTGTCCCAGTAAGGTGGCATCCATTTAATAATTAGAATTACAATTTTAATTTGCACTCAATATGTTATTATTGCATACTGTTTTATAATGTACTACAATACTGAGGTGCAAATAATAGCCACTATTTGCAGTAAGTAGTATAAAAGGCAGAACATCCTGCTATTGTAACATAGTGTAAATAGAATCTATAGATATTTATACTTAGTGTAAATAGCATATCGTTAAAAATACTGCTATTTTCACTTAGTGTAAATAGCATCTATCACTAAGAAAATGCTGCTATTTTCACTTAGTGTAAATAGAGTCTATAGCTACTTGCACTTAGTGTAAATAACATATTGCTAAGCAAATACTATTTTCACTTACTTTAAATAGCATCTATAGCTATTTGAACAGTGTAAATAACCTCTATAACTATGTACACTTAGTGCAAATAGCCACTGCCCTAGTTTTATTAGTAACAGAATAGCAAAGACAAAATAATTTAATAGAAGTAACAACTGCAACAGACTTTGCACATGTGCATGAGAATATATGCTTCTAGGTGTTATATCTAAGCTACTGAGCCACTATCTGGAACCTCAATGAAACAGATTTAAAAACATGTAAGCAGAAACACAGAAAGAACTGCTTTCTGTGAAGGACCTAGAAGAAATAACTTCTAACATACCACACTTCAAAAGTGAGAGAGATAACATGCAATATGGATGCAGACAAACTCATGAAGACAGTCATTTAAAAATGCTGTGCCACAATTTGTTATAACTAAGAGTAACAAAGGCAATAATTTTATAGAAAAAAACAGCAAAACATTTGATATTCAGATTTTCAAACATATGTAAATAAATGTTAAAGTGTTGTTGAATGTTATATGTTAAATGTTAAGTTTATAATGTGCATAGTTGATCAGTAAATTTAAGGGCTATGTGCACCCTTATCTAATAATTCTGTCACACGAAACTTTAAACCTTGTTTAAAAAATTTACCAGGTTTACATTGAACCCTAACTGACTAACTGAACAAAACTGAACAACTGGACAAAAACAGTGGAGGTCTGACAAAAGCAGGTCTCCGAGAGGTGTTTATTGAAAATGAAAGCACATCAAGCTGGCAGAGTGCGAGTGTCGTGGCGGGATGCCCGGGATGCGGATCCGTCACTCATGGTACACCTTGGTGTTGGACAAAAATAGAAGTGAGGATGTTTAACATTTAACAGCAGCAGTCACGATGATGATGAGGTGATCACAGCCACGCCTCTCGTGTCTCGTGCCCGCTCTGTGTGTCTGCTGGGCAGATAATCACTACACGAATCATGTCATTTGTTTTTTCCTGATCTTGGTTCTTTTGTTGTTAAAGGAGTCATTGGATGTCCATTTTCCACAAGTTAATTTAACTCTTTAGGGTCTCAATGAAAAGTCTGTAACATGGTTTGGTTTAAATTTCTCAATGGTAGTGTAAAACAACACCCTTTTTACCCTGTCAAAAACAGCTCTGTCTACAGCAAGCTGTATTATTGCTCACCCCGCCTCTCTCTTCCGAGCCGCTCTCTGAGAGACGGTAAACTTTAGCCACATTCATCGTGGAACTTGCTAACTAGCACTTTATTAGGAAAGGCGATTTGCAAAGATTCATTTAAAAACCTTAATATCACTTCTTCTGGAGATGAAGTTGGATCACGAATGATTTGCAGGAACATAAACACATTTAGGTAGATCGGTGCACATTCCCTTCAAAAACAAATGTAACGTTAATCCACTCTGTCTTCAGCAGCTCAGATGTTGGAAGTAAATGGACGACTACTATGTTCATTACTACATCCAACAACAACAACCAAAACACCTCAATCACTTAGGAGACATTCTTGTCTACATCTTCT
This sequence comes from Schizothorax lantsangensis, assembly GCA_027422415.1. Taxonomy (NCBI): domain Eukaryota; kingdom Metazoa; phylum Chordata; class Actinopteri; order Cypriniformes; family Cyprinidae; genus Schizothorax; species Schizothorax lantsangensis. Next base: position 1,005,234 of record CM049856.1, read on the forward strand.
TCAGCGGTGAAACAGTGGCAGACTGATGACAGTTCACTCAGGGCAGGTCTAAGGTAAGACACGAGTCCAGTCTGTGCTGAAATGCTACTGTCAATCAAACTATCGTGGGAGGGGCCTTAGTCGGTGTGACGTCACACAGGGACAGTGTGAACAGTGTGCATCTGAGATCAGCTCGGTTTGAGAAAGGTTAACGAGTTAAAAAAAAACACTGGGTGGATCTTTATTATTATAGGCTGGTTGTGTACACATACTGCCAACACACATTTCAGTTCAAACAACTTGTAAAAGTGAATGTCGCATCCGATGACCCCTTTGAGTTTAAAGTGAAAGTGACGTGACATGTGGCCAAGTATGGTTACCCATGTCCAGTGCTCTGCATTTAACCCATCCAAAGTGCACACACACAGTAGTGAACACACACAGCAGTGGGCAGCCATTTATGCTGCGGCGCCCGGGGAGCAGTTGGGGGTTCGGTGCCTTGCTCAAGGACACCTCAGTCGTGGTATTGAGGGTGGAGAGAGTGCTGTACATTCACTCCCCCCACCTACAATTCCTGCTGGACCTGAGACTCGAACTCGCAACCTTTGGATTATGAGTCCGATTCTCTAACCAGTAGGCCACGACTTCCCGGTTTATGTTATTACTCCATTAATTTATACTAGCCTATATATCCAGTGCTCCCTGAATGCAGTCTCTGGCTTATTGCCAGTCAAGTGCAAGCACACTGCAGGGACCCGTCTACACTGATAATGACTCTTTCATGAGTCATGAGTTTTCAGTCTTTCACGAACATATACGAAATTCGGTAGACACATGTAATGTCCCAATACCTACAAAAAGTCTCTTGGAACAAAATCCAAAATCCAACAGGAAGTAAGTTATCTTGAATTTTCTATGAACTATTTGTGTAGTTGTTGCTATTTCAGGTGTTGTATTTTAACAAACTATTCCTAGAGTTTTAATCAGATCAACACCAAATTTGATGTAATCCAAAGCCCTTGTGATGTTGTTGTGAAAATCTTGAGATTTCTTTGAAGGTTGTGTCTGTGGTGGCCTGACAGATTTTGATGTTTATGATTTTCATGTCCTCTTTTTTGACCTAAAAAATGCGTCCGGTTGGGATTTCTAAATTGCGCAAATTGCCCGGAGTTCGGCTTTTGCTTTTTACAGTTGCCATTCATTGTATGGGTTTTTGCATTGCTTTGTCCTTTCTTTTTAGGTCCTGCCTTCTTGCATGCCATTATTGGTACATACATGTACACTAACACTGGTCAAACTGCATCTCAGTCATCTTTAACTTTTATTTGTCGGTTTTCATCTTAGACCTGAAGGTGCTGAAAGAGGAGAGCCAAGAACTGAATGAAATTGGAGAGAAAAATCAATATAAGAATCAACACGATTTTATAACTGGAGAAAAATCTTTTAGTTGCTCACAGACTGAAATAACTTCCTCAAGAAAAATAGATCAAAAGACAGGAAGGAGTAGTTATTGCACCTGCCAACAGTGTGGAAAGTGTGTCATGAAAACATGTATTAAAATGCACATGAGAGTTCACACAGGAGAGAAGCCTTATGCCTGCCAACAGTGCGGAAAGAGTTTCAGTCAAAAAGCAACTCTTAAAAACCACATGAGAACTCACACTGGACAGAGGCCTTACATATGCCCTCAGTGTGGAAAGAGTTTCACTCATCCTGGAAACCTTGGAGGCCACATGAGTATTCACACTGGAGAAGCCTTACACATGCCAACAGTGTGGAAGAAGTTTCAATAGGAAAAGTAGTCTGAATTGCCACATGACAATTCACACTGGAGAGAAGCCTTACACATGCCAACAGTGTGGAAGAAGTTTCAATAGGAAAAGTAGTCTGAATTGCCACATGACAATTCACACTGGAGAGAGTCTTTTCACCTGCCAACAGTGTGGAATAAGTTTCACTCAAAAAGGAAGCTTTAACAGACACATGAGAATTCATATTGGAGAGCAGCATTACACCTGCTCTCAGTGTGGAAAGAGTCTCAGTCAAAAACGACATGAGAATTCACTCTGGAGAGCAACGCTAAACATGCCCTCAGTGCGGAAACAGTTTCAATTATAAACAACACTTTGAAGATCACATGATAATTCACACGGGAGAGAAGCCTTTCAAATGCCAGCAATGTGGAAAATGTTTCAACTGGAAAGGAAGCCTTAACAGGCACATGAGAGTCCACACTGGAGAGAAGCCGTTTACATGTGGTCACTGTGGAAAGAGTTTCGGTCATAAAGCAGCCCTTAAGTACCACATGAGTTTTCACATGTGAAAAAACTGTTTTTATGTCATCAGTGTGAACTGTGGAATGTTTCACAGAAAAGAAAAATCTTAGGAATCATGTAATAACACCTGAGAGATGCCTTTTTAACCCTTAAATACATGACCATTTCACCAATCATTATTACATATTTGGGTCGTTAGTGACCCCTTGTTTATGTCTAACAGTTAACTCTCTCATAATATTTTTCAACAATTATAAAATGATAGCATATTTTGTTATATTTTGATATTTTATTTGTTATCAAAAATATGAAAAGCTATATACAATGTTAAAAATAATAATTCCGACACTGTAATAATCAAAGAACTGTAATATTCACCATAAAATCTTTTCAGTGCCCATAACAATAAAAATCTTTAAAATATGTGATGTTTTTTATTAACAACATTTTCTCATGCACAGTTTTGATGGCTTAAAACAATATTAGGATTTATGTAATGAATACAACTTTCAGAAGTTGCACATGGAACAAAACTAATTGTGCATGGAATAAAACTATGAAATTGGCATCAAAGCCGATTTATTAAGGATCAATTCATCATTTCTAAATTAAGTATAACAGTATTTACAAACCAGTTAGTTAGGAGTTGTCAGCGGTTCATGAGATCATTTATAAAGTATCAGTTATTGATTAATAAACTATTTGAATGCACATGAATACATCTTAATATTCAGATATATAGTAACAGTTACTCAGTGTGTTAATAAATGTAATTCATGATTAATTCAGGTAGTGATAAAACATTTACTAGTTGTCAGTTAACTATTTTTGTGAGCTCATCTAAAAGTGAGGACTATTCATGCCTTATAAAGCTTTTACAAATGAGATTTTACAGGTTATCTTCTAAACATAAAAAGGAAAAACACAACACAGAGGGAGACAAGGCAAGGCAAGTTTATTTATATAGCACATTTCATACGCAGTGGTAATTCAAAGTGCTTTACATAAAAGAAAGTGAAATAGTCATTCACAGCAATAAAAACAAGGAATTAAAAATAATAAAAACAAGGAATTTTAAAATTATATAGAAATTGATTTAAAATGAAATATAAAACAGTTAAATAGAAAATGATTATACATAAAATACAGTGCAGTCGGTTCGAACGTAGCACAGTGTTCATTCAACAAATGCACAGCTAAAAAGATGAGTTTTGAGTCTGGATTTAAATGTGGCTAATGTTTTAGCACATCTGATCTCTTCTGGAAGCTGGTTCCAACTGCGGGCGGCATAATAGCTAAAAGCGGACTCTCCTTGTTTTGTGTGAACCCTTGGTATTTCTTACTGACTCGATCCTAATGATCTGAGTGGTCTGTAAGGTTTATATTCAATGAGCATATCTGCAATGTATTTAGGTCCTAGGCCATTGAGTGATTTATAAACGAGTAAAAGAACTTTAAAATCAATCCTAAATGTAACTGGAAGCCAGTGTAAGGACCTGAGGACTGGTGTGATATGCTCAGATTTTCTGGTTCTAGTCAGAATCCTGGCAGAATCCTGGGGTCAGAGTTCAGTGGTGCGTGGGGTAAGAGAGGGGAGGGGGGGCAAGGTCGGGAGGGAGTTCAGCTTCCTGACAGCCTGGTGGATAAAGCTGTCTTTCAGTCTGTTGGTCCTGGCTTGGAGACTCTGCAGTCTCCTCCCTGATGGTAGCAGACTGAAGAAGTTGTGTGTCGGGTGGGTGGGATTACCTGCAATGCAGAGGGCTTTGCGGGTGAGACGGGTGCTGTAGATGTCCTGGAGGGAGGGGAGAGAGACACCAACGATCTTCTCAGCTACTCTCACTATCCGTTGAAGGGACTTGCGGCAGGACGCGTTGCAGGCGCCATACCACACAGTGATGCAGCTAGTCAGAATGCTCTCGATGGTGCCTCTGTAGAAGGTGCACATGATGGGGGCCAGGGCGCTGGCTCTTCTTAGTTTGCGGAGGAAGTAGAGACGCTGTTGTGCTTTCTTGGCCAGTGCTGCAGTGTTGTTGGTCCAGGAGAGGTCCTCTGTGATGTGTACACCCAGGAACTTGGTGCTGCTCACTCTCTCCACGGTCGCACCATTGATGGTCAGAGGAGCATGCAGAGAGTGCACTCTCCTGAAGTCAACGACAATCTCCTTCGTCTTCTCCACATTCAGAGAGAGATTGTTGTCACTGCACCACCCAGCCAGGCGGCTCACCTCGCTCCTGTAGTTTTGTCTCATCTCTGTTGCTGATGAGACCCACCACAGTCGTGTCATCCGCAAATTTGATGAAGAGGTTGGAGTTGTTTCAATCATTCATCATTTACGCATTTAGCAGACGCTTTTATCCAAAGCGACTTACATTGCATTCAAGTTACAGTTTTACATTTTTGTTTAATGGTGTGCAGTCGTGGGTCAGCAGAGTGAAGAGGAGGGGGCTCAGCACATATCCTTGGGGGGCCCCTGTGTTCAGTGTGATGGTGCTGGATGTGTTACTGCCGACCCGTACTGCCTGAGGTCTCCCGGTCAGAAAGTCCAACAGCCAGTTGCACAGCGACGTATTGAGCCCCAGCTGGACCAGTTTATGAATGAGCTGTTGAGGGATGATTGTGTTGAATGCTGAACTGAAGTCTATGAACAGCAATCTGACATACGTGTCTTTTTTGTCCAGGTGTGTGAGGGCTGGGTGGAGGGCAGTGGCGATGGCATCATCGGTCGAGCGATTGGACCTATATGCAAACTGGAATGGGTCCAGGGAGGGGGGGAGGGCAGACTTGATGTGTTGCATGACTAGCCGTTCAAAGCACTTCATGAGAATAGGAGTGAGTGCTACTGGACGGTAGTCATTGAAGCAGGATGGAGATGACTTCTTCGGGACTGGAATGATGGTGGTAGCTTTGAAGCATGTGGGGACAACAGCCTGACTTAGCGAGATGTTGAAAATGTCTGTGAAGACATCAGTGAGTTCCACTGCACAGTCTCTCAGTACACGCCCAGGAATGTTGTCAGGACCCGGAGCTTTGCGTGCATTGATCCTGCTGAGGGATCTCCTCACGCTGCCCGGGGACAGCATCATCACCTGGTCGCCGGGAGGAGGTGGAGTCTTCTGTGCAGTGGTGCTGTTTTGTGCCTCAAAGCGAGCAAAGAAGGCATTCAGCTCGTTCAGCAGGGGGATGGTGCTGTCACAGGTCTGTGGTGGGGGCTTGTAGTCCGTAATGGTCTGAATCCCCTGCCACAGGCTCCGAGTGTCCCTGCTGTCGCTGAAACGATGGGCTATCCTCCTGGAGTACTGTCTCTTGGCCTCTCTGATGCCGCGGGATAGATTGGCCCTAGCTGTCTTCAGGCCCTCCTCGTCTCCAGCTCTAAAGGCAGCGTTCCGAGCCTTCAGGAGTCTGTAGACCTCCCCTGTCAGCCACGGCTTCTGGTTGGCCCGGACAGTGATAGTCTTTGTGACCGTTACATCATCAATGCACTTGATGTAGGCAGTGACGGTCTCTGAGTACTCCTGGAGGTCTGTGGTGTTGTTGTATGTGGCAGCCTGCTTAAACATATTCCAGTCGGTGGTGTCGAAACAGTCTTGAAGTGCCTCTGACGACCCTTCAGGCCACACTTGTATCCGTTTGTGTATTGGTTTGATGACTTTAACGAGCGGTCTGTATGCAGGCATTAGCATGACAGTGATGTGGTCTGAGGCTCCGAGGTGGGGGAGGGGGAGGGCCTTGTAAGCTCCTCTCTGGGTGGTGTAAACAAAGTCCAGAGTGTTGTTTCCCCTTGTTGGGAAGTCAACATGTTGATGTATTTTTGGGAACACACTCTTTAAGTCTGCATGATTAAAGTCTCCAGCCAAGATGAGAAAAGCATCTGGGTGGGCTGTCTGCTGCTCACTGATGTGCTGGTACAAATCATTTAGTGCCTCACTCCTGTTGATGTTGTTGGAGCTGGGAGGGATGTATACAGCAACGAGCAGAATGGCTGTATATTCCCTCGGTAGATAGAACGGCCGGCACTTAATAATCATAAACTCCACCAGGGGTGAGCAGTGTTTGCAGACCACAACAGCGTCGCGGCACCATACATTATTGATGTAAACACAAAGCCCTCCGCCGCGTCTCTTACCTCCCTCGACGAGAGCTCTGTCAGCTCGATAGCATGTTAGCTGCTCGAGCTGAATGGCGCAGTCCGGAACGCTGTTGTTAAGCCATGTTTCCGTAAACACAAAAACACAACAGTCTCTTACAGTCCTCTGAGTAGAGCGAAGTAGTCGGATGTAGTCCAGTTTATTGTCCAAAGAGCGTACGTTCGCCAGTACGATGGTGGGGATAGCTGGCTTGTGTGGGTTAGCCGCTAGCCTAGCTCGGATACCTCCGCGCTTACCCCTCTTCTGCTTCCTCTCAGGTCCTGCAGCTCTTCGGCGTTCGCGGAGTTTAACTCTAAAAATGTGGTTCTGCCGACATCGAGCAGAAACTCGCGACTGTATGCGCGCTTAAAGACAGGTAGACGAGACGAATATGTACAAAAACATTGCGACTTACAAGACAAAAAACACGAAAACACCGTTCTGTCGGGAGAGAGAGAAGCCGCTGCGTCTGTTGTGCGCGCCGCCATTTTGATATATATGTGGGAAGTGTGTCAAGATAGTATGTTGACGATTTAAGGTGCTGTACTATTTATTCCAAAATGTTGCTATCAATTGCTTCAAAAACAGACATAGTCACTTCTTTTTGAAATTGCGGTCGAATCTGAGTGACCTCTGCATAACTTGAGGATGTGTCAATCTCCTTTCTAGCTGTGGTTGGTTCCACATTGAAAGCATGAAGGCTGTCTTTATAGATGCTATAGTGAATTTCGAGTTTCGTCTTCCGTCATGTCCGCTCAGCTTTTCTGCATTGTCTTTTCATACTCTGAACTGCTGTTGATTTTCTCCAAGATGCCAGTCTTCTTGCTGACCTTTACCAGAGCAATATCATCAATAACATTCTTAACTTTTGAGTTAAAGGAATCAAGGAGAAGATCAACAGTCTGCAGAAATGCTTGGTATTAAAGATATAGCCTTCATAAATAGCGCACTAGTGTTCTCGTTAATGCACCTCTTTCTGACAAAGACAGATCTAGATTCAGTGGTAACAGAGATCAGTATATCAAAGAAAATACAGAAGTGATCAGTGATCAGTTCACTGAAATCCTTCTTAAGGAGTTCTGACTACTCTTTCCGAATATCATTCTTCCCCACATGGATGATGACTCGATTTGCAGTCTTGTGCTTCATCAGAATGTTCCGAAGTTCCTTATTCACATCAGACGGTTGCTTGAGGAAAGCAGCATGTAGTTGTAGTCTGCTACTGATGCTTCTGATAGATCTAGAGTAAATCTAGAGTGTGTCCTCGATTGTGTGTGGGTCCATGCACATGCTTAATCAGGTCAAAAGTGTTTAAAACAGGTATAATTTATTTTGTAGATTTGATTTCTGCATTGTCTATGTGAATATTAAAATCCCTTGAAATCATTGATAACAGTTCTGTGAATTCTTCAATAAAGGCTGGAGAGTATTTTGGAGGCCTGTAAATAATGATAAACAGAATGCGTGGAGCACCTTTCAGCACAATACCTAGGTATTCAAAAGACAAATACTGACCAAGTGACACTTGCTTGCATTGATAAACATCTTTAAACAGAGCAGCTACACCTCCACCTCTCCTAACAATCCTGCAGACACTTGTAAAAGTAAAGTTAGGAGGGACTGTTTCATTGAGGACTTCTGCACTGCAGCTGTCTTCTATCCATGTTTCATTTAGAAACATAAAATCCAGGTTGTTTGTGCTTATTATCATTGATCAGAAATTATTTATTTTTTAGTGAACAAATGTTTAAAAATGCTAACTTGATGGAATTACATTTTGTCTCTATAGCAATCTTAGATTGATGCATTACGGGCCGCAGATTAGATGGGTCAGCCGTACAGCTTGAGAAGGCCTTAGACTTTCTATCACGTGATAGAACAGAGATAGAGAAAGCTACAGGCACACTGGGTTCCCGCTTGTTCTGTAAACATTTGTGAATGTTTCTGCTATCATAGCGGGGACCTGACACATCACTGAGAGCTGTTATCAGTTTACCTACACCAGATGGAGGAGGGTTTGGGCCCTGGCGTTGTGGCAGCGGTCAGAGAGCTCTCACAGGAGGAGGAGGGAGAGCTGGGCCCACAGGCTTTGGTGGTTGTGGGGCCCACCGTTTTTTGTTGATATCTGGGGGCTTGCAGCGAAGGAGTGGGAGAGTTTGGTCCCAGCATACACGGAGGGAGAAGTAGATATTGTCCTTTAGCACTCTTGCACCAAGTTTGTTTGGGTGGAGGCCATCCAGTTTAAACAGTTGTCTATTGCCCCAGAAAAGATTGAAGTTGTTGATGAAGTTGACTCCTTTTATATTGCAGGTTCTTTGTAGCCATGTATAGCCATGTTCTTTGTAGCCAAAACATGTTAGTTCTCCTTGCAGGGAGTGGTCCACTGATGAACGACTGAACTTCCAAGTCTTTGAAGTGTTTCAAGGAGTTCACTGAAATCCTTCTTAAGGAGTTCTGACTGCTCTTTCCGAATATCATTCTTCCCCACATGGATGATGATTCGATTTGCAGTCTTGTGCTTCATCAGAATATTCCGAAGTTCCCTGTTCACATCAGAGACGGTTGCTTGAGGAAAGCAGCATGTAGTTGTAGTCCTGCTACTGATGTTTCTGATAATGGAGTCACCCGCTATCAGAGTCCTGGGCTCGGCTGCGCTCTGAGCTGAATGCCGCTGTCTGCTTGACCTCGAGCGCCTGTTAGTTGCAATGTTAGCTGCTGGCTGATACGATCCATGTTTTGTCACATTTGGGGATTCCTCACCCACATTCATTAATGCTTCAAATCTGTTCTCAAGATGTATAGGGGGTGGTAGAATACCAGTGTTTGCAAGCCTTGTCATAGCCGCATCTGGGGTAGAGGATGTTACTGCAGCAATACGAGATACTCATGACAATCTGATTTATATCATGTATATGATGTAGATCAAGTATAATAGGAACAATCATCTTTGAGAGAGTTTTGTCGTCTTGACTGTAGTAACCAAACACAATACGCAGTTTGAACTCTGAATGGAGGATGACAGACATCCGCAGCGGAGAGAAGTTAACGTGAACTTGACTTAAATATTCATCTGTACCTCACAATAAACTATAGAATGACTTTAGAACACTTGGAATATAGTGCAGGAAAACTTTATGGTGCTTTATAATGTTTCTGTGCCTTTTGTGGGGCTTAACAATTACACATAGTATACACACAATATGGGATTTGGACTGGTCTCATCTGACCGATACCCGGTCGAGAAGAAAAGAGCAATATTGGAGCTGATATAAATACTGAGTATGTGGGATGATGGACAACATTGGAGCTAAAAGAAAATAGAGCCGAAGGGTCAACAGACCAAGGTGGAGCTGAGGAATCAGAGACATGGTTAATCCTCATAAGGGTCTGGTCTATACTAACCCAGTTTTGTTGGATAATGTTGGTTTTGTTATCTGTTAACCCATCAAATTTCCATTAACTTGTATTTGTCTTTTTTTCTTTTTTTTTTTTTTATATAGATCTGATGGCACTGAAAGAAGAGAAGCAAGAACTGAAAAAGATAGAACAGAATGATTTCATGACTGTGGAAAAATCCATACAGGCTGAAACCCCATCACAGAAAAAAGCTCAGAAGACCAAACCTAACAGTTACTTCACCTGCCATCAATGTGGAAAGAGTTTCAATAAAAGATATAACCTTAAAGACCATATGAAAGTTCACACTGGAGTGAAGCCATTCACATGTGATCAGTGTGGAAATAGTTTCAGACATAAGTTAACCCTTAATTCCCACGTGAAGAGAGAACACTCTTATATGTCATCAGTGTGGAAAGAGTTTCAGTAGTAAAGCAAGCCTCAAAACTCATATGAGACTTCACACCGGAGAGAGGCTTTTTACCTGCAGTCTGTGTGGAAAGAGCTTCCCACATACAGTGGGTACGGAAAGTATTCAGACCCCCTTAAATTTTTCACTCTGTTATATTGCAGCCATTTGCTAAAATCATTTAAGTTCATTTTTTTTCCTCATTAATGTACACACAGCACCCCATATTGACAGAAAAACACAGAATTGTTGAAATTTTTGCAGATTTATTAAAAAAGAAAAACTGAAATATCACATGGTCCTAAGTATTCAGACCATTTGCTCAGTATTTAGTAGAAGCACCCTTTTGATCTAATACAGCCATGAGTCTTTTTGGGAAAGATGCAACAAGTTTTTCACACCTGGATTTGGGGATCCTCTGCCATTCCTCCTTGCAGATCCTCTCCAGTTCTGTCAGGTTGGATGGTAAACGTTGGTGGACAGCCATTTTTAGGTCTCTCCAGAGATGCTCAATTGGGTTTAAGTCAGGGCTCTGGCTGGGCCATTCAAGAACAGTCACGGAGTTGTTGTAAAGCCACTCCTTCGTTATTTTAGATGTGTTCTTAGGGTCATTGTCTTGTTGGAAGGTAAACCTTCGGCCCAGTCTGAGGTCCTGAGCACTCTGGAGAAGGTTTTCGTCCAGGATATCCCTGTACTTGGCCGCATTCATCTTTCCCTCGATTGCAACCAGTCGTCCTGTCCCTGCAGCTGAAAAACACCCCCACAGCATGATGCTGCCACCACCATGCTTCACTGTTGGGACTGTATTGGACAGGTGATGAGCAGTGCCTGGTTTTCTCCACACATACCGCTTAGAATTAAGGCCAAAAAGTTCTATCTTGGTCTCATCAGACCAGAGAATCTTATTTCTCACCATCTTGGAGTCCTTCAGGTGTTTTTTAGCAAACTCCATGCGGGCTTTCATGTGTCTTGCACTGAGGAGAGGCTTCTGTCGGGCCACTCTGCCATAAAGCCCCGACTGGTGGAGGGCTGCAGTGATGGTTGACTTTCTACAACTTTCTCCCATCTCCCGACTGCATCTCTGGAGCTCAGCCACAGTGATCTTTGGGTTCTTCTTTACCTCTCTCACCAAGGCTCTTCTCCCCCGATAGCTCAGTTTGGCCGGACGGCCAGCTCTAGGAAGGGTTCTGGTCGTCCCAAACGTCTTCCATTTAAGGATTATGGAAGCCACTGTGCTCTTAGGAACCTTAAGTGCAGCAGAATTTTTTTTGTAACCTTTTGTAATCTGTGCCTTGCCACAATTCTGTCTCTGAGCTCTTCAGGCAGTTCCTTTGACCTCATGATTCTCATTTGCTCTGACATGCACTGTGAGCTGTAAGGTCTTATATAGACAGGTGTGTGGCTTTCCTAATCAAGTCCAATCAGTATAATCAAACACAGCTGGACTCAAATGAAGGTGTAGAACCATCTCAAGGATGATCAGAAGAAATGGACGGCACCTGAGTTAAATATATGAGTGTCACAGCAAAGGGTCTGAATACTTAAGACCATGTGATATTTCAGTTTTTCTTTTTTAATAAATCTGCAAAAATGTCAACAATTATGTGTTTTTCTGTCAATATGGGGTGCTGTGTGTACATTAATGAGGAAAAAACTTAAATTTAACTTAAATGATTTTAGCAAATGGCTGCAATATAACAAAGAGTGAAAAATTTAAGGGGGTCTGAATACTTTCCGTACCCACTGTAAATCACACCTGGACTCCCACATGAGAATTCACACTGGAGAGAAGCCTTTTACCTGCAAAATGTGTGGGAAGAGCTTCACAAATAAATCACACCTTGATTCCCACATGAGGACTCACACTGCAGAGAAACCATTCACATGTGATCAGTGTGGAAAGAGTTTCAGACATAAAGTAACCCTTAATTCACACATGAAAACTCACACCGGAGAGAGTCCTCCCACCTGCACAAATAAATCGGCCCTTCATGGCCACATGAGAATTCACATAGGAGAGAAGCCCTTCACCTGCACACTGTGTGGGAAGAGCTTCACACTAAAAGGAAATCTCAAGGGTCACATGAAAACTCACACAGGAGAGAAGACTTTCATGTGTGCCCAGTGTGGAACATGTTTTGCACTTGAAACAACCCTTACTAAGCACATGAGACTTCACTCAAGAGAGATCTCTTTTGTTAATTGTCAGCAGTGTGGACAGAGATTCTCAGACAAGAGACGCCTTTACTGGCATGAAAAAAGTCATTCTCGAAAGACATCTTTCACATGTCATGACTGTGGAAAGAGTTTCAGATTTAAAGGAAACCTTACGGTTCACATGAGAATCCACACAGGAGAGAAACCTTTCAAGTGTCTTCAGTGTGAGAAGAGCTTCACGTATAAAAGTGTCCTGGAACATCATTTGAAAACACATTCTGGAAAGAAACTGCAGAGCTCTGCCAGTGGAAAGAGGCTTCGGAAAAGACGGAGTTAGAGAAATCATCTGACCGTTCGCTCTGGAGGAAGGGTGTTTAATTGTGATCAGTGTAATAAAACATATCTTTTGCCATCACACTTACAGATACATCTGAAAAGTCATGCAGATGTAAGATCTTATTTGTGTTCTTTGTGTGGGACACATTTTAAATGGCTCAGTAGTTTAAAATGACACCAAAAAATACATACCTGTGTGAAATTAAAGGGGTCCTATTATGCTCTTTTACAAAGTCTTGATTTTGTTTTGGGGGTGTACTAGAACATGCTCTCATGCTTGGTGGTTTGAAAATCGCATTATTTTTCCACATAATTTACATTATTACAATACCTTTCTCCCCAGCCTGACACAAACGACTCGATTAGTTCTGGGTTTGATGAAGGCCCGCCTTCCGAAAAACTAAATGTGTTGTGATTGGTTAGCTGTCCCAGTGCATTGTGATTGGCGAACAGCTTAGACCGTGTTTCAGTACTGTCCCGCCCCTTGCCAGAACAGCAAGTTCCTCAATATTGCCAAATCAATTCAGACCCTGAGAATATTGAACAAGAGGATTGCACAGAACCTTTGCACGCACGGATATTGCAAGACATATTAAAGTGGTAATGTTATTGTTTTTTTTTTTTTGCTAAATCACGTTTTAGATAGGATGTCAACAACAGCTTAAAAATAACTGCATTGACCAAGTATAGATAAGTTCAATGGTAATATGTATTATGTTTATTGTTCTTTAATTCTAACATCATAACATGAATTGCACTGAAACTGTTATAAAGTTGAATTTATTTATACCATAGTCCCACAGACTTACACTATTTGTGGCGGCATATATACAAATTAATTATCTGCCAGCGGGAGGCGCTGTTGGAGTGGGAGAGATCGAGGTTTCCCCGGTAACGCTGTACACAAAACAGAGCTCTGCTCGGTTTCCACAGTGACACTGTACACAAAACAGAGCTCCTCTCACAAACGCTGCTTTATCAGACATTACATACAAGATGAAATGAAAATGACATCCAAAATTTTCTGAAAACAGTTGGTTTCCATCAGAAATACATTGATATAAAAATACCCGCACCAGGTTTTGATTTTGAAATGTGCAGTGCTCAACCAAGCGTTCTCCCCACCCCTCAACCATTCAAGACCAACCATTGGTTTTGCGAGAAAGCAAAACCATGACGGAGGCAAAGGATCGAACCTCTTCCAGAATTCTTTCTGCACCTTCACGCTTTGAATCCCAACTGCCGGGAAAACATGACTGAAACTGTATGCAAAGTAACATAGCATTTGATTTTATTTCAGAAAGTATTATTTCTGCTAATTTTTTGGAACATTTGACGATTATATTCATGTGCAAGTTCAGGGTTTTGGTACTTTAAAGTTTTATGGTTCAAGGTACTATAAATATACACTGTGTATGAGTATGCTCCTGAAATAAAAGTTCAGAAAGATGTGATGCATTTTTTTTTTTTATATGGCTCATCACATACAGTCTCTTTTAAAGGTATAATCAGCTATTTTCCATTGTCTAGTCTTTAATAAGCAAACAAAAATCACAATAAATTGTAAGTAAGATGTGTGTTTTTTTTTATTGAGACAGTCTGTATATTAAGTTTATCATTAAATTTTTTCCCATGGTCTAGAGTGTTAAAAACAAAAATTGCAACACATAGCAATATGGAATCGCAATACTTGTAGAATCGAAATTCTTAAAAAAATTACAATACATATCGTATCGGCACCCAAGTATACTAGAAATACTAGAAAAATATAAAAAACCGAATACTCGAAAAATCTTATGTGGGGGGCAGCCCTAAATATCCTCTAGACATCTCTTAAAGTTTTTAAAGCATTTTGTATGTTTGCATAGGCTAGTCGGATAAATTCTGCTTTCAGAACGGTCACGTCCATAACGGAGAAATGTCACATCCATAATGCTTTTCCTGTGAAACACAAAAACGAAAATATCTATAAAATTGATATTTTATGTTTTGTGAATTGTCAACCCTTCTCCATTCTGCAGATATTGTTGCTTGTTTGTGCATTGTAAATCACAGAAAACCTACAAAATCCTCCCAAAAAACGTCTCCCAAAACCTCAGGTCTTTTTTGTCATGTCCGTAACCCATAGATTTCCCAAATCTAAAATATAAAACACGTTCATAGACGGTTACTTTTCTGATGTCTGGAATCTATTTTCAGGGGTTTAGAAAAATATAAAGAGAGAGAGTTCAATATATGGTACTGAATACCTTCTGTGAGAATTTATATTTCAGGTTTTGACTGCGAATGTCAGTCCATAACGCTGGAATTGACCAGTAATGAAACTAAAAATGATTAGGCATACATGAAGTCTCTGGACAGTTTCTTATTACTGCAATATTTTTACATTTGTATTGCCAAAATGACTGCAGCGTAACTGCATACAATTAAAAGAGTGCAAAATTGAAAATAGTACAATGCAGCATATAAATTAAGAACAAAAGTTTTTGTCTCTTTCGGACAGTTTCTTTGTCTCTCTCGCAGAGGCGCCATGTTCCCTGAGAAAAAAAAAACAAAACAAGCAACACTGCATATTATATTGCATATAGTACTCTGTATGCCATTGCATGCAATTGCAAAAGCCAAACCAAAAGAACAGACACTTTGCCTAAACCTGCTCTGCTAGTTTGAAACGCTCAGACACTCTCCATATGAACAAGCAAGCGATTCACACCTTTATGTCAACTCTCCACGATGAAGCTAACTACCCCCAAACCCCAACCTCCTCCAGCTGGACTGAATTCAGTCACACTTGCTCAGTGTAAAATGGACATGCTCTATCTGAAAGAAAAAAAATGGTAACATAAACCAGCGAACTGCAGAATGCACACATCTGCATTAATCATTTTATATATTATTTTTATTCGTAAAAAAAAAACATGGCTGCCATCCACCACTCGACTATGGATGGAGTAACTTGATAAACCAACTTCCCTTTTCCATTGAGTGTTTGCGCATACAAGACAGACGCGCTCTTCATTCATCTCACTTCGCAATAATAAAAATAACAGTGGCATCATGCAGATAATTCTTGTGTTTATTATAATGCAAGGAAGCCTGTTCAAATGCTGTTTGGTTCCAAAACGCAATAAAAGCCATTTAAAAAAAAAAGAAAAAAAATTGAGTTTCCGCCAAAATCAGTATTGTATCTGGTCGGTCTTGAAAAGTAAATTTTTAATTTTACGCAAAATTAGATATCCACTGTGTTATTCTGTCAGGGTTGAAACGCCAGTCTCCCTTCTCTGCAGAATGCGATACATCCGCTCACCCAATCACAGCGCACCATTCCAAGCACTGTAGACAGTAATGGCGGCGCTTGAATACACCCGTCATCTTAGTTTTCCTCATCTACTTTGTACCTTGTGATCAACAAACAAACAAAAAAGGGCTGCACGATAAATCGCATGTGATTGTTGTGCGCATTGTGTCAGGTTCTGTAATCAGCAGTAAATCTCCTTCACGTGCTTTCAGGTGGAGCGGCATTTAATACACAGAGCCGTAGATCACTGACAAGCTACGCAATATCGCGTTCATAATCGCAGATGAATCGCATTCGATTATGAACGCGATATTGCATAGCTTGTCAGTGTAAGTGTTTTTATTAATGCCATTAATGTTTTTGTTAATACAGCGTATAGCACTAGTCAACTAAACGAATGTAACATGGCAAAGATGAATGCACTTTTGGAAGTTGAATGTAAGGGAAATGTCATTTTGGAATTTCTGTGGTCTATGTGATATCGTTGTCCATGTTCTTGTTCATGATTTTCTTTCATTGTTGTAATTAATTTATAGCATTAACAAGATGACTTGTTGAATTCATTTTGGGAGCAATGACTGATTGAATGTAGCCTACCTATTTTTAGTCCAGTGCCTGTAGTATAAGATTAGTAGGCTATTGCCCAAGTTCAGAGGCTGTCATATGTGGATCAACTTTGTTGTATATTTTCAACAGTTTCAATATGAAAAAATAACTTTTAAATTGATTCAATGGATTTATTGCATTTTGAAAAAAAACAAAAACGTTATGGCTTTATTGCTGTCAGTCCTCTGTCGTGTGTGTCTTGTGTTCCTGCCTCTTGTTTCCATATTTGGTTTGTTTCCTGTCCACGTTTAGTGTCATTATTAGTTAATTCTTGTCCAGCTGTGTTTGTCTAAAAACTCCCTTGTATTTAAGTCCTGTCTGTTCAGTTAGATTTCGTCTGGTCTACTCGTTACTCCCCGGTATTCCTGTCTGTGTCTACCTTGCCTTGTCTTGCCCTGCCTTGTTTGGAGTAATTAAAGACTATTATTTTGAGTTTATCCTCATCTCCATGTTCCTCATTCATCCTTGCTGTGTGCACCGTGACAGAAGACCAGACCTAAACAGTAAGCGGCAAAGAAGGCGCCACTCGTAATCCCGCCATAGCCCACTGATAAAGCGTAGGAGTTCGGCGGGATCACCGCGAGTCCGCTGGCCGCGAGCCCCTCTAGCCCGCCACCGTCCGCGGCTCACCCAATCCCACCATTCGTGGGGAAAAGCCCGCCGCCATCCGCAGCTCCAAAGTCAAGTTCACGGGCTGCCGCTCGTTCACGCCACCATCCGCGGCTCACCCAAGGAAGCCCGCCGTCCGCGGCTCACCCAAGCCCGCCTGCAGCTCATGTGGCAAGCCCGCCATCCGCTGAGAAATCTATGCCGCTGGCCGCCGATGACTCATGCCGTTCCGAAGTCAAGCCCGCCGGCCGCTACGACGTCAAGCCCGCTGGCTGCGGCTCACTTCAGTTCCCAATTCCTGAGGATCCAGTTCCATAGTCACGGCCAGGAGTGCCGTTCCCAGTTCCCGCAGATCCAGTTCCGTAGTCACGGCCAGGAGTGCCGTTTTAGTCTTGTCGTGCCCACAGGAACAGTTTTAAACTCATCTTGTCTTGTCGGTCATGTCCATGAAGACTCATCTGGGGCAGGTGGCTCCTCGAGTTGTGGCCATAGAGGACAGTCCCAGCCGCCTGCCTCTCCTGTTGCGGAAGTGGAAGCGGTTGCTGAGGGACCCTGTGATGGCCCCTGAAGTCATGTCATGCCCAGAAGAAGCCTCAGCTTCCGAGCTTAGCCCAGGAGGGCTTCCTGTTCCTGTGGGCTGTCTTGTTCCTGTTTGTTTAGCCCCGGAGGGCTCCTGATACCCTGTAGCTGCCCCATGGAAATTGGGGGGGGGGGGTAGAAGGGTTCCGGTGGGAGTGGCCGGGCCGAGGGACGAGGCCACGGCCACAAGGACCACCTGCCATGGCCCCCTGAGCTCCCTGCACCTGCCATGGCCTCCTGAGCTCCTTGCTCCGCCATGACCACCGAAGCTCCCTGCACCGCCATGGCCTCCAGAGCTCCCCGATCCGCCTTAGCGCTCCGAACTGTCTGTTCCGCTCTGGAGGCTCCGTCCTATTTGTTCTCCATGTCTGTCCTGAGGGGCCTCCAGAGTTCCCACCCCCCCTCCCCGGTGGAACTGTTACAGCGTGGGTCGCGCCTTCCAGGAGGGGGGAGTTATGTCAGTCCTTTGTCGTGTGTGTCTTGTGTTCCCGCCTCTTGTTTCCATATTTGGTTTGTTTCCTGTCCACGTTTAGTGTCATTATTAGTTAATAATTGTCCAGCTGTGTTTGTCTAATTATCTATGATTATCCCTTTTATTTAAGTCTTGTCTGTTCAGTTAGATTTCGTCTGGTCTACTCCAGTGTTAATTTCGTCGACTAAGACGACGACGAAAAATATTAGTCAACGAACCTTTTTTCTGTGACTAAGACGAGACGTTGACGAGCTAAAACTAATATCTGATGAAAAAAACTATGACGAAATTTATGCCGCATCTTCGTTAACAAGACGAGACGCAACTAAAATGTTATTTGAGGACTACCGGACATTCAAAATACATCCATAGGCTAAGTTAACTGTCTTGTCTTTCAAAATGTGTGTGACAGTGCGTCTCTGTCATTGGATGAGGGGCATTTGTATATCTAATCTCAGTATGGCAGCCGCAGTGGACGGATAGGCTATACGCGAACTAGCGATCTGAAACAATGGCCTCAGCACCCGAAGGGTTAGGGACTGGGTGACCAGACATCCCATTTTTCCCAGGAGTCACAATTCGTTGTCGATTAACTTAGTTACCCATACAGAAGTCACATAGATTGAAATATATTTTTTATAAATATATTTTGATATATTTAAATATCTTAAATTCAAATAGAATAAAATATATTTTGTACAATATATGTAAATATATTTTGAAATATATATTACAAATATATTTAAATATTTGATTTTGGCCGCTTTTTAATATTTTTCACATATATTAAATATGTAAATATATGTTTATCGGAAATATTTAAATATATTTATTTTCTTTATATGTAAATACATTTAGATATCAGACTATGTAAATATATTAATTTGCAATATATTTCCATATATTAATTTCTAATATTTGTTAACATATTACATTTCTGTACATAAAAAAATATATTTTATACAATATATGTAAATATATTTTGAAATATATATTAAAAATATATTTAAATATTTGATTTTGGCCGCTTTTTAATATTTTTCACATATATTAAATATATGTAAATATTAAATATAATATATATATTAAATAGTTGCGTGCTCGGGAGAGTCAGGGGGGATGGCCCAACCATTGGAGTTCACCTGGGCGACCTCAGCTCACCACCAAGCCTAACAACATCTAAGATATAGCCGTACACTCAATATGAACCTTAAAGAGGACTAGAGAGCCTCTCTGCTTAATGTGCTTGGTCTGTCCAGCTATCTCCCTCATCACCTCCCTAGGCAGTACAACCCCTGAGAGCCCCCGCTCTGCAGTCCTTGTCACAGCTCCTAGAGGTGGTAGTAAGCCCTTGATTTCCCACTATTCCTTTCTTGGTTTGAACTTTGACTTGTTTGATTAATTTTGGTTCTGTTTATTTTGGTTGTTTTTGTGTGCCTGGAGACCGAACCTGTCTGAACCATCAGAAAATAATTGGTAATAACGTTGATAAACCGAATAGCCTAAGTCATTAAATGACCCCCTAGGTTATCACCCATCAACAGTGTTACTCATAGTTTTTGGGTGCTCACTCACACCAATTATCCTCTCCTGCCTTATCAGCCACGATATTTAAGCGTTTAGTTTGCGTCACTAACTGATCACACCAGTTAACCACGCAACACATAGCCCCAAATATTTTAGCTCACTAAATCTGTACGGACTTGCATTGGTTTTTGCTGTGCTTTTCCCTCTCCACCTGTGTTCCACCTGTGTCCAGATCATCCAGCCCTGCCACCCACCTGATCAGCCAAAGGCTTGGTTAAGCGCTGCAACAGACGCCCTCCGGTCCGGGACCACTCCTGATCTACAGCACCTGAGCGAAACAGCTGGATGACAACCTTAACTGGCAGACAGACCATGATCAAACCAAGGCTACAGCCACAGAGAGCCAGCCAGGATCATCGGTGCTCTTGCCTACATCCGCATCATCCAGTTAACGCTGAGCGAAAGATGCTTCAACCACAAGGAGGGCCGAAGGACCGGGATCGTGTGCAGAACTGCCAGACCAGCTGGACCAGCAAGTGACAGCGGATGAAGAGGTCAAGGAGCTACAAGAGGAAGTAGAAAGTTTCAGGATGCCTCTACAAAACCCACACAGACACTGAGCACAGAGAGCAGCTGGAAGAAAAGCCAGAGAGGCTCCAGCAGGCTGAAGCTCTCTTAAGTAATGGCCCAGGTGAACTGAAACAACGCCTGTGAATGCCACCTGCAAGCAGCCCGAGCTGAAATCCAAGTCCTTGCTCAGCAACGAGGCAACTTCAAACACCAATCGGGTAAAGTCAAACAAAGCCAAGGTGAACTCAATGTCACAAATGAACTGAAATATGCTTGCAGACCACAGACAGGGAAAACACAACACAGAATTTCCCCTGACAAGCAGGCTCAGGCCCCCCTGCCAAGAGTCCAAACCTGCGAGGGGGGACGAGAGCCCACTGTTCACACTTCACCAGCCAGCAACCACAGGGGGGTGGGGCAGGGACCCTCCCAGAGGATCACTGCAGACACACACACCGTGTGGCCCCGCAGACCCCAACAAGCTGGCCAGAGACAATACAACTGTCAACTTAACTACTGCAGAAGGCCACCACACTTGCCTGCCTGCAAAACGTGAACTTTTATGCTTGAACTCTGCCCAATGTGACCACACGAGACAGACTATCTGCTCAGGATCACCTCCAGCTTTGAGGAACACAACATCCTGTACCAGCAGTCTGAAACTGTCAAAGCGGATTACAAAAACTACAAGAAGCCTGCTACAGCTAGCTCTAAGTCTGCAGAAGACAACAGAACAGACCACAAGGGAGGAAGGCTTCAACTCCAGAACCTTCCCTCCTCCCGAAATCCGCATCACATTGTGAGTCACCACCCAAGCGCCATGGCCTTCCCCCGCACAATGACCACCTGACGTCTGCGGAACTCAGCCCAAAGGGCCTATAGAGAACACAGCGCTGCCTCCATAGAGACTGTTAAAATCTTGCCTATCTCTGCACAGTACCCAGAACTGACTCTGGAGAGCAGACGGGCCAGCAACAGAGATCCTGAGGACATAAAAGGAACTGATCCTGAGAGTGGCCTCCCCAGCAGGGCAAACAGGATATATCAGACTATCAGACTCCTTTTAACTACGAGTGGCATGAGAAACCAACAACCTACCAGAAAGCCCTCCTACTAAGAGAAACGCCCAGATCTTGGCAAACAGTCTCTCACCGCAGAGACATCCATCCTAAAGCCAGATGGTCATGGCACCCAGACAGCACATCAGCAGACAGCTGACAACCCACGACAGGCCAAAATACACACACGGCCAACTCCCCTGCACCTGACCATCAGCTCCATGAGACTGTACACTCCGTGTACAAAACCCAAATGGACACAGGCTCTCTTTTCACCATCATAGACCTGCTGTATTGTTTTGAGCCCCAATGGACTTTGAGCATTCATAGAATTGGGCTCAAGTGCGGGAACGTTCACATTTCCAGCTAGCCAACTCATCTGAAGTGCACTGCCAGGTCACAAAGATCAGCCCTGACATCTCAGCTGGTCGCGAGAACTCAGTCTCAAGGTCACATCAGCCCACGACCCAGACTACTCCTGCCCTTACATCTTGAAAGGCACATCACTGTGATAGATGCTTCATCAGAAAGTCAACACAGTTCCCAACCAGCAGGAACAGCATAGCCGTGATGGTGCCGATCCCAAGCACCAGACAGAGCACTGAGCAACAAACCTGAAATCTCACCAGCAGAAACCCTCTTGACACATCCCAGCTCTTCTCAGAGCTGAACAGTGTGGCTACACCCGAGACAGTAGAGATCTTGAGTATTCTAAAGGAACTCATTCAGAGAGGCCCCGTAAAGGAGGAAAAATGGACAGTACAGACTCCTTATAAGTGTGAGAACTGGAATGGATGACCACCCAAAATGCCCACCAGCTGAACACTCACCCAGATCTCTGATAACCAGCCACATCGCCAAGCAATGGCATCACCCAGCCACTTCAGCTGATGGCTGCACATCCAGGATGATCCAACACCTGTCAGCATACCGCTCACCACACAAACCCGGTACTAGGACTCCTGAGGAACCCAGTTGAAAAGGGGGGAAACCAGGAAACAGCATGTTGGAAAACAAGGCGAGACTTAGAGCTCTGGTGACACTGGAGTAAATCCAAATTTTATGTCACTTTTAACTCTTTGGCAGACCCCAAGGTGATGCTCAGAAACAGAACTGAACTCTTAAGGCCCAAAGGTGTGCACTGAACATGCAGCCATACATGCATACCACCTTCTCAGTGATAAAGAGCTGCTGGGTCACATTGACCCTTTTGCTGAAATTGAGACAGCCGAAACTCCGGGCTGAAGTGCGAGAACCCCTGCCACTCCAGCCAGACAGGTCATCCAGACAGACTGTCAGGTCACCGAGGTCACGGGAAAATCCCACAGCCAGCCATGAGGACATGGCCTGAAGCCTTACACGCTTCAAAGCACTCACCGAGCACACACCAGACCTGCCTTCACAAGCAAGTGCACAAGTTTCCCTATGAGACCTTGCAACCCCCTGGGGAAGCCCTGTAAAGTGCAAGAACGTCCGGCCAGACCATACCAGACGTTTACTCTGGTAAAAATATGAGACTGCAATACCAGCATACACAAAAAGGGAACGGACAGCAACAGTGTGACACACAGACAGCGTGGCCAAACCCTCAAGCACACACTTTCAAGGGAATGGAGGGAGCCTGGCCCCACTCTGAGCCACACCCGCTTTTCTAAGAGACATCCTGCACCTGCCGACAACTGCCAGTGCCAAAGCTGCTCTTCACAAGAGGCAACGATGCAGAGCTAGTGTCAACTATGTGGACTCACTCAAGACCACATTACACCATCAAACTCAAATGGCATCTGCACTCTACACCATGCCTGATTTACTCTCATCCCAAGGAGTTACAACCGACAGCTGGATTCACCAGCTACTGCCTTAGTCCTGGTCTACACCAACAACATGGCCAGAACTAAAGAGGGGTTGCCCATTTCAGCAGAACACTGCTCCCACCGGAGGACTAACTTCTCAGATGACAAACGAGCCCTGCTCTGCACTTCACGAACCATCCAGCGATTCTCCAGTCACAATGGAACATGGAAAGTGATCACAGAGACGTGCCGGCAACCTGTAATGGCCCTCAACAGCCAAAGCATCCATACAGAGGACCAGCACACCCAAAGCCACATGGTCAATGGCCTTTTAAGGGTGCAATGTTGAGGCACGGTGTGCCATACAGATACAGATCTGTGTCAGTCCTCACTTTCCAGTCTGCCAGCATGTCACAGACTGCAAATCCCACTGCCCAAGGAGGAGATGTGAACCCCTGGCTAAGAGGCATTACAGATAGCCTCACCCACAAGACCATAGAACTTTTAATATTCTGAGTAATAGTCACGATTCGGAAGAGACTCCTGACACACGACTCCAGCCAGAATCACCACCACGGGGAGCTAAACAAGCCCATCAGTTCCTTAAGCTACGCCTTCACAGCCCAGCTGACACTAAGCGGCAAGCACAGCACCCATCTGCAGAAGGAGCTGACACATACCCAAAGCCGCATAGACAAACTGGCAGTGAAAGTCCAGGATGATTTCAGGCATCAGACCACTGAATTCCTGAGAGAGCTATTGCACATCCCACGCTGCACAGACAAGCTCAAAGTGAAAACCCAGGATAAACTCAAGGTACCAGACGGAGTGAAGCAGGAAACAAAGGAAAAATCTGAACAGCTCCAAGAAGCCCTTGCAGTTGCTTAACGTGACCGAGAAGAACTAAAGGCTTCCCAGAAAGACGTGAGAAGACATCTACAGTCTGCAGAACAGCTACTAGAGAAAGCAAAACTTGACCTTAAAACAAAGACTCTAAAATAAAGGCTCTGGAAGACCACCTGAAAAGGAAGAAAAGCGAGAGCCAAGAAAAGCGGAGCCCTCATCAGCATCACCACCGCTGAGCAGAACAGAGTCCCCCATGCAAGCATTGCTACACAATGGAAGAAGTGAATGGCTGCAAACCAAGGCATCACCAGCCTTCACCACAGAACTCTTCCCTTCTAACAAAAGAAGGAGAAAGCCCCTCCATGCAGACCCCGAAACTGCACATGAGACGATTCTCAAAGACCTTGACAGACTGGCTAAGACATCACCCAGTTTGACCGAACGCTACAGACGGCCAAGATATCCAGAAGTGGAAGCTCACGCGACTGACAGAGACAGGTTACACCTCCTCAGACCCACATCCAGTCCTGAGAGTCAACGTGGTGCAAAGGTCCATGAACAGGTGCACGGCTGCACTTCCTCGGACCTTCAAACGGAACCACTGGAGAAGAGGGACCCAGGTGGAGACAATGCTGAACCTGACCAAGGTTAACACCCAAGCTGAGGATCCAAAGGCTGAGGAAAATTAGAAACCACCTGTAATTCGTCCTTTGTGATCCATCTGCCATCTGACCATCAGGATCCACCTGCCATCTGGACTTCATGATCCACCTGCCATCTAACCATGAGGATCCGCCTGCCATCTGACCATCATGATCCACTGTGTCTGATGATGTCTCCATGTGAACATCTTCAGCCAAAGGGGGGACTTTGTAGTGTCTGCTTAAGATCATTGATGGTTGTTTACACTTTATGGCTTAAGAGACCCTTTTAAGTCTTTGGACATTTGCATATAACTCACAGACCTGGCCCCACAGGTTGTCCCCCACTAACAAGAAGAGGCTAAACAGAATGGACTATCTGTTCTCTCCATCGGACTTCAAACACATTCCAACTAAATGACCCTCGGTACCAGGCCTGGCTGACCAGTGGACTACTCCCACGATTACAAGATACATAACACACACATAGAGACATTTTCTTTATTTAGACCATAATTAATCGGTTACAAATGTATCTGGTATATGCATGTGTTGTATGTATGTCTCCTTATTATATTAGCCTAGTTACCATTCCTTATTCGTATTAGTACGCTCTAAACACTCATATTCAGGTGTATGAATGTATCTCTGGTTTAATACCTTTTAGATGTCTCTTTCTTGATATAAAAATGATCTGCTCTTTATTCCCCAAACAATGATGTACACCATATGATCGGGAAATGCATCCTACTATTATTACTGTACTGTGGGAAAAATTACACCGCGTCTCCAGATCAGTCATAAAACATCCAAATGAGGTGTCAAGGGAAACAAAGAAACACTTTCCCGCTCAAACTATGTGCCTTGGTATTGGTCAAATTAACCAAAATGGGTGTTACAGAGACCAGATAAAACTTCTCCCACACCCAAAAGGCGAGTTCTTCTCTTTACATTCGGTGCCCTGGAGACACACTTATAATCACCTTGGAAACCTCACGACTCCCCTTCTGGGGGGAGTCCGAGCTTCTGGCAGTTTTAAGTTCAGTAACTTTGTCGATTCACTTTGGACCAATCAACCCATGACTGGAATGACGAAGCTTTCACTCCTAAAGGAAATCATCAAGAATCTACGCATTATACATGCACCAGGACACCTTACTCAGCATCAACAAAACACCAGTGCAAGTAACCGCTTGTTAACTATTTAGATGCGCTAGGCTTCGACCCCCTTAAGGTGATGTGATTATTTGATGGTTCTAACAGGTCGTAGTTAGCTGATGATAAAATCTTGCTATTACACTCTACTCTCTTGCGCGCCAGCGCGAGCGCTCTCTCTCTCTCTCTCCATGCTTTCCTTGCGTTGGCATCTATGTTTAATGTATGTATGTTTGTGCATAGTTCGATGTTGCATGTTCCCCTGTAGTGTAGTTTAATAAACATCCATATGTATTCACAATTGGTTGTCTGTCTGCTGCTCACAGAAGGTCACTTCAACGTTCCGGTTTTGTTACATGCTCTATGAGCAATGTTTAGTAAGGAAATTATTCTTTGTGGCCAAAGAAATAATTTTCCTTAGAGTCAATAGACGATTAATACTGTCCGTACTGCGGACGAACAAATCATTGTAGGCTATTGTACTGTTAATGCTACAGGTAATTCCTGAAGATGAATATATAATTGATAACGACCCGTTATGATTAATGATGTTCATCTCACTTTGAGCTAATTTGCTACACAAAATTGTGATGAAAATCTATGGTTGATTTTGGGGGGTGATTGGAACTGTACAGTAGATTTTACTTTAGATAGAAATGGAGAAGAACCTCATCCCTCTTCTGCCAAATTTTTACATAATGTTATTAGAAATTCTAGTTTAGTTGACGTATGGAGACTACAACACCCTACAGTTAAACAGTATACATAGGTAAAGATTTCCCATGATCAAATTAGTACTGCTAGGTTAGACAGATTTTATATTAATAAGGATAAAAATAATAGAATTTTAAAATCTACAAATGGGTTCTCTGATCATCATTTATGTATAATTGAAATAAATGTGAGGAAGTCACAAAGTCATAGTTATTATTGGCACTTCAACGTGAAATTGTTACAAGATGTGCTTTTTTGTGAAAAATTTAATGTATTTTGGATTGAGTGGAAAAAACTAAAAAATAATTATGATATTGTTCAGTGGTGGGATATAGGAAAAGCACAAATTTGAATATTTTGTCAAAATTATATATACAGGTGCATCGCAATAAATTAGAATGTCGTGGAAAAGTTCATTTATTTCAGTAATTCAACTCAAATTGTGAAACTAGTGTATTAAATAAATTCAATGCACACAGACTGAAGTAGTTTAAGTCTTTGGTTCTTTTAATTGTGATGATTTAGGCTCACATTTAACAAAAACCCACCAATTCACTATCTCAACAAATTAGAATACTTCATAAGACCAATAAAAAATTGGCCTTCTGGAAAGTATGTTCATTTACTGTATGTGTACTCAATACTTGGTAGGGGCTCCTTTTGCTTTAATTACTGCCTCAATTCGGCGTGGCATGGAGGTGAATCAGTTTGTGGCACTGCTGAGGTGGTATTGAAGCCCTGGTTTCTTTGACAGTGGCCTTCAGGTCATCTGCATTGTTGGGTCTGGTGTCTCTCATCTTCCTCTTGACAATACCCCATAGATTCTCTATGGGGTTCAGGTCAGGCGAGTTTGCTGGCCAGTCAAGCACAGTAACACCATGGTCATTGAACCAGCTTTTGGTACCTTTGGCAGTGTGGGCAGGTGCCAAGTCCTGCTGGAAAATGAAATCAGCATCTCCATAAAGCTTGTCAGCAGAAGGAAGCATGAAGTGCTTTAAAATTTCCTGGTAGATGGCTGCGTTGACTGTGGACTTCAGAAAACACAGCAGATGACATGGCAGCCCAAATCATCACTGACTGTGGAAACTTCACACTGGACTTCAAGCAACATGGATTCTGTGCCTCTCCACTCTTCCTTCAGACTCTGGGACCTTGATTTTCAAATGAAATGCAAAATGTACTTTCATCTGAAAAGAGGACTTTGGACCACTGAGCAACAGTCCAGTTCTTTTTCTCCACAGCCCAGGTAAGATGCTTCTGATATTGTCTCTGGTTCAGAAGTGGCTTGGTAGCCCTTTTCCTTAAGACGTCTGAGCGTGGTGACTCTTGATGCACTGACTCCAGCTTCAGTCCACTCCTTGTGAAGCTCTCCCAAGTGTTTGAATCAGCTTTGCTTGACTGTATTCTCAAGCTTGCGGTCATCCCTGTTGCTTGTGCACCTTTTCCTACCCAAATTCTTCCTTCCAGTCAACTTTGCATTTAATATGCTTTGATACAGCACTCTGTAAACAGCCACACCTTTCAGTAATGACCCTCTGTGACTTACCCTCTTTATGGAGGGTGTCAATGTTCGTCTTCTGGACCATTGCCAAGTCAGCAGTCTTCCCCATTATTGTGGTTTCAAAGAACAAGAGATACCCGGAATTTATACTGTAGGGATGGTCATTAATTGAAACTCAAATGTAAATATTCTAATATTTTGAGATACTGATTTTTGACTTTCATGAGCTGTAAGCTCTAATCCTCAAAATTAAAACACAATTTTTAAAAAAATGTTTTACTTTACATGTAATGAATCTAAAATATATGAAAGTTTCACTTTTTGAAATAAATTACAAGAAAAAATGAACTTTTTCACGACATTCTAATTTATTGAGATGCACCTGTATCTGCGGTGCTGTAAATAAACTATACCTTGCAGGAAAGTGCTTTTGTGGGTAGAGCCATCATTTTACATCTTTTACGGACACTTTCTATGTCCCAAGCGAGTTGGTGGTTCTCGCAGTATCACAAACTGGTAAACTTATACATTTGAGTAAATCCAACATGGAGTTGGTAAAGTATTCTGCACATCAGCACTGCAGTGTCAAGCTAAAACACTAGATAATAAACTTTATTTTTTAATATGGAAGTGTTATTTGCTTTTATCCAAACTTAATGAAACTGTGTTAAATCATGATTTTGTATTCTAACTATATAAAAATGTGGGCTACTTTTAATAAATGTTGATGCTTAATTTAGGCTGAACTTCCCTCATTTCAGCTGTGTTTCTGATGTCAGGACTTGCTATGAAACAATGTACACATCTATTAGCCCTCTATGGGACTAATTGTGAATTCACAGCTTGAAAAAATAATTGACTTTATATTTTACATATATTTGGGAGTAAAATTATATTAAAATATATTTGTTTTCTTCATCTGACCTAGTTTTTAGGGATCCGTCATTTATAACTGACGTTGTCCCATTAGGGTAAATTATTTTTGGCAAATTGTCTGAAACTTCACACACAATCAAATGCTTTTTCACTATCTGATAAGAAGTGAAAAGGTCGTACTGTTTCAAAAAACATTACAAATCTTTATGAACATTACATTTTGTTCTTGTGCTGCTATATTTGATTTGGAACTCATTCTTGAAAAATTCTAAAACTTGACACAAATTCGGATGCAATTTTCACTGCCTGAAAACCATGTCTTAGTGTTTCAAAAGCATTAAAACAACTTTAACATTGTGTTTCATCTTGGAATTTCAAATCAATTATCATAGCACAAGTGAAAGTCAACAAGACTGTCAAAACTGGCATACAATAATGTGACAGAAGCTCCACAGTGCAACAGAATGACAGCAACAGGAAAGGACACAGACAACAAAAGAACAATATACAAATATACAAATAGGCAATGTACAAAGTAGCAAAAACACAATATACAATACAGACAATTATGTGAGTACAGGTCTGACGTGCAAAATTGAAATTAAAAAAATAAGTATGTGTGGTGAATAAATAATTGTATAAGAGTGTTGTGTGTTCCGCGTTTAATGTCAAGTGTTCATGAGATGGATTGCTTGGGGAAAGAAACTGTTTCTGTGTCTGGTCATTCTGGTGCTCAGAGCTCTGTAGCGTCGACCAGATGGTAACAGTTCAAAGAGGGAGTGTGCTGGATTTGAGGGGTCTAGAGTGATTTTGCCAGCCCTTTTGCTCACTCTGGATAAGTACAGTTCTTGGAGAGTGGGGAGGGTTGTACCAATGATTCGCTCAGCAGTCCGGACTACCCTCTGTAGTCTTCTGAGGTCAGATTTGGTAGCTGAGCTGAACCAGACAGTTATTGAAGTGCAGAGGATGGATTCAATGATGGCAGAGTAGAACTGTATCAGCAGCTCCTGTGGCAGGTTGAACTTCCTCAGCTGGCGAAGGAAGTACAACCTCTGCTGGGCCTTTTTCACAATGGACTCAATGTGATTGTCCCACTACAGGTCCTGAGAAATTATGGTGCCCAGGAATCTGAATGACTCCACTGCAGTCACAGTGCTGTTCATGATGGTGAGTGGGGGGAGAGCAGGAGGGTTTCTCCTGAAGCCCACAATCATCTCCACGGTTTTGAGCGTGTTAAGCTCCAGGTTGTTAAGACTGCACCAGACAGCCAGCTCCTTAACCTCCTGTATGTAAGCAGACTCGTCACTCTCCTGGATGAGACCGATCAGTGTGGTGTCATCTGCAGAATTCAGGAGCTTGACAGAGGGGTCTTTAGATGTGCAGTCATTCATGTAGAGGGAGAAGAGCAGTGGGGAGAGAACACAGCCCTGAGGAGCTCCAGTGCTGATGGTACGGGTGCTGGATGAGAATTTTCCCAGCCTCACTAGCTGCTGCCTGTCTGTCAGGAAGCTGGTGATCCACTGACAGACGGAGGTGGGGACGGAGAGCTCTGTCAGTTTATTCTGAAGGGTGACCGGGATGATGGTGTTAAAAGCGGAGCTGAAGTCTACAAACAGGATCCTCACATAAGTCCCTGATCTGTCCAGATGTTGCAGGATGTAGTGCAGTCCCATGTTGACTGCATCGTCCACAGACCTGTTTGCTCTGTAGGCAAACTGCAGGGGGTCCAGTAAGGGTCCAGTGGAGGCCTTCAGATAAGCTAAAACTAGTCTTTCAAATGGTTTCATGGCCACAGACGTTAGAGCCACAGGTCTGTAGTCATTAAGTCCAGTAATTTTGGGTTTCTTTGGGACGGGGATGATGGTGGAGCGTTTGAAGCATAAGGGGACTTCGCACAGCTCCAGTGATCTGTTGGGTGAAGATGGGGGCCAGCTGGTCAGCACAGGTTTTTAGGCAGGCTGGTGACACACCATCTGGGCCTGGTGCTTTCCTTCTTTTGTTCTTTTTGAAGACCTGGCACACGTCGTCTTCGCTTATTTGCAGTGCAGGTGTGGGGGAGACGGGGGTTGCAGGAGGTGTTAATGGTTGTGTGGAGAGGTGTTCAGGACGGGTGTGGGGTGTTTTTTTGAACCTGCATTTGAACTCATTCAGATCGTCTGCCAGTTGTTGATTCTCCAGAGTGCTGGGGGATGGTGTCTTGTAACTGGTGATGTATTTCATGCCTTTCTGCACTGAAGCAGAATCACTGGAAGAGAATTTGTTCCTTAGCTTACCAGAATAATTCCTCTTTGCCACTCTGATCTCCTTTTCCAGTGTGTATTTGGCCTGTTTATACAAGACTTTGTCCCCCTTTCTGTAAGCATCTTCTTTGGCCTGACGGAGCTGTCTGAGTTTTGCAGTGAACCATGGTTTTTCATTGTTGTAGGTTAAATGAGTCCTGGTAGGAATACAAATATCTTCACAGAAACTGATATATGATGTTACGGTCTCTGTGAGCTCGTCCAGATCGGTGGCAGCAGCTTCAAAAACAGTCCAATCAGTGAGGTCAAAACAAGCTTTTAAATCTTGCTCTGCTTCATTAGTCCATCTTTTGACAGTTCTTAATACTGGTTTAGCAGATTTAAGTTTCTGCCTGTAGGTCGGTATGAGATGAACCAAACAGTGATCACAGAATCCTAAAGCTGCCCGTGGGACAGAGTGATATGCCTCCTTTATCGCTGTGTAACAGTGATCCAATATATTACTGTCTCTGGTGGGACATGTGATGTGCTGTCTGTATTTTGGCAGTTCACGGGAGAGATTTGCTTTATTAAAGTCCCCGAGAATGATTAAATCAGAGTCTGGGTGTTTTTGTTCTGTCTGTGATCAGATCAGCGAGTTTCTGTAAAGCTAAGCTCACGTGCGCTTGCGGAGGAATGTAGACACTCACGAGAATGAACGAACAAAACTCCCTCAGCGAATAGAACGGATTGCAGTTAATGAAGAGCGTTTCTAGATCAGAACAGCACATCTTCTTTAACACAGTTACATCTGTACACCACCTCTCATTGATGTAAAAGCACGTCCCGCCGCCGCGCGATTTCGCCGTTGATTCTGCATCGCGATCTGCTCTGATCAGCTAGAAGTTAGGCAGATGTAGCATGCTGTCCGGTATGGCGTCATTCAGCCAGGTTTCCGTGAAACACAGAGCACCGTTTTGTTGGGTAGAGAGCGGAGATTCGCTAGATGGATGCTAGGCAACGGCGTTCTTAATCCGCGCTTGCCCCGTCTGCGCGTCCTGAAGCGTTTGACCAGCGCTACGGCTCCGCCAACTACAATGTCCAGCAAAACATCAGAATAATCAAAATCCGGTAAAATATTTTGTGGTGTGTTCTGCCGAATGTTCAGCAGTACATCCCTGGTAAAACTGATCGTGTTTGAGAAACAAAAAACAGGAAAAACAAACAAAAACTGTACACACACTGAAGAGCAAAGCACTGTAGCTGCCATCTGCGGCGCCATCTTCCTTCCTTTATAGGAGAAACCAGGCTCAGTCGGAGGGTCAGTTCTCCTCTGGCCAGATGAACCAGCAGTTCAATTCCAACTGCAGCAAAGTCAGATTGTGTAGAGGACTCATCTGGTTCCCGAGGTCTTGCCCCGATGGCCGTCTGGGTGATGAGGTCTTCACTGGGGATCAGTCTCTGGGGCTCATCTCTAGGTGCTGATCCACCATCTGATCTGGATACGGACTGGATCCGGGTGACTGCAGTGACCATCTGATTTGGATACGGACTGGATCAGGTGACTGCAGTGACCATCTGATCTGGATACGGACTGGATCAGGTGGCTATGGTGATCTCGGAATAAGAAAGAAACAGACTAATATTAGCGTAGATTCCATTCTTCTTACGATGTAACAAGTACATCGGGTGTTATGGGAAGTGTTCCCGGTTCTGGTTGACCTAATTAATGCAGCCTAACAATTCTTTAACGGATTTGAATATTAGAAGCGTATTAGTGTGTTATGTGTACGCCAGGTTAAAGAGATGGGTCTTTAATCTAGATTTAAACTGACAGAGTGTGTCTGCCTCCCGAACAGTATTATATAGTATTATATATTACCCTGTATGATTGTGTATGTGACAAATAAAGAACCTTGAACCCTTGAACCTATAGACTGTTCCAGAGTTTGGGTGCTAAATAGGTAAAAGATCTGCCGCCCGCAGTTGATTTTGATATTCTAGGTATTATCAAATGGCCAGAGTTTTGAGAACGTAGTGGACGTGGAGGACTATAATGCGATAAGAGCTCGCTCAAGTACTGAGGAGCTAAACCATTCATGGCTTTATAAGTAATTAACAAGATTTTAAAATCTATACGATGTTTAAATAATCTTTACCAACTATGTTTTAATACTCAATATACACTACTCACAAAAAGTTATTTATGGAAAATGTAAAAAGTTCATGCTACAGTGAAATTATATCATGAAAGTAGGGCATTTAAGTAGAAGCATGCAGTGGTAATTTCTTCATCTCAAACAAACGGTGGTGGCTATACCACAACAAAAATATCAATGTCTCAATAACTTGTCATGTGTCCTTGAGCATCAATTACAGCTTGACAACGACGTCTCATGCTGTTCACAGGTCGACTTATTGTCTGCTTAGGCATGGCATCCCACTCTTCTTGAAGGACTGCCCTCAGGTCATTGAGGTTCTGGGGTGCAGAGTTTCGACCCTCTACACCAGGGGTCATCAAACTTGATCCTGGAGGGCCGGTGTCCTGCAGAGTTTAGCTCCAACTTGCCTCAACACACCTGCCTGGAAGTTTCAAGTATACCTAGTAAGACCTTGATTAGCCATTTCAGGTGTGTTTGATAAGGGTTGGAGCTAAACTCAGCAGGGACACCGGCCCTCCAGGACCGAACTTAGTGACCCCTGCTCTACACGATGACTCAGCTGATCCCATAGGTTTTCCATGAGATTCAGGTCTGGAAAAAGTGCAGGCCACTCCATTTGAGGCACCCCAGCCTCCAGCAGCCATTCCCTGATGATACGACCTTGATGAGCTGGGGCATTGTCGTCCATGAAGATGAAATCAGGCCTGTGTTGCTCATGCAGAGGCACAATGACTGGATTAATGATGTTATTCAGGTAGTATTGGCTTGTCACAGTACCATTCGCAAGGTGTAGGGCAATTCTGTATTAACTAGACACACCTGCCCAATTATTGAATTTTAATGTTTGGTCTTATCTATATTACAGTAATTGTAAGTTTGGAACAGTTCACTATCAAGCATCAATCTTGATACAATATTATTAAAGCTGGCACAGGTATTGCAGAATTAATAATAGTAATATTAATATATAATACTAATAATCTATTCTAGGTAACTTGGAGCTGGAACTGGATGATAAGAGTGCTAATACTGTTAAACTGGTAAGTTCTTTAAGGTTAAACTCTTAAAATAATGAATTTACCACTGCAAAATGTACACACACACAATGTTTGTTTTTGTGAATTGTGGGGACATCCCATAGGCGTAATGGTTTTTATTCTGTACAAACTGTATGTGCTATCACCCTACACCAACCCTGCACCTAAACCTACCCCTTACAGGAAACTTTCTGCATTTTTACTTTCTTAAAAAAAAAAAAAAAAAAAAAAAAAATCACTCTGTATGATTTATAAGCGTTTTGAAAAATGGGGATATGGGGTAATGTCCTCATAAATCACCTTCTTCTTGTAATACCTATGTCATACCCATGTCATTATACAAATATATGTCCTCATTTGTCACAAAAACGTGCACGCACACACACATACACACACACACACGAGCACACACAAATATTTAGCACAGATTGCAGCCTTGACAGGGCTTTTCTTAATTTTTTATTTAATAACTTTTAATTGCATTTCTTAATCTCATTGGCTGCTAGACAATACACAACCTTCATGCAACTAGTTTTGCATTCAAATTATTTTACTTTATTATTATTTTTTTTATTTTTTTTTACTATTTTTCATAAACCATCATTTGAGATTCAACACTAATTGGTTCATAACACCACAGAGCCTAATTAGCATAGCATGTGAGCTACATAATACAGTACTTCAAATGTACTTTCACTGCATTTCCTTGCATCTCCAAATAATTATTGCTTTATTACAAAATGGCTTTAACTTCCTGATTAACACTAAATGTAGTAAATTTGTTTAGACATGGGCTATTGTTTATATTGCATTACAGTTAAAAATAATTCCACAATTTCTTCTGCATTTTCATTTTCTTTTGTGTTCTAGAGAAGGTATCAACATATATTTTGTCTCCGCTATTAACATGATTTATGGTTGGAAGCAGAATTGTAATGATCCCTGATGTATTGTACACTGAAGCATTAGAAATTGCTTTTTTAAGGATTTGGCTACATTGAAATGTTTCATGTCTTTTTTCTTTATTGTGTGACATAGACATTAATCATGTGACCAGACCACAAGATCTGTATGTAGCATAATAAAAATGCAAAGCGATTTTTGAAAGAGATAGCCATAAACTGATCTAAATAATATTCCTAACATCAATTTAAAGAACATGTATATGCAGAACTGTAATTGAACATGTTCAAGAGCAGTTGTAAAGATTACAAAGCATTATGAAAATGACAAGAGAAGCTGTATGCATTGATTTGTGTAAGCAGCATTCAGGAAGCATCATTTCTGGGTGTCACGCAGTGCTGGAGGATCTGGATTGATTTTCTTCAGCTTCTCCGTGATAGACACATACTGCTTTTTCCTCTCCTCCTCAGAGAGCGAAGACGGATTGATCTCCAGGAATTTATATGCATCTCTAGACTGAACACTGAAGGCGCCTTGAACTCTCTGACAGCACACACCAAATCTCTTCCAGTACTGAAAGATAAAACGCATGCCACCATTAATCACATTTACTAAAATATATTTTATTAAATATATGGACATAATTGAACTAGTTTCAACTTCAATAATGAGCTGCACTGATAAATAATAATAAAAAAAAAAAAAAAAAACCTGCAACACACAAGAAAAAAAAAATCCTAAATTTTTCATGATGATTTTAAAGGGTTAGTTCAATGTAAACTACAGCTTTCAAAGCCAAGAATGGTTGTAAAGATATAATTAAAGTCATCCATGTGTCTCCAAAGATTTAACTTCAATTTTATGAAGCAATGTGAATGCCTTTTTTGAAGGAAAATAACTCCTCCTGTTGGTATTTGTTTATTCAGTTGGTGCACAGGAGCCTGGGGCCTCATTTATAAAGTGTGCGTACGATCAGATTTGATCGTAGAGTGTGCGTACGCTTAAATCCACACCAGCGCTCATATTTATAAAGACGGTCTTTGACGTTAAAAAGTGCTTAGCGTCACGTCAGGGTCTGAGCAGACGTACACACTTTTTATTGTCGGAGTATTGCAGGTTTTTTAAAATATAAGCTGTTCTTGCAGCTCGCTGTTCTAAATTATGATTGGTAATATTTTATATGTTAATTATATTAATTAGGAGTCGTTTACAAGGCAGAGAGCTGAAACCATTCAGTTGCGCACAAGTTCAAGATCATTTGCGATTCATAGATTTCACATCTGAAAGAGGCGCGTACGCACGTTTTCTGTTCGTACGTTCATTTTATGAATCAAACATACGCATATCCGAGATATGATCGTACGATAAAATTTAGGATGGTTTCTGCTCAACATTTTATAAATGAGGCCCCTGATGTCCCACAGCTGATAGATTGAGAATTAGGCTGGAAATTCACCTATGGTTTCTCTTACTAAATAACTCAAAAGCAGTAGAAATGTCTATGCCGGTGCCTCCAAAATGTACAGTTAGCCTGTAAAACCTAAATACATCCCAGAACGTTTATCTGAGAGTAATAAAAATGATTTATTACACGCAATCAACGTAATGAAAGATAAGGCAATCACAACAAAAAGAAGGAAACCTTTCAACTGTACTTCACATTATGAAATAAATATAATTCCCAAATGAATTTGTTGTATTGAGTCTCTTTTAAACCCAAATGACCCTTGTTTGCATGTATAAACAACAACGAGGAACCCTTTCAAATAGGGAGAATGTCCTCATTGGCTAAATATGAGACATCATTGTATCAGTATATATTATTGAAGTGCAACAACAGAAACATTTTACATTAATTGCTTTTGAAAACACACACGAACAATGAAACATCTTAATATATACGTTTTTCTTCAATTTTGAGTATGTTACAGAAATAATGTAATAATTGAATCAATTCTAAATCTAGATTCAACAAATAACAGGTGACTGCACAGAATCCATCTACTGGGCATATAAGTCATGTTATTTTTTTTCTCATCATATTTCAGCAATCTCTCCCAATATGGTTTTTTAAACTGATAAATGTGTAGATGCTTACTATAGTTTTATGTAGCAGAATCTTTGTATAAGACCGTGGGATAATGGGCCATAAAGTGGCATTACTGCAGAAAATGAATTCCAGATTAAAGCTATTCAGTTACTAGGCTACTAGTCAAAATAAAGTGTAAAATCTAAATGAATATTAAAGTGCATAACTTGTGATAAAATGTAGAAGTAACACAAAACAGGTGCCTAAAAAGGACATTATAGCCATGTACTGGGTATTACTGCCACAACATGACTTGATTTTAATCTGACCCAATACATGACAAATTCCTACAGTTTGTTTTGTATTTAATTTACTGAAGTGTAGATTTTCACAGTCTTGAGGTTACATAAATGTGCTCGTTTGCACATGCAAATTAATGGCAAGGAAGATAAATAAACATGTAAATAAAATAAAATCATAAAAGTGGATAATGTTACAACACTACCATACTGTTTGTCTCCTCGGTCATTTCTGACCTGAACCAGACGCTACTTTAAGGGCTCCTTGTTAAAAAGCTTTGTTTTTTGATTTGTCTATAATAACAAACATGCTATGCACAACTGTGCATTTATTGATTTATTTTTTATCTTTTTTCTCCTGTCACACAGAATTTAAAGTCGCACGGCATCCTCGTCTGATTCTAGTTAAGATGGTAATAACTTTCAATGATTAGACACTAGCGTCTTGCTTGAGATTACAAAACTCTTTGCTTTGGATTCTGGAAAATATAGCATCAGCTGTACACTATTAATCAGAGTATATTATGGATAAACGAAAACAACATAGGAACTGAAAGTGAAAACTCAGAGAGTTCATGAAAGGCATAATCAAATGACATCAGGAACATTTGCTCAACGTCTAACTTACCTTTCCTGCATCGTCAATGGACTTTATAAAGTCATACTTCATGTCCTCCATGTCAACGATTTAATCCCCAGCAAAGGTTTTATCTTTCAGCGTGTGCAGAATAGCATCCACCTTCTCCCAAAACTTTTTCAGATCAATCAGAATTTGCTGGATTTGAGTAAGACACAGCTGGACTTCCTTCAGGTTGTCAGGGTTGGGGATCTCACCTGGAATGATTTATGAGAGATCATTGTGAAGAGCATAACATGCATGCAGATGCATTTACTGTATGTTTGTAACAATAAAATCATAGAGACTCTCACCCATTCCTATTTTACAATTGGCCAGCTTCAGCTGACGATCAGTCTGCTTGGTTTTGATGTTCCACTCTTCATTTTTCAGACGGCTCGTCTCAGAGTTGGGTTGTTTCAGTTTTATATCCAGAGCGATGGCAGTAGGCTCCTTCATAGCATCTGAATACCCTCTAAAAAAGTCAAGGAACTTCACAGTCCAGTGGCCATGTTCTTCCTGAAATGTTCTGAAGTCGTTCATCTCGTCAGATTTTTTCTCTTTTTTTTTTTTGGTCTCTGTTTGTTCTTGATACACGTCACTGGTGCATGTTTTCACACTTTCATTGTGTCGATCATACCTGAATGATACAGTGCATTTCAAATAAATAATTGAATACAGTGATGTGGTCCGGATTTTATTTGCACAAGACAAGACAATGAACAATTTTCTTAAAGGGGACATATTATTATGCACAAATGTAATTCTATACAACAGTTCGATAGGCACTTTCACACTGCAGGAACGTTTTCATAGTTCCTAGAAGTATTGGCGTTAGTTCCTAGTTTTTGGTGTGTTTGCACTGCAGGAACCAGGAATGGTTTTAGTTGTAGGAACGCTGTTTGGGGAAACTAAATGACCTCCTACTTCAGAGTAGGGTCTAAAACAGTTCTACAGGAACTGTTGTGCATCTCTGATCAATACAGCAGTGTTTGATTTCTAAATGAATCGGTAACACTTTAGAATACTGATCATTTGTTAATGAATAACTACACAGGAACAAGTGACAAATGCACTATTAACATTGTAGTAACTACTATTACCTAACAAGAAACTCTGATTATTGATTTAGTAAGTAATAGCGCTCAGTTGAAAGTGGTAGGTCACTATTAGCTAATCAATAACTACGTTTTATGTATATATCCTGGAGAACTACAACCCCAAATCAGAAAAAGTTGGGACAGTATGGAAAACGCAAATAAAAAAAGAAAGTAGTGATTGCTAAATTTACTTTGACTTGTATTTCATTGCAGACAATATGAACACAAAATATTTCATGTTTTGTCTGGTCAACTTCATGTCATTTGTAAATATACATCCTTTCCTGTCATTCAGACCTGCAACACATTCCAAAAAAAGTTGGGACAGAAGCAATTTAGGGCTAGTAATGAGGTAAATTGGTTAAATAATGATGTGATTTGAAACAGGTGATGTCAACAGGTGATTGTAATTATGATTTGGTACAAAAGCAGCATCCAAGAAAGGTCTAGTCCTTTAGGAGCAAAGATGGGCCGAGGATCGCCAGTTTGCCAACAAATACGTGAAAAATTATTGAAATGTTTAAAAACAATGTTCCTCAAAGAAAGATAGGAAGAGATTTGGATATTTCACCTTCAACAGTGCATAACATAATTAAAAGATTCAAGGAATCTGGAGGAATTTCAGTCCGTAAAGGACAAGGGCGCAAGCCTAAGCTGAACAACCGTGATCTCCGATCCCTCAGGCGGCACTGCATCAAGAATCGTCATTCATCTATAAGCGATATCACCACATGGGCTCAGGACTACTTTGGCAAACCTTTGTCAAGTACCACAGTACGTAGTTACATCCACAAATGCCAGTTAAAACTGTACTGTGCCAAAAGGAAGCCCTATGTTAACAGTGTCCAGAAGCGCCGTCGACTTCTCTGGGCTCGGAGGCATCTGGGATGGGCCATCACACAGTGGAAACGTGTACTGTGGTCAGATGAATCAGTATTTCAGGTATTTTTTGGGAGGAATGGACACCGTGTGCTCCGGACCAAAGAAGAAAAGGATCATCCAGACTGTTACCAGCAACAAGTCCAAAAGCCAGGGTCTGTCATGGTATGGGGTTGTGTCAGTGCCCTTGGCAAAGGTAACTTGCACTTCTGTGATGGCACCATTAATGCTGAAAAGTACATAGAGATTTTGGAGCACAATATGTTGCCTTCAAGAAGACATCTTTTCCAGGGACGTCCATGCATATTTCAACAAGACAATGCAAAACCACATTCTGCACACATTACAAAGTCCTGGCTGCGGAGGAAGAGGGTACGGGTACTTGACTGGCCTGCCTGCAGTCCCGACCTGTCTCCAATAGAGAATGTGTGGCGCATTTTGAAGCGCAAAATGCGACAACGAAGACCCCGTACTTTTGCCCACCTTAAGACTTGTTTGCAGGAAGAATAGGACAAAATTACACCTGAAACACTTCATCACTTGGTGTCTTCAGTCCCTAAACGTCTTTTAAGTGTTGTAAAAAGGAATGGCAACATTACAAAGTGGTAAATGCTTTACTGTCCCAACTTTTTTTGGAATGTGTTGCAGGTCTGAATGACAGGAAAGGATGTATATTTACAAATGACATGAAGTTGACCAGACAAAACATGAAATATTTTGTGTTCATATTGTCTGCAATGAAATACAAGTCAAAGTAAATTTAGAAATCACTACTTTCTTTTTTTATTTGCGTTTTCCATACTGTCCCAACTTTTTCTGATTTGGGGTTGTACTAAGAACTACTGTATGCATAATTCACATTAATTTTGAATCTGTATAATTAATTCTAAAATGAAGATCATGGTAACCCACTAGTAATGACTCAAGAATTATCAAATCCTTCTAAAGGAACTACTCATTACTTGGATCAGTATTCTAAAGTGAAAATAATCATAACTCCCTAAAATTGGCTGACGTCATTGTAAGCTTTTGAATATAATGTAAGATTTTGAATAGTTATGACTCATGTGTTACTACATCCTTCTGAAGAAATTACTAATTATTTTGATCAGTATTCTAAAGTGAAGATCACGGTAACCCACTAGTAATGATTGAAGTGTTACCAAATCTAGCAAAATGAATTACTAACCAGGACCTTACAAAAACATTAAAAGTTTACAATGACTTCAGTAATTACTAGGGAGTTATCACAATCATCACTTTAGAATACTGATCCAAAAAATTAGTAATTCCTTCAGAAGGATGTAATACCACCTGAATAGTTACTATCCAATACTTTACAAAACCCTCAAAAGCTTACAGTGATTTCAGTCATTACTAGGGAGTTATCATGATCTTCACTTTAGAATACTGATCCAAATAATTAGTAATTCCTTCAGAAGAATTTGGTAATACTTGAGTCATTACTAGTGGGTTACCATTACCTTCACTTTAGAATTAATTATACATTATGTATTATTCATATTAATTATGAACCTGCATACAGTAGTTCTTAGTAGCTCTTAGGTAGGTATGAAAAATAATAGTTACTGATTAGCTAATAGTGAACTACCACATTCAACTAAGCACTATCACTTACTAATTCATTAATCAGAGTTGCTTGTTAGTTACTAGTAGTTACTAGAGTGCTAATATAGCGTTACTCATGTGTTCTTGTGTAGTTATTCATTAATGATGGAACAGTATTCTAAAGTGCTACCAATGAATCAAAAAGAAGAGTGCTGACTAATGTAGAGAAGACCTTCCTTTCTTCTCTTTTTTCATGCTCAAACAGTAACTTTACACATATAATTTCTATATGATCTATACCTATATACATTGACGCTTTTTACAAAAAATGTATTATTGTTATGACCCAAAACATCTTGTGATCCATGACCCTGAATAGCAAATTATTTGAATACTTAAAAATAATCACCATCTGTACAAACAAGACAACAAATTGACCAGTAATTATAAAATCACCCATGTGTTTCCCCTTTGAATTAAGTTGGCGCATATTTGTTCCTATAAGATATTACTAATATTTTCACCTCTTCACTATGTGATCCACTTGTGCTACGATGTCAGTGATCCACTCTTTGGCTTTCATCAGGTTCTTCACCGCCAAATCGGGTTTGTTCTCCTCGACAGCTTGTTTCAATATTGGAAACAGGGAGGTGACCAGGTTGGAACTCATGTCGACACACTACGAGAAAACATCAATCACCAAGTTAATCATGTGATAGACTAGTAAGTCATGACAATTCACAGTGACTACACAACCGTATACAGTTAAAAACATCAGCGATCATAACAGTATAGTAACTTCTGAAGTTATGTGACGCTTTCATGACTAATTGTGGTAATTTCTTATTTTCTAGTTTTCTCTTCCTGTTCTAGCTCGTTGTAACAAGTTTGAATCCAAATATTGTCTGGTGTACCTGTGCTGCTTAGTTCTTCTGTTAGCTGTGCATTGCTGTGTTGTCTTGTGATACAAAGCTGTCATGTTTAAGTTCAACAATTGGATTGTTATTATCTTCATGCATGGATCACATTGTTTTTAGACTGCTTCTCAATGTTTTCCACCCAATTCTATGGCTCGCCTCCTTCCGTGTGGTATTCTAGCTTTGCCTTCTCTGCTGGTTCTGCCTTCTCTGCACTTTCCTTCCTATGATGGC
The DNA here is from genome assembly GCA_027422415.1 of Schizothorax lantsangensis. NCBI lineage: Eukaryota > Metazoa > Chordata > Actinopteri > Cypriniformes > Cyprinidae > Schizothorax > Schizothorax lantsangensis. Next base: position 1,048,120 of record CM049856.1, read on the forward strand.
TTGAAGCAAGCTCTATCTGTGAATCCAGTCTTTGCTGATTTTGATGAATCTTTGGAATGACTCCTCTCAGTCCAAAGCATGGGTGTCGGCGTGTCACTAGGGGGCTTTCTACTCAGCTCCCCCTAACAATTTTGTGATTATCTCCATAAACTGTACACAAATTCGTGATCGCCTCAGTCCCCTTTAAATTTCATATTAAAATGGCAGCAGACTTTGATCAGCTCCTCCCCGTCTTTCAGTGCGTTCTTCAACGCAGAGCGAGAAACAGAGGACAAGGTGTGTGTTTATCGATAGATTGTAATAATATCTGCATCTGTGCACTTCTTTGTCATAAATACAGTCTGATGTCATTTTGATACATGATGATACAAAATGTCATGGGGGAGCAATCGGTTTCCCATCTACTGTAAAGCTTTCGTTGCGTTCACCCCTCATCACATCACAGCTGTTTCCTCTAGTGAAAATGTAACGTTAGCCCTTACACATATGAACGCATGCTTTATAAAACGATCATGTTGCCATTTTCATTTGAAAATTTAACTTTCAGTATAAAACATATTACAGTGCATGTGGCATTAACTAGGCCTACCATACAGTCATGCTCAGAAATGATTAAAGACAGTGACAGAGAGCACCTTTTGAAAGTTAATCACAGCATCCACATAATCCACTGTCCAGCCTCATAGCTGAAGTGTTAAAGGGGGAAAAACATTTAAATCAGAGGGCTGATAGCTGACATTGATGGTTATGATGAATTAGGCCTCATACCTTCAGCAGAAGGGCTTCAGAGGATCCGAACAGCAGTTGTGTTTCAATAACTTGATCTCTGATCACATGCTCCAGCTTTGGGAATCCTCCCAGACTCAGGAAAGTCCGGTGATAAAGGAGAGCTGTTCGCTCCGCAGATGGAAGAAGCTCCTGAATGAAATCTGCTCTCAATATAGAGTTGTCATCGACAATCCCTGAAATATTTCAAACATTTGTGATGTTAACAACCTTTTGAAACACAGCTATTGAAACAGAACTGGGGTGTATTCCAGAAAGCAGGTTATGTGACATACCCGGGTATGTTTGAGGATAAAAGAGCGGATAACCTCAGCTTTCGGTTCCAAAATCGGAGGATACTTTCAGGTTATGGAAGTAACCATAGTAACTTGCTCTCTGAAGATAACCTGCTCTGGAGCAGGTTATGTTCCAGGGTTAGTTCACTTCAGAGCCATCAGTACATGCGTGACCTACTGACGAGCCTTCAGTGGGCGTGACAGATAGCGCACATTATATATTATTACAATATAGTTATGTAATATAGCTATATATAAATATAGTTGTATATGTTAATTATAAAGTGCTAATATAAGTAATAAATATGGTAATATATTATTCTAATATATCTTATTATATTTACTTTATTAGCATATATAACAGTTATCTGTATAAATTATAAAACACTATGACAAGGTAATGTTTAATTTATTATATTATATATATTTATTACATTTTACATTATCATCTCACTGCATTTTCTATAATGTATTTCTATAATAAAAATACATATCTGATATGACTTAATATATAATTAGCATCAAACAAACAATATAATTAATATTATCAAGGATTAAAGATTAAACGGGGAAAAAAATTAGAAATGATTGCACAACCATCAATTAAGTGGCGGTATGCACTAAGCGTGTAAATGACCATTGAACAAAAGAAGAAAGAAACAGCATGGCACGCTTTTTCTTAGCATCTGTTTCCATAGTGACTCGTCGATTCATCGTTCTGTTGAGAATGTCTTGAGTCTTAACCAGGAACATTCTCTGAGTTGAATGAACTTACTACCAGACGCGTTTTTGGAACCACATATGTTACCTCGAGTAAGCAAGATTTGGGGTTAATCAACCGAAAGTTCAGGGTTTAGCAGACGGTAAGTTAACCGTGCTTCCTGGAATACACCCCTGCTGTTCGGATTATGTATGAAGATGGCGCCGTGTATGGCTGCTGTGGTGTGGAACGCTCCCGTTATTTTAATGCTTTTGTTTGTTTGTTCTGTGTTTAGTCATTCTATTACTATCAGTTTTACCAGAGACAAACTACTGGACATAAGGCAACACACACCGGACAATTTTTTTCCGGCTTTTGTTTATTCAGACGCTTTGTTGGATGTTTTGGTCGGAGGGGCAGCGGTCCTAGTCAAACACGTGCTCAGACGGAAAAGACGGAAGCGCACTGGTTAAGCTCCGCGAACGCGGCTTCCGAACTGCGCTCCCAAGCATTCATCTCGCGAATCTCCGATCGCTTCCTAACAAAACGGATGAACTACTTCTCCTCACCTGCACAAACAAGGACTTTTCAAACTCTGCTGCATTGTGCTTCACTGAAACCTGGCTGAGTGAAGCCAACCCGGATAACGCGCTTCATTTGCCGGGATATCAGCTGTTCAGATCAGATCGCATCACGGAGCTAACGGGGAAAACGAGAGGTGGTGGACTATGTTTCTACATAAATGAAGGTTGGTGTTCAGATGTAACAACTCTGAAGAAGATGTGTTCTCCTAATGTGGAGGCCTTCTTCATAAACTGTAAACCGCTCTATTCGCCCCGAGAGTTTTCCTCCTTCATTCTCGTGAATGTGTACGTGCCTCCGGACGAGTGCGTGAGCGCCGCGATGCAACAGCTGGCCGAACAAATATCTGAAACGGAGCAAAGGTACCCGGACTCTCTTTTAATCATTCTTGGAGATTTTAATAAAGCAAATCTCTCCCGTGAACTGCCAAAATACAGACAGCACGTTACATGTCCCACCAGAGACAGTAATATTGGATCACTGTTACACAATAATTAAAGATGCATATCATTCTGTCCCACGGGCAGTTTGGTTCATCTCATACCGACCTACAGGCAAAAATTTAAAGGGGACCTATTATGCTCCTTTTTACAAGATGTAAAAGAAGACTCTGATGTCCCCAGAGTGTGTATGTGAAGTTTTAGCTCAAAATACCCAACAGATTATTTTTTATAGCTTGTTAAAATTGCCACTTTTAGGGTATGAGACCAAACGCTCTGATATTGAGTGTGTTGCTTTAAATGCAAATGAGCTGATGCTCCCGGAGAAGAGGGCGGAGCTTCAAGAGCTCGAGCTCCCGCATTAGCAGTGCTAGCCTTTGCAAATAAACATTCCACGGTTAGTACAAGCCTGTTATCTTTACAGAAAACTACTCGGATTCAAAGTCAGTCATTTGATTATACTGTGCATAATACATTTGCGTTTATGAATTACACAGACAGGGAGCACAGCACCATAAAAATAACAACATAGCTGGTCTCATGCTATCACAAACTTTATAAGTCCCACTCGTGATTATGAGCTCAACAAACTCAAACGATCGCCTCACATTGCTTTCAGATGCAACTTTTAACCACCACATTCCTATTCACGATCATTAATGAAGACAGCACCAGTGAGAACAGACAGAGACAATGATAGCTTTAGCAATTAGCCTTACAGAGTGCCAAGAAGCTCTTTCAGAAAGGCAATTTAGAAAACAAACGCGTGATACTTACTTTGTCTGGAGCTGACGTTCGCGCACGTAGCGTTGGTATTGATCCCTACTCGTATTGGGGACTTTACCGATTCTTTTCCGGGATATTTCCTCAGAAAATGAAACTTAACCACAGTGTCCACAATGGCTCAGATGGAGGGAGTCTATGGAGACTCCTATGTTCGTTAGTGCATCCCAAAACACAACACTTTAAAAGCCTCTTTGGCGCTGACATTGTATATCTCCAGTAGCTACAGTAATCAGTAAGGTTAATGGCGGAGGCGGACTGCAGCTTCTCACTCAGGGGCAGCATCACAAATGGGCGGGACTCACTCCCCTCAGTGACGTGCACAGAGGGAGAATCTGAAACAGCTCGTCCTGAGAGAGATCTTTTATTAGATTATAAATAAATGAGTGGGTGGATTTTTACCATTATGCCATGGTCTGTCTGAATACTCGATTCTGATTGGCTGGCAGGTGTTGATTAAATTCGTTTAACTGCACAGGTAGTTCCAAGTCAGTTTAATCACCATTCCATATTAATGCGCTGCTTTAATAGATGCACACTATCACCAACACCAACACACATCACTCGTGCACACACACACACACACACACACACACAAGGAGAGAGTGTGAGTTCGAAGATCGCAGATTGCGCTACACACATACACAAACTTCGTCAACGCTTCCCCGCGATTTTTATTAATAAAATATTAAAACCATCATTCCCGTCCCCAAAAAGCCCAAAATCACTGGACTTAATGACTACAGACCTGTCGCACTCATGTCTGTGGTCATGAAGTCACTTGAGAGACTGGTCCTGGCCTACCTGAAGGACATCACTAGACCCTTGCTGGATTGCCTACAGAGAAAACAAGTCTGTGGATGACGCTGTCAATATGGGACTGCATTACATCCTGCAACACCTCGACAAACCTGGGAATTACGCAAGGATCTTATTTGTGGACTTCAGCTCGGCCTTCAATACCATCATGCCTGACCTTCTCTCAGACAAACTGACACAGCTCTCTGTGCCCACCTCCATCTGTCAGTGGATCACCAGCTTCCTGACAGACAGGCAGCAGCTAGTGAGGCTGGGCAAACTCGCATCCAGAACTCTCACCATCAGCACTGGCGCCCCTCAGGGTTGTGTTCTCTCCCCACTGCTCTTCTTCATCTACACGAATGACTGCAATTCAAAGGACCCCTCTGTCAAGCTCCTGAAGTTTGCGGACGACACTACAGTCATCGGCCTCATCAAGGACGGTGACAAGTCTGCTTACAGACAGGAGGTTGAGCAGCTGGCTGTCTGGTGCAGTCTTAACAACCTGGAGCTAAACACTCTCAAAACTGTGGAGATTGTAATGTATGCACTTAATGTTTCAGCGCACTAGAGGGCGCTCAAGATTCCTCCCGTCTGTATGTTATGTTATTAATGAAGAAAAGGAGTTTTTCCAGAGTTCTCAGTAAATAAGAAGTGAGTTGACACTGCACCTGTCTCAGCGTATTATTCATGTTATATAACAGATAAGACATAACATATTGGCGACGAGGATTGTCTTTTCGAACGCCTGAGTGTGAAGTGAAGGACCGACTGCTGAAAACATTTGATTGCATGACTGTAGTGAATTTGTGGAACAACACCTGACGAAATGGCTGTGTTTATCGGTCACATGGATCACTTTGATGAGTCAGCCGAACAGTGGGCTACCTACATAGAAAGGTTTGAACAATTTGTTTCTGCAAATGACATTTCAGAAGAGAAACAAGTCGCGGTGTTGTTGAGTGTAATGGGCTCATCTACATACGGACTGCTGCGGAGTTTAGTCGCCCCGGAGAAGCCGGGTGCAAAATCATACAATGACATTGTGACTGTTTTGAAAGAACATTTTTCTCCGAAACCGATCGTGATTGCAGAACGATTTCGGTTTCATAACCGCAGTCAGCACGAGACGGAGACAGTAGCACAGTATGTCGCAGTCCTGAAAAAGCTGAGTGAACACTGCGAGTTTGGGACACATTTGCAAGATGCGTTGCGCGATCGTTTTGTGTGCGGGCTGAAAACGGAGTCCATACAGAAACGGCTACTCACGGAAGCAGCGCTCACATTCCAAAAGGCAGTGGAGATTGCAGTGTCTATGGAAACGGCCGCAAGAGAATCTCAACAGTTAAGTGGTTCTTTGAAAGTGAATGCACTGTCCTTGCAAGAGAAAGGGGGAAACAAGTGCTACCGTTGTGGAAGGACGAACCACAATGAGAGAGATTGCTATTTCAAAGACCAACAGTGCCACAACTGTACTAAAAAAGGCCACATTTCCAGAGTGTGTAGAATTAAAGGGAAACACACGACGGGAACTGTAAAGGTAAAGTCAAAGTGGAGGAAAAATGTCCAACAGAAAAAGAAAGTGCATCAGATGGATGTGAAAGATTCATCAAGTGATGACACTACGGATACAGAGCTTGCACTTTATGTGATGACTAAGAAAGAGGAATTGTCACACATTTGTCTTAAACCAAAAGTAGAAGGAGAAATTATGGAAATGGAATTAGACACTGGAGCGGCTGTCTCTCTAATTTCAAGAGAACTTTACAACGCACAATTAGCTCATAAACGGCTGTGCACAACCGATGTGATCCTGAAAACATATACAGGAGAAGTGGTGTCTCCAGTAGGGGTCATCGAAGTTAAAGTGAAAATGAACAAACAAAAAGCGAAATTACCACTTTATGTCGTGGAAGGAAGCGCCCCACCTCTATTCGGCAGAGAGTGGCTCAAGAAAATCAGGCTGAACTGGCGTGAAATTAAGAGTGTGAAAAAGGATGCACTTGAGACAGTGCTATCAAAACACAAAAATATTTTCAGGAAAGGATTGGGCTTGTTAAAAGGTATCGAAGCCACAGTGTTACTCAAGCCACAGTCCCAGCCACGATTTTGCCAAGCGCGCAATGTCCCCTATGCTTTGAAGCCAAGAGTTGAGGCTGAGATAAATCGACTATTGGAGCTGGGGGTCGTCTCCCCTGTCACATGCAGCGATTGGGCCACACCGATTGTGCCAGTTGTAAAAAGGAATGGGGATGTGAGGATTTGTGGAGATTTTAAGGTAACAGTGAATCCTGCCCTTTGTGTTGAGTGCTACCCAATCCCACGAATAGAGGATTTATTCGCATCATTAGCAGGGGGCCAGCGCTTCACTAAATTAGATCTTTCTAATGCATACCTACAAGTTCCTGTGGCGGAAAGCTCACGTAAGTGCCTCACAATCACCACATCAAAGGGGCTGTTCTGTTACAATCGGTTGCCTTTTGGGATTGCATCGGCACCAGCAATTTTCCAAAGGGCAATGGATCAGATTTTACAAGGCCTCCCCAACGTACACTGCTACCTAGATGATATATTAGTGACTGGGTCAGATGATGAGCAACATCTCAAAAATGTGGACGCAGTCCTCAGTCGTCTGGATGAATTTGGGCTATGTGTCCAGCGTGAGAAGTGTGAGTTCTTTAAAGACTCGCTGGAATACTTGGGGCATATCATTGATGCTCAGGGTCTTCATAAGTCACCTGAAAAGGTCAGGGCAATCATGGATGCACCTGCACCAAAGAACGTCACACAACTTCGTTCATTTCTGGGACTTTTAAATTATTACAGTCGATTTATCCCTAATCTGGCATCAGTGTTAGCCCCTCTCAATGCTCTTCTGTGCAAGGGAAAACAGTGGCTGTGGTCTCAGGAGTGTGAGGATGCGTTCGACAAGGCTAAAAACTTGTTACTGTCACAGAGTGTCTTGACACATTACAATCCACAGTTACCAATCAGACTGGCCTGCGATGCATCACCGTACGGTGTTGGTGCCGTCATCTCACACATCCTTCCAGAGGGACAGGAAAAACCAATTGCCTTTGCCTCAAGAACACTGAGCAAAGCAGAGCAAAATTATGCTCAAATTGAAAGAGAGGCACTTGGTATTGTTTTTGGAGTACGGAAATTTTACCAATACCTGTACGGGCGGAAGTTTACATTGTTCACGGACCACCGTCCGCTTACGACCATCTTCAGTCCAACAAAAGCCATTCCATCCATGGCTGCGGCTCGGTTGCAGCGCTGGGCTTTGTTGTTGGCAGCCTATGATTATGACATTCAGTACAGAGATGGTGCACACCACTGCAATGCGGATGGGTTATCACGATTACCCCTGCCAACTGCATCTCAAGTGAAGCTGGATACTGTGGAGTTACTTCAAGTAAAACAGCTGGATGCCCTACCAGTGTTGTGTGCAGATGTCTGTAAAGAGACAAGGGCTGACGCCATCCTGTCACAAGTAATGGAGATGGTGGCAACTGGACGTTTTCCAACCGTCACTAATGCGAATAACGTGCTCACCCCATATGTGAACAGGAAGGATGAGTTGACTACCCAACAAGGTTGCCTCATGTGGGGGTGGAGAGTGGTTATCCCTTCTAAGCTGAGATCCAGGGTGCTGGCAGAACTACATACAGGACATCCGGGTGTTGTCAGGATGAAGGCAGTTGCACGTAGTTATGTCTGGTGGCCAGGTATTGATACTCAAGTCGAGCAGCTGTCAAAGAACTGTCAGTCCTGCCAACAGACACTAAAAGCTCCTGGACCCTCACCCTTGCACCCGTGGAAATGGCCAGAATCCCCGTGGCAACGCATACATGTGGACTTCGCAGGCCCATATGAAGGACACATGTATCTGGTAGTAGTGGATGCTCACTCCAAGTGGCCAGAAGTGTGTGTGATGGATTCAACTACATCTACTAAGACCATTCAAGTGCTGAGGACACTGTTTAGTCGGTATGGACTCCCAGAAGTTCTGGTTAGTGATAATGGTCCTCAGTTCACCTCTGAGGAGTTCCAGACATTTCTCAAGGTCAATGGTGTGAAACACACACGTTCTGCACCTTTTCACCCAGCTACGAATGGCTTGGCGGAACGCATGGTTCAGACGGTAAAGCGGGCTTTACGTTGTTCAAAAGGATCAACTTCCATTCAACAAAGGTTGGACACCTTTCTACTGGCGTATCGAAACACCCCGCACGCCACCACAAAAGAGTCACCTGCTATGTTGTTTCTACATCGTAGATTGCGATCTCGCTTTGATCTTTTGAAACCGAATGTTGCCTCTGTGGTTGAAAAAACTCAAGGCAAACTGTGCCAGCGACGTCAAGTGCACGCTAAAGACAGAACATTTGCAGTGGGTGACAGGGTATTAGTTCGGGATTACCGGCGAGGAAAGAAGTGGATGCCTGGTGTGGTGTCAGCAAAGACAGGCCCAGTATCATACACTGTCGATGTGGGACTTTCAGTTCACTGGAGACGTCATGTTGATCAGATTCTGGCACATCAGGATGATTGTGACAATGGAGTTGAGATTGGTCCAGAGACCATTGATGTCCCTGGAGGGAATCTGACAGATTTGGGGGACTGCCCTATGTCAGGAGAGACAGTACACCCTAGTCTCGATCCAGTTCCTATGGAATCAGCACAACTTGAAGATTCGTCCACAAGGCACACTGAGGTGGTGTTACACACTCCACCCAAAGAGTCTAAGCGCTATCCTGAACGTACCATCAAGCCTCCTGTACGGTTTAGCCCTTAAGGCTTATCTTTGTGGTATAAACCAATTTCGTTGTGTGCATGTTAACAGTCATGGTGCTGAGTTTAATTTAAAAAGAATAAGCACAACACAGTTCATTGAATGATTCTAGTGTTTAATCATAGTTGTTTTATGTTTTGGTGTTACTAGAAGTGTTAACATTATACAGGCGAATCTATGTGCACCTATATCTACGGACACGGGGACATATAAAAAGGAAAAGAAATATCCATCTTTGTCTATGTTAAGTGTGTGTAATATTGTTACTGAAATGATTACAACAACACTAAGTGGGGAGGAAAATGTAATGTATGCACTTAATGTTTCAGCGCACTAGAGGGCGCTCAAGATTCCTCCCATCTGTATGTTATGTTATTAATGAAGAAAAGGAGTTTTTCCAGAGTTCTCAGTAAATAAGAAGTGAGTTGACACTGCACCTGTCTCAGCGTATTATTCATGTTATATAACAGATAAGACATAACAGAGATGATAGTGGACTTCAGAAGGAACCCCCCTGCTCTCCCCCCACTCACCATCACGGAAAGCACTGTGACTGCAGTGGAGTCATTCAGATTCCTGGGAACCACCATCTCTCAGGACCTGAAGTGGGACAATCACATTGACTCTATTGCGAAAAAGGCCCAGCAGAGGCTGTATTTCCTCCGCCAGCTAAGGAAGTTCAACCTGCCTCAGGAGCTGCTGAAACAGTTCTACTCTGCCATCATCGAGTCTGTCTTGTGTTCATCTATAACTGTTTGGTTTGGTCCAGCTACCAAAACAGACATCAGAAGACTACAACGGACAGTCAGGACTGCTGAGAGGATTATCGGTGCCCCTCTGCCCAGCCTCCAAGAACTTTACACCTCCAGAGTGAGGAAAAGGGCTAAGAAAGTCACTCTGGACCCCTCACACCCAGCGCACTCTCTCTTTGAACTGTTGCCCTCTGGCTGGCGCTACAGATCACTGAGCACAAAAACAGCCAGACACAAGAACAGTTTTTTCCCCCAGGCCATATCCCACCTGAACAACGCATAACACACCCCGGTACTGTACATCTGTAAATAACTCATCAAACCTTCATCTGTACATAGGACACATGCACATTCACAGTTCTGTCTATGGACGTTTTTCTTTTCTGTATATTTTTTATTACTATTGTTATTCTTAATTATTGTCTATTCTCTTCATTATTAGTGTTCTTTATTATCTTAATTATATGTTGTCTGCACTATGTTTGTACTTTATGTACTGGAAGCTCCTAACACCAAGACAAATTCCTTGTGTGTGCAAACACACTTGGCAATAAAGCTCTTTCTGATTCTGATTCTGATTTGGCATTCAATAGCTAATGGATGAAAAAGGATACTGTACAAATAAAAGGCTATTTTGGTTTGAACTTGTTTTAATTAAATCAATACACTCTAAAACAATGTTGACTTGTTTTCAATCCATGGCTAGGTAACAGCAACCCAGCATAGGTTACATTTATAATCTGATGTGTTTTGTCCAATATTTACCCAGCCATGCGTTTACCCAACCACTGTCATAACATTTTAAAGGGAACTCACCCTATTTCCAAGGCCCTGGTTATGCCTGTTATTAAGATGCATTTTGGTCAATCGGATCACAAGTGGACGAAGGAGACACATACGTGTTAACACCTGCTGTCTCTTTTGTCCACTTTCAACCACTTCTGTCCTGATTTCTTGAAGGAGAGGATTTATGGGTGAGCAAATGAATGGGCGCATGCAATTTACATATAAACGTGACCGGAGACGGCAGAAAAACATACTGACAGCAGCGGTTTTCATTTCTACAATGTGTGTTAGAAACCCGGAATGGTGAGAGAACATTGCGCTTGGTACGTTTATCCTTTCCAAAACAAAATTATATCTCTTAGCTGAAAATGTTGAAATCCTGTCTGGCTTGCGCGCTTTCCATAATGTTTAGGCGTTGTATCTGTAGGCGGTCTTTTGTGGCTGTTTGAACACATTCGACCACATGAGTGTCTACACCATGAACACAATCCTGTCAACTGCGTTTTTGACTACCTCTGGAAGTGGTTGAAAGTGGACAAGCTCAAAACGTTTCACACCCTGTGTTTAACGTCGTACACTTGTGATCTGATTGACCAGGTGTAAACTTCCTCTGTCCACTGTCGCCACTGGATTGACCATTCGTTTTTAATGAACTATTCTTTTCATACAGCTGCTTTGAAATGCATTATGATTTGTGAGATAAAGTTTAAAACGTGCCAAATAATGTTAAATTCATGTTTATATTGGGAACACAAACCTTTAAGAAACATATTAGATGCTGTCATTAAAACTCATGTTGTTGCAAAGGACACGTATCACATACTCAGGTTTATTACCTAGCGCACTCTTCTGTAAAAATACTCAAAGCATCCTATAGTGTGGGGAGTCACTACATTTTAGAATTATAAGATGACTCGGTAACACTTTATAATAACTTCCATTAATAAATCATCAACAAACATTATGTAATGCTTAACGGATCATTAGTTAATATATATTTACATATCTAGAAACATGAAATCATGTGCTTGTTAATTTTATTACTAATAAATGTATTAAACATTACCTAATAATTACATTTCATGTAAATTAAAATGCTTACAAATGTCTTTAAACTTCTAATTTATTCATATAATCATGCACATCTTGAAAATCTACAAATAATTTTAACAGATGTTATACAATTATACAATGATTAAAAGCTTTTTTAATGCACAACACTTTAGCTGTTGTTGAGGTGTGATACGGGTATAAGGTTAGGGACAGGTTTGTGTTATGGGTAGGTTTAAGGTTAGTTAAGGGGTCAACAGTGTACAGGGGTCAATTTGATTACTATAAGGGAATACAATTCAATCTGTTTATATAGCATAGTTTTGATAAATGATAAATGAAGTACAACCCCAAATCAGAAAAAGTTGGGACAGTATGGAAAACGCAAATAAAAAAAGAAAGTAGTGATTTCTAAATTTACTTTGACTTGTATTTCATTGCAGACAATATGAACACAAAATATTTCATGTTTTGTTTGGTCAACTTCATGTCATTTGTAAATATACATCCTTTCCTGTCATTCAGACCTGCAACACATTCCAAAAAAAGTTGGGACAGTAAAGCATTTACCACTTTGTAATGTTGCCATTCCTTTTCACAACACTTAAAAGACGTTTAGGGACTGAAGACACCAAGTGATGAAGTGTTTCAGGTGTAATTTTGTCCCATTCTTCCTGCAAACAAGTCTTAAGGTGGGAAACAGTACGGGGTCTTTGTTGTCGCATTTTGCGCTTCAAAATGCGCCACACATTCTCTATTGGAGACAGGTCGGGACTGCAGGCAGGCCAGTCAAGTACCCGTACCCTCTTCCTCCGCAGCCAGGACTTTGTAATGTGTGCAGAATGTGGTTTTGCATTGTCTTGTTGAAATATGCATGGACGTCCCTGGAAAGATGTCTTCTTGAAGGCAACATATTGTGCTCCAAAATCTCTATGTACTTTTCAGCATTAATGGTGCCATCACAGAAGTGCAAGTTACCTTTGCCAAGGGCACTGACACAACCCCATACCATGACAGACCCTGGCTTTTGGACTTGTTGCTGGTAACAGTCTGGATGATCCTTTTCTTCTTTGGTTCGGAGCACACGGCGTCCATTCCTCCCAAAAAATACCTGAAATACTGATTCATCTGACCACAGTACATGTTTCCACTGTGTGATGGTCCATCCCAGATGCCTCCGAGCCCAGAGAAGTCGACGGCGCTTCTGGACACAGTTAACATAGGGCTTCCTTTTGGCACAGTACAGTTTTAACTGGCATTTGTGGATGTAACTACGTATTGTGGTACTTGACAAAGGTTTGCCAAAGTAGTCCTGAGCCCATGTGGTGATATCGCTTATAGATGAATGACGATTCTTGATGCAGTGCCGCCTGAGGGATCGGAGATCACGGTTGTTCAGCTTAGGCTTGCGCCCTTGTCCTTTACGCACTGAAATTCCTCCAGATTCCTTGAATCTTTTAATTATGTTATGCACTGTTGAAGGTGAAATATCCAAATCTCTTCCTATCTTTCTTTGAGGAACATTGTTTTTAAACATTTCAATAATTTTCTCAAGTATTTGTTGGCAAACTGGCGATCCTCGGCCCATCTTTGCTCCTAAAGGACTAGACCTTTCTTGGATGCTGCTTTTGTACCAAATCATAATTACAATCACCTGTTGACATCACCTGTTTCAAATCACATCATTATTTAACCAATTTACCTCATTACTAGCCCTAAATTGCTCCTGTCCCAACTTTTTTTGGAATGTGTTGCAGGTCTGAATGACAGGAAAGGATGTATATTTACAAATGACATGAAGTTGACCAAACAAAACATGAAATATTTTGTGTTCATATTGTCTGCAATGAAATACAAGTCAAAGTACATTTAGAAATCACTACTTTCTTTTTTTATTTGCGTTTTCCATACTGTCCCAACTTTTTCTGATTTGGGGTTGTATTTTTCCCCACCTGTTGATGTATAATTCAAGGAATATTCTGTTTAATGATACACAATAGTACAGTAATCTAAGTGTTGAGGTAATAAAAACATGTTTTGCACCCAAATTGCAATATGTTGTCTTTAGCAAGCATTTAGCTAAACTTATAACCACCCTTTATACAAGCATTGTTACAGTACCAAAAAGTGCCAGATAAAAGTCCAGTGACAATAAAGATACAAAAAAATTTGTAAATGTTTAGGAACATTTACAAATGATGAATAGTCTCAACTTTAGATTGGGTACTGCACAAGCATGAACAAATGATTAATAAATGATTTGTAAATATGTGAAAATAGGGCAAATTCTGTTCATTTGGGACAGTTTTTGCCATCAAAATGACTGCTAATAAAGATACTAATGATTAGTAAATGTTTATAAACAGTTACAAATGATGAATAGTTTCCACTTTAGATTGGGTACTGCAAAAACATTAACAAATAATTAATAAATGATTTAAGATGTGTAAATAGTAGAAGTCTACACAACAAACAAAGACCAGGAACCCCCCTATCTGAGGGCTGCCCCCCCCTAAAAATATAATTACAAACAACTATGTGTATTGTAAATAATATAATGGACATATACTTAAAATAATTGTGTAAGTAGTAAAAGAATCTAAACGCAAAAAAGCGTACAGTTCCCCCTGCCTTGCCTCACAGTGGTTTGGTTTCATGCTGCCTGCTTTCCCCCTTTACCTCACCGACACACACACACACACACACACACACACACACACACACACACACATACACACACACACACACACACGAGTCCGATGGAGAGAACAGAGTTCTGCAGTAGTTAAGTTGGCTCAATGCTATTTTATTCACTTTAAACATCGGATGAAGTGATTCTTTCTCTTTAATACAGATGATGCTGGATCATTAATAAATTAGCCATGACCAAAAAATGATGATATCTAATGTATTTTTCTATGAGCGACTAAGGTTACCTAGCTTAGCTTGTTTAATACCGTAAGCTTGTTGGATAGTAAGTCACTCACTCAAGCCTGAGTGTGAACTGATATTAGGCTAATATTGTAGATCTACCGATGTGTTGGGTTTTGCTCAATATGATGTTAAGTGGCAGATCAGTAGGCTTGCTGTGCTTGAATATCTAAATAAGAGACGTCCTCAGTCCCAGACCAAACCTAAAATATTATGTGGAGGACGCAAAATAATTTAATAATTATAATATTACCGCGTGGTGAACCTATGAACTGAACTCATATTTAAACATGGTCTCTGTGCTATGTACACATGCTATGTACACATATTTATTTATCCTTACAAGTACAATTTTGCTATTATTTCTTTCCTCTTCAGAAATTGCTCTCTGAAAATTAACAGCTATAGCTACAAATAGCACATATTCATGTGCTAACATAACTACCAAAAAAGAGACTACCATCAGTGTTTCTAAATGAGCAGCATGCACTGCAGCACTGTCTTCTTATATATGTTTATCAGCCCAATGCAACACAGCTGTAATATCTGTGCCAAGGTTTCCGCACCAAAAGACCACATTTTATGTAAACAAAGAACGTCTCGGTTACGCATGTAACCCTCGTTCCCTGAAGGAGGGAACGGAGACGTAACGTCAGAGTGACTGACGTAATGGGATCTCGCTCGAGAGCCCAATCACCTTCGAGTGTTAACAAAACAAGCCAATGACAGTTGGCGTGCGTGCTTCGCCACGCGCACCCCGCCCCGCAGCGCGGGTATAAAAGGAGAGCGCGTGCAAACGCACATCAGTTTTTCGCTGAGGAGCCGAGACTGTGTGCCCCGGCCGTACAGTGGTGGTACAGCAACTATGGCGACGGGACGTTACGTCTCCATTCCCTCCTTCAGGGAATGAGGGTTACATGCGTAACCGAGACGTTCCCTATCAGTCAGTCACGTTCGACGTAACGTCAGAGTGACTGACGTAATGGGATCCCTTGGAAAACGCCACTATTGCTGACCCCCTCCAGTGCCCTGCGGAAGCCAGCAAGTCCCCCCACACCAGTTGGGATGGAAGATAGGACAGGGCTTAGGCAGAGATGACAGCCACTGCTGTTCCGTACAGTGGGTATGGATAACACTGGGAAAGCGTACCGTAAGTAAGGGAACGCTACGGAAGCCACATGCTGCGTAAAGGAGGTACCATGTGGAGATTACACATATGGACTGGACAGGGGCAGTACTACATATGGAAGTCTCTGAGGTAGACTCAGCCAGCCTGGGGTGAGATAACTACACAGCAGAGACGGCAGAAGGTCTCTGCCAGGGAAAGACACGGGCTCATCGTGAGGGGAGCCGTACCGTGGAAGAATACACATGTGGGATCACCCGAAGGGGAATCACTACACACGGGCACCTAGCCCAGCACAAGGGCTGACCTTGGGCAAACACACAAGTGTTGGACCTGGCGTCTGGCGCTCCACCACGCCTGACTGCCGAGGGTGCGGGAGGAACTTCAACAGGGTTCGCCGCGGGGAACTGAACTGAGAAGCAATTAAGCGCACGTATCCGGTCCGTAGAGGGGAATGGCGCAGCAAGCGTGATTGACACCGAGCAGTGTTCCAGTGTTACTGGCCACCTGAGGCAAGTACACGGGAGGACACGGGCTCTACACGGAGATTATAAAACCTCGCAAACGTGTTAGGTGCCGCCCAGCCGGCAGCTCTACAAATGTCTGCTATTGAGGTGCCCCGCGCCAATGCCCAAGAGGAAGAAACGCCTCTTGTAGAGTGTGCTCTCACACCAAGGGGGCACGGTAAGCGCCGGGCCTGATAGACCAAGATTATAGCCTCCACTATCCAGTGGGCAAGTCTCTGTTTGGAGACAGCCTTTCCCTTCTGCTGTCCTCTGAAGCAGACAAAGAGCTGGTCTGAGGTCCTGAAGCTCTGCGTGCGGTCCACGTAAACGTGCAGGGCGCGGACGGGACAGAGCAGAGCAATGGCTGGGTCTGCCTCCTCCCGGGGCAGCGCTTGCAAGTTCACCACCTGATCCCTAAAGGGCGTGGTGGGAACTTTGGGCACATATCCAGGCCGGGGTCTCAGGACAACTTGAGAGTCAGCCGGCCCGAATTCTAGGCACGAATCGTCGACCGAAAATGCCTGCAGGTCTCCCACCCTCTTGACCGAGGCCAATGCAGTGAGAAGCACTGTCTTTAACGACAGAAACTTAAGCTCTACTGACTGCAGAGGCTCGAAGGGCTCCTCCTTCAAGGCCGTCAGGACTGAGGGGAGATCCCAAGAGGGTACCAGATGAGGGCGCGGAGGATTTAACCTCCTCGCCCCTCTGAGGAACCTGACGACCAAGTCATGCTTCCCCACAGACTTACCGTCTACTGCATCGTGATGTGCGGCAATAGCGCCAACATACACTTTGAGGGTGGAGGGAGACAGCCTTCGCTCCAACCCATCTTGCAGGAAAGAGAGCACGACCGCGATCGGACATCTCCGGGGGTCTTCCCGGCGGGAAGAACACCAATCAATGAACAGGTTCCACTTCAGCCTGTAAGCGTGTCTTGTAGACGGGGCTCTAGCTGAAGTGATGGTGTTCACTACCGCTGGAGGTAGCCCACCTAGAACCTCCGCGTCCCATCCAGGGACCATACGTGGAGATTCCACAAGTCTGGACGCGGGTGCCAGAGGGTGCCCCCTCTCTGAGAAAGGAGATCCCTCCTCAGAGGAATTTGCCAAGGAGGGGCTGTCGCGAGGAGCATCAGTTTTGCGAACCAAGTCCGATTGGGCCAGTATGGCGCCACCAAGAGGACCAGCTCCTCGTCCTCCCTGACCTTGCACAGGGTCTGTGCGAGAAGGCTCACTGGGGGAAACGCATATTTGCGTAGGCCCCGAGGCCAGCTGTGTGCCAGCGCGTCCGTGCCGAGGGTCCCCTCGGACAGGGAGTAAAACAGCTGGCAATGGGACGTGTCCGGGGAGGCAAACAGGTCTACCTGAGCGTCCCTGAAGCGTCTCCAAATCAGCTGGATTACCTCGGGGTGGAGTCGCCATTCTCCCGGAAGGGCGGGCTGACGTGAGAGCTCGTCGGCTGCACGATTGAGCTCGCCTGGGATATGAATGGCGCGAAGCAACCTCAGATGCTTCTGACTCCAAAGGAGGAGATGGCGGGCGAGTTGCGACATGCGACGGGAGCGTAGACCGCCCTGGTGGTTGATGTACGCAACGGTCGCAGTGTTGTCCGTACAGACCAGTACATGCTTGTCGTGTAGCAGCGTTTTGAAGCGGCGCAGAGCAAGCCATACTGCTAGCAACTCGAGGCAATTGATATGCCACTGCAGTCGGGGCCCTGTCCAGAGCCCCGCAGCTGCATGCCCGTTGCACATGGCACCCCAGCCCATGGCAGAGGCATCTGTTGGTACAACAACATGCCTGGATACTTGCACTAGGGGAACTCCTGCCCGAAGAAAAGCAAGATCTGACCACGGGCTGAAGGTCTGACGACAGGACGGGGTGACTGAGACCCGGTACGTGCCACGTCGCCATGCCCATCTCGGGACCCGGTCGTGAAGCCAATGCTGAAGCGGTCTCATATGAAGCAATCCGAGCGGCGTGACAGCGGCTGCGGATGCCATATGCCCCAGGAGCCTCTGAAAATGTTTCAGTGGAACCGCCCTCTTGTGCTGGAAAGACTCCAGGCAGTTCAGAATCGACTGAGCACGCTCCACCGAGAGACGTGCTGTGAGGTTGACCGAGTCCAACTCCATGCCGAGAAAAGAGATCCTCTGCACCGGGGAGAGTTTTCTCTTTTCCCAGTTGACCCGAAGCCCCAACCGGCTGAGGTGGCTGAGCACCGTGTCCCTGTGTTCGCACAACAGCGCTCGAGACTGGGCCAGTATGAGCCAGTCGTCGAGGTAGTTGAGAACGCGAATGCCTGCTTCCCTTAATGGAACAAGGGCAGCCTCCACGACCTTGGTGAAGACACGAGGCGACAGGGACAGCCCGAAGGGGAGGACCTTGTACTGATATGCTCGCCCTTCGAACGCAAAGCGGAGAAATGGTCTGTGTCGAGGGAGGATCGAGACATGGAAGTACGCGTCCAACAGGCCGATCGCTGCGAACCAATCGAAAGGACGGATGCATTGAAAGATGCGTCTCTGCGTCAACATCCTGAACGGGAGCTTGTGAAGGGCCCGGTTCAGAACGCGCAGGTCCAAGATTGGTCGTAACCCACTGCCCTTCTTGGGTACGATGAAGTAGGGGCTGTAGAACCCTGACTTCATCTCGGCTGGAGGGACCGGCTCTATCGCGTATTTCGCCAGCAGGACCACGACTTCTGCACGCAAGACAGGGGCATCTTTGCTCAACACAGAGGTGAACCGAACGCCCCTGAATTTGGGAGGACGCCAGGCGAACTGAATCGCGTAGCCTGATTGTTCTCAGGAGCCAGCGAGACGGCCTGGGGAGCGCTAGCAGGCCCCCAGAGACCGTACAAGCGGGACCAGGGGCGCCACAGACGTACCCGCGGTGGGGCAGTGAAGTGGAGCACAGGGGCCCGACTCGGAAGGCAGTGCGTCCCGAAGTGGGGTCTGAGTGCGCGGTGCGACACTTACCTGGCTCCACGGCTGGGCAGGGGGTGCAGGAGAAGGCATCGCATCCTCGGACCGGACCCTGCTGCCCACTGGCGAAGGAAGAGGGGGACGGGGGTGTCGAGACTGTGTCCCGTGCACTGCCGTCCTTGCCCCCTTGGGAACCGGAGACATAGGAAACTGCTCTGAAAGTTTGGGTACCACTGGCCGGAGAGCCAGTGGCGGAACAACCCAAAAAGGGAAAAAAGGATTTTCCACCCGGCCCTCCACCGAAGGAAGGAGCGGACTCACCATCTCCTGAAGAGCAGGACCCAGTGTCTCGGGTTTGCCCGTCCCAGGAACGCCGCTTGCCCTGGCACTTCATGGGCCTGGCAGGGGCAGAGACGGGCTGCGCCACTTTCCTGCTGCTAGCTCTACGCTGCAGCCGGAGTGAAGGCTGCTGCTGGGGCCGCGCTGGAGCAAAGGTGGGGGCAGCAGGAGGGCGCCCTCAGCGATGAGCGGGCCGAGGGGCTGCAACCGGCGGCGGCGTGATGACAGCAGCGGGCCGCCGGGGCAGAACGCCGACGGCCTCCGTCCGCTTCTGTGCGACAGAGAACTGGGCAAAGCTCTCCACCGCGTCGCCGAAGAGGCCTGCCTGGGAGATCGGGGAGTCCAGGAAGCGGTGCTTGTCGGACTCATTCATATCTGCCAGGTCCGGCCATAGGTGGCGTTCCTGGACCACCAGAGTGGACATCATCTGACCGAGGGACCGCGCTGTGACTTTCGTTGCCCAAAGGGCAAGGTCCGTCGCTGTGTGCAGTTCCTGCATCAAACCTGGGTCAGAACTGCCCTCGTACAGCTGCTTCAACGCCTTGGCCTGGTAGGTTTGCAGGAGGGCCATGGCGTGCAGGGCAGAGGCGGCCTGTCCAGCAGCTCTGTAAGCCTCGGCCGTTGAAACGGACGAGAACCCACGAGCCCTGGACGGGAGGCGTGGATTACCCTGCCAGACGGCGGCACCCGCGGGCAAAGCTGCACCGCAATAGCACGCTCAACTGGAGGGATCTCCACATACCCCTTAGCCACCCCGCCATCGAGGGCAGTGAGGACGGAAGAAGCACTAGCTCGGTTTCGGGCAGAAAAAGGTGCCCTCCAAGAGCTAGTCACTTCCCCATGCACTTCCGGGAAGAATGGAACCTGAGGTGATTGCCGATGACCGGCCTGTGCACCCAGGAACCAGTCATCCAGCCTTGAGCATTCGGGAGAAGGAGGAGGCCTCCAGTGCAGCCCGACGCTCTCAGCAACCCGGGAAAGCATAGCAGTCAGCCCTGGATCTGACTCGGGCAACGCCACTCTTCCTGACGGAGGCAGCGCAGCCGAATCGCCACCTCCAGAGCCTAGCTCGCCCTCCGATGCAGCGGTCGACATCCTGTCATCCGCTGGTGCTCCGAACGAGATGCTGGGCCCCGCCCTGTCCGAGGACACCGCAAGCTCGTCCGGAAACACCAGATGGTGCGACGCGCTGGAGGAGTGAGAGGCCCGCGGAGACGCACTCGACGGGGAAGCTCTCACTGTGATCCTCAAGTCACCCTGACCATGAGCCGAAGTAGCCCTCCGGGAGGAGCTAGAACGGGGCATGGCAAGGGGGATACCCCCCCGTTTGACGAGGAGGTATCTGGAGCGCAGCGTCGCAATGGTCATGTTCCCGCAATGAGAACATGACTCATCCACGAGCGCTGACTCAGCGTGCTGATAGCCCAAGCACGAGAGACAGCGATCGTGACCGTCAGATGCAGCCAGGAAACGACCACATCCAGAAACACATGAGCGGGAAGCCATCTTTAAAAAGACGCCCATCGCTTGTGGAGCTCTTTTAGATATTGCTCTTTTAGATATTGCTCCTTTAAAAAAGGAAAAAAAAGTGTTGAAGTGCCCAGGAGAGGTCGCAGCGCGACCGCAGAATGAGAGCTGCAGCACGCTCAGATGAAGCAGCAGCACTGGACAGCAACCTCCGCTGACGCGCCGTCACACCAACACTTGTCAAAATGCTGTCTTGCAGACACTCTCTGAGATTCGCGCTGAAAGGCTTGGCTCCGCAGCGAAAAGCTGATGTGCGTTTGCACGCGCTCTCCTTTTATACCCGCGCTACGGGGCGGGGTGCGCGTGGCGAAACACGCACGCCAACTGTCATTGGCTTGTTTTGTTAACACTCGAAGGTGATTGGGCTCTCGAGCGAGATCCCATTACGTCAGTCACTCTGATGTTACGTCGAACGTGACTGACTGATAGGGAATCTATATTTTCATGTTTCATGTCATTTGATGTGATTGGTAAAATAATCTCATCTCCTCAACAGTAGAGCAGATCATAATAAAGTTTTGAGAGTTTAAGTATATTCTGTTGATTTTGAGGGTGTCCTTCCTGGGGTCTTTCATGTAAATACCCATTTGTGACCTGACCTGATCAGGTCCAGGGTCCCTTTTAATGTTAATAATGTCTTAATGTGGAGGAAAGGGTATTTAAGGGAAGTTTGCAAAAGATTCAGGGGGATTCTGTATAGGCACATGAACCCCATAATGCTGTGTTCTTCATAAAACACCATATTTCCCTATTTTCAATGGGAATCTGTAGTCATATTTCACACACCATTGCTGTGTCTCATCTCTTGCCAGGTATGCAATATTTCTCATTTCTGTATTCTGTAATTGGATGTATAAAACAGGTGTTTGTTTTGAAATGGCAGGAGTTAACAGATGTTCTGCCCAAGCCATCAAACTGACATCATCAGAGAAGGATCTCCATGAAAAAGTGCATTTTCCGGTTTTGATTAAAGATTATGGGGGCACTTATATAAAAAAATAATAATGACCCGCATGGATAAATTATTTATAATAAACACTGCAATATTCTGCGATTAGGTTAGTAACAGACTAAAATCTTGTTTAGGTGGCACATTGGGACACGCCAACTGAGATTTTAGAGCAACAAATTTTTGTTTGACTAATCTAAATAAGGGGAGCCTCAACCCAACCCCTTTAAATCTAACCAAAGTTAATAAATATTAACAAGATGTGCCACTGTCATTACAATTAGTGGTTGAGGGAATGCTACGCTCAATATGGCTGCTCTAGCAAAGCTGGTCCCACTTTCCAGTAAAAACCACCAATCGTCAATCAATGTCAGTTTTAAATGTTGTTTATAAATATGTTGTTTAAATGGGATTTTAGCTGGTGATTGTAGAAACAGCAGTCTTCCCCATTCATGTCTTGCCAGTATGATGTAAATAACTGCCCAGAGACGTTGCAAACATGGCCACCGAGTGGCACGACTTCCTTAAACAGACTTTGATGCAACCTCGTTAAATGTAAGAAAGTACTAGAGTTTTGATGCTCTCGATTATTAAAGGTAAAAACAACAACATGTATTTATGGGATGTAGTGGAGCAAAAGGAATTATATGTTTTATCTAAATTTTATGTAGTAAAATTTTTCCAAAGTAGAAACTACAGATACTTGAAAATGTATTTCTGATTGAGTAAAAACACTTGAGTACTGTCCACCTCTGCACAAAACTGTTATTTCAGGCTAAATGAATGAGTTTAAATTGGAAGGTGTCTTACCTGTGTTATTAGCCATGTTTTTAATGAACGTTCACTGGCGAAGCATCCAACTGTAAGGACTCTAAAATAATGAGAAAAGATGTGATGTAAGAAGAATCAACAGAATATAAGCCTAAAAAAGTTTTGTAACCGAAGGTGTGAATTTACAATCACCTCCTTTTGTATTATATTTTCAGTAATCAGATAATGTTTCTTAGTACACTGAAAAAAAATCAAGATTTCAAGATGATTCTAAGGGCCCACGCACTTTTGGGGGCGCTGCCATCTGCACTGAAATCGGACCCGGAACGCAAACGGGTGGACCTCGCAACGCAATCGCGGACAGACAGAGGGGGACCCCCCAGAACGCGATTGTGGCTCAGGCTAAAATTCAGACAGGGGGCCATACCTGTCAACACTCCCGTTTTTCCCGGGAGTCTCCCGTATTTAACACCCATCTCTCACATGACTTATTAACACATATTATCAGACAAACATATTTAACAACATATTTAACAAATCCAAAAATATATAACCTACAGGTTATGAGTAAAATAAATCATGTGTAAATCCTCATCTCAATTCATGTGTGAAATTCTAAACAACTGAAAGATCATGTTGACATTAAATCTGATTAAATCTGAATATCAGAATTTTCAGAAATCAGAATATTGACAAAATGAACTCTACAATGTTAAAAATGTGACTATAACACAAGCAACAACAAATAGTCTAAAAAAATCATAAAGAACATTTAAAATGGTTACTATGTGTAAAACAATTTCTGTCTATGTTCTCTAAACACTTTAAATGAACTTTTATTGTGTCCATACTTTAAAGCTTTATATTCTGCATCTACATTTTGCTAGTCTCATCCTTTCTTCCTTCCAAAGATTGAACTGAATGCCTCGACATCGTTTCTATTCTCTCTTTCCTTTCTTCCATCTCTGACTTGAATTTCCTGACTGCAGACTCATTTCTGTTTTCTAAAAAAGTAAATTATTCGTGTCAACTATAAAATAACCAGTGAATGTCAATTTATTTAATGAATTTGTATATAATAACTGTAGGTTTAAGGTCAGCCCACTTTACCTGAATCCCACTGGCCCACTTTATCTAACACATTCAGCCAAATTGGGCCATCAATATTTAAACACCTTACAAGAAAACTAACACATTTTTAAGCAATTTTTTCTTTGCATTTTATTCCCTGTTAACTGTGGAAACAAAAACAGCAGGAACTGTCCCAATAATATTTGTTTCCATTTAGTGAGCAACCTTATAATTTAGAAATGAAAATCTTATGTCAAAGGGTTTTCTACCTTTCACCATGACACAGTCCTCTTTTGAGGTGTGGCCACACCTACCAGTGTCATATTGCATCAACCAAAACTATTTGATCATTTAGAGAAACAGTGTCCCTTTAATTAAGAACCATTGTTATGCTCTGAAAGTGCAAACCCATTGAGCACAGTACAATCAAACTTAAACGGCCCACTTCACCTGATGGCCCACTTTACCTGCTATCACCCTACTTATAACACCCATCCCCCAACCCCCCCGAGCGGGTCTCCCGAATACCTAGCGGTGCATCTGAACAATGGTAAAAACAAAACTCAAAAATATACCAAACTCTTCTAAATCTCAAAGCGTACATTATAGACTATCAAGTCTTTCTCTTTACTGAAAGATACATGAAACAACACTTAATTGAGAAAATTACTCTCAAAATGCAGTCTTATGCAATGCATGCTGGGAAATCCTCTGCCCAGTTTAAAAAATTCTATGTTAAAACAACAAAAATTATTAATGTGATCCCAACTTGAATTGATTAAGTTACATACATCAAAAATATGCAAACAAATGCTACCGAGGAATAAATTCCATAAATCAGTGCTCTTTGGATACAGGATTTTTTTAATTTGTCAAAAATTAAGAATGCCAAGGCACTCGAAAATATAATGAAAAATAAAGTCTTTATGTCAGTTGACACCCTAATGAAGGCTTGATAGCCACAAAGCGTCAGTGTACTTGTGACTTGTTTTTAATGTAAAGCCATGTGACAATAAAGGCTTTTTATTTTTCAATTTATTTTCGAGTGCCTTGGCGTTACAAGTTTTTTGACAGATTAAGTTACATGGGTGAACATAAAAAAATGATGTGACAAATGTTTTTAAAAATTGTGTTGATTTATCTTGTTTAAATTAAATAAATTGGACAAGTAACAAAATTCTTTTTTCAGAGTAGGGGAGCGCGGGGCACAACCTAACACTTTGATGTTCTCAGTTTGTGTAAATCCACGTGGGGTTTAGAGTATAATTTTTTTATCCGCATTAATTCCACACTTGTCTAGTACAAATATGTCGCTTTGTTTCATAATTACACTGTAAACGAAACTTCAAAAAATGGAAGTGAAATGTGACAACATACAACGTTACAATGTACCCCACCTACGGGGCAACATGACCATATATCACAGCTTAAAATGTTATCTGATCTAATGAAAAAAATATACAAGACAAACTAAAATATTATGCCAATAAAATAAAATTATTAACCTTTCAAATAAAATAATGGCATTTTTTTAAGAATGAAAAATAATCTAATTTTGGAGTTTGACAACGAACACATTGCAATCATGCTTGAGACAGCCCTGATCGCAACACACAGCTATACAGTATAGCCTAATTTAAAACAATGTGTGCAAATATATGAAGAAACACATTCAGAAAAACACAGACATATGTGACGGGTAGAGGAAATATTTCTGCTGTATGAGTAAAGAAAAAAAAGAAAAGAAAAAAAAAGTTTCCCCACCACTTATTTTTTTTTATTATTACTATTTTGTTTTTATTAGAATTGTTCCAAGATTTAACAAAATATCTCATGTATTTCACCACCACACCTGTAGAGGGTAGTGTGGTGCTGTAGTGGGTTATTTAGGAGACCGACAGCTCGAGTTCCGGGTTATATTAAAACTGCACTCGAGCAAGGCAATAACGTGTCTGTCTCCTTATCATTCACAGCTTGGTGCGTGATTTGGCTTGTGCCGGCACAGATTCCCCTAGGTCTGGAGCCAGTAACACATACACTCCCCTCCCTCCACATACAGTGGCTTCTCTTTAAAACTCATATAAGTAAATAGTATAAATTATATCGCTAATGTCATAGAATAACATAGTTTAATAATAGCGGGGCACATTGTAACGCAGTGTTAAAACGTTCCCCATCTGCACAACTGGAATTTAAAACTTGTTAGTGTCTTCTGCTAGTTAGCAAAGCATAAAAGAACTATCTAAACTAATAAATAACAGATTGGAGATTAAAATAATAGCAGATTTGTGTCATTTAAATTAACACTAAAATTTGAGTTGAAAAACTTACTTCAGCCAGAAATGTACTTTTACTATGGCAAAATAAATATTCAGCAATATCTTCATAAGATTTTTTAATTTTGGTGCACTTTTTTTCTCTATATAATCTTGATATGGTAACTAGTAAATGCCATAAATTTGGTTATGCTAGCATGTGTGGAAATATTTAAACTACGTATGTTAAAACTAACCCCACATAAGTTTGTGCCCCGCGCTCCCCTACATCAGTCTTAGTACATAGTAAATCTATTCAGGTAAAGTTTTTAATAATTTATACATTTTATATGCAATTTGATCACTAATTATAAGGTTTCTTTTGCCTAATGACTTGTTTTTTAGCCTTAAGAAACCCTTCCAGGACGTTGCAGGGAGGGTTTTGTTTGATAGTAGTAATGGACAGTTGGTTTTCTGATGGTAACACTTTTAATAATAACAAATAAAGTACATCAATTTGGACAATGACTGACAATAGTGTACTAATAGTAACTACTCACCTATCGTGTTTTCAGTGTTCTTTCCCAGCTGTCCTCCAGAAAACTACATCAGCCTAATATACAGTAGTGGCACTATAGGGCAGGGCCTGCCCACCTTAAATTTGCATAGCACCAGAAGTCCTCCCAAGAATTTTCTAATAATTCTCCTGTTTTTTTACTTTCCTCGGTGTGACTTTCATTAAATATAAAAAGTTATTTAAAATCCTAAAAAATAAAGTTTTAATGAATATGACGTGTTTTATAATATTCTAAATGCAAACTTATATTTCATAAGATGCCTGTGAGACTTCTGCACAGTACTGTACATGTGACCCTGGAGCACAAAAGCAGTCATAAGTAGCACAGGTATATTTGTATCAATACCCAAAATATACACTCTATGGATCAAAATGATCAATTTTTCCATCCAAAATCATTTGGATATTAAGTAAAGATTATGTTCTATGAAGATATTTAGTAAATTTCCTACCATAAATATATCAAAACTTCATTTTTGATTAGTAATATGCATTGCTAAGGACTTAATTTGAACAGCTTTAACGGCGATTTTCTCAATATTTAGATTTTTTTTCAGATTCCAGATTTTCAAATATTGTCCTATTGTCCTATACAGCGCCATCAGCAAACAACAAACAAATAACCCTGATGGCTTTTTCATCATAACCGGTGACTTCAACCACGCAAACTTAAAGACAGTTTTGCCAAAGTTCTACCAACATGTGAACTTTGCAACAAGGGAAACAACACACTGGACATGGTTTACACAACAGAGAAGAACATGTACAAGGCTGTACCCCGCCCCCACCTCGGGTACTCGGATCACATCTGTTATGCTAATCCCAGCATACAGGCACTTCTGAAACTCGCCAAACCAGTTCAAAAACTCATCACTATTTGATGCTACCTCAACACTACAGGACTGCTTTCAGTGCACAGACTGGAACATGTTTAAAGAGGCGGCCACCTACAACAACCACACAGACCTGCAGGAGTACACTGAAACTGTGACTGCTTATATCAAAAAGTGCATTGATTATGTGACAGTCACCAAGACCATCACCACACGTGCAAACCAAAAGCCGTGGATGACAGCAGAGGTTCGTGGGCTGCTAAAGACCAGAGATGAAGCATTCAAATCAGGAGATAAAGCAGCCCTCAAAACAGCAAGAGCCAATCTGTCCTGTGGCATCAAGAATGCGAAACGGTCATATGCTCAAAAAAAAAATCAATAATCACTTCACAGACAGCAGAGACACACGGAGCCTGTGGCAAGCCATTCAGACCATCACTGACTACAAGCCCCCGCCACAGGCCTGTGATGATGATCCATCCCTCCTTTATTGTTAAGAGTTAAATGTTCATGAGATGGATTGCTTGGGGAAAGAAACTGTTCCTGTGTCTGGTCGTTCTGGTGCTCAGAGCTCTGTAGCGTCGACCAGACGGTAAAAGTTCAAAGAGGGAGTGTGCTGGATGTGAGGGTCCAGAGTGATTTTACCAGCCCTTTTGCTCACTCTGGATAAGTACAGTTCTTGGAGACTGTGGAGGGTTGTACCAATGATTCGCTCACTGTACATCAGACATTTTACACAAAACTTGAATATTTGTATATGCATTCTTCAAATAAAGAATATTTTCTTCATACATGCAATGTCTGTGACTGTTTTTTTACATAACACACTCATTTACATATGACTGACATATCTCATCACATAGCTGGTCACACAGTTAGCTGTTATTTCCCAAATACAGCTTTACACGGTTTTTTTTTTCATACATAAATGAAACTTGTTTTACCTCTTAAACTACAGTAACGATCTGATTTGTAACTATTAACAATGCAAACTGACTTACCAAGGAGATCGCTCAACTCACAGAAATTTCCAGAAAGGCATAGATGTATCTCATCTCCTTTAAATAATTTCCTTTCTCCTTTTTAATCAAAAATACACTCAGTAAGCACTTTAGCGATGCCCTAACACTAATAGAGCATATATATATGTCATCATACACTTTGATATTTATAAGTTGAACGTGTATTTGGCAATATCAAATGCATTCATAATTAATGCAATATAAAGTTCGTCATTTCACTCACATAAATCCATTGACAGAATTGATCTAAGAGGTGGTTTCTTTCTTTCTTTTTCCTGGAGCGTCAACGAACACCGCGCTTGTCAGGAATCTGTGCACGAGAGAGAGCTGCTTCAGACTCCGCCTGTGCGAACCTCGTGCTAAACCCCCGAAATCAATTTTTTTTTATATATTACGTTTCTACAATATATACAGTAAATATATAGTAGAAACTTAATTTCCTGTAAAGCTGCTTTGCAACGATTTGTATCGTAAAAAGCGCTATACAAATAAACTTGAATTGAATTTAATTTAATTTCACTCCCATTATTTAAGCCTAACTAAAACAAGGAACGGATAAATTAAACTTGGCACGATTTAGCTAAATCATTGAAACTGAAAAGAAGGGATGGATTAATAAAACATCCTCTGTTTAAACTCAAATTCTCTCATTATAATCATGCTGATGACTGATAGCCTACTGTGTAGGTCTATACTGCTGTGATCTGATTCAGGCTTTCCCTATACATTTTAGAAATGAATTCATTCTAATAACATTTTAGAAGTGAATTCATTGTAATAAAATCGATCACGGAGATTTAGCCCAAATCAGCATTTGTGGAGCACAGGCAGACTGAAGGACAAATTGTCAAAACTATTTTAAATGTCATATAATGTTCCTTGTCAGTATTATCTTATTTAAACTTGTCATGTGTTTCACATAACTTGTGTCGCTATCTGCGCTGCATGTGGAGTGCAAGATTTGTATTTGTTCGGCGTGCATGCTGCTGAGTGCGACGCTCAAGAGATGTGGCGAGTGGTTACATCATTTATTCTTATTTGTCTATTTTTTCTTCATTATAAATCTTGTTTGGTTTTATTTTGTATCATTGCATGTAAAAATAATTAGCTTTTTTATGCATATGCAAATTGTGAAACTGCAATCTTAATCTCAGTCTATCGCATTTTATAGCCTAATTATTTGTAAAATAAAATTTAACTTAACCTGCTTTGTATCTTTATTATTTAATGCATAAGCGATTTATTAAAAAAATGTATGAGAGTCATTAAAACAAGTTTATGACAGCGACATCCGTTTAATCTTGACCAAGAACACTGTGATCAACCTTAGATCATTTTAAAATGTCAAATAGCCTTCAGTTTACAGGTTATAAGTGCATCTGTTTTGGATGCAGACTTGTGGAGATTTATTTTAATGGGGATTCCATACTGTAGCATTAACCTAAAATAAATGTGCTCTATTACTATTAATATTCAAGGGTTTGTGCGGAAAAGTATTAATGCGCATGCATGACAGAGAGGCACCCACATGATCACTTGAATTTTTTTCCTGATAAAGAAATAATGTCAAATTGGGATACCTCACATGCATGAGAAATATAGACAGCCGAAAATCGTGCAGTGTATCTCGGGCTTTATACCTGACAGAGAGGTTCATTATGCAGCTCATTGTGTTGGTCTTTGTCTCCTCAGGTCTGAATCGCATCAATATTCATGATCACGCACACCTCCTCACACATAAATTTGTTTATAAGTGCATGAAAATAGCACACATGTCAGGACATATCAAAACATCTCCAGGGCCCCAAAAGGCTGAAAAACAGGTATGCTTGTGGGTGTGTTTTGCCAGCCCCCTTTGGAGCTTTACTTAACCCTGTAAGAGCCAAATTTAGAAGAAAAAAAAACAGTGAAAAAAATAATTTCATCATTTTTAGACAGACAGATCTTTAAATTTGGTGGCTGAGCACAGCGGAGAGAAAAAAGAATAGCACTGCATTCTGTACTCATATTTTACATGTATATGGAATTAAAAGCTTTCTGGCTTTCATGTGAAACATG
This sequence comes from Schizothorax lantsangensis, assembly GCA_027422415.1. NCBI lineage: Eukaryota > Metazoa > Chordata > Actinopteri > Cypriniformes > Cyprinidae > Schizothorax > Schizothorax lantsangensis. The sequence goes on from CM049856.1 coordinate 1,078,758, forward strand.
GGTGTATTATTTTGTTCATTTCCTGGAAAGGCCTCATACAGGCGAATATGTAACTGCTGCATGTTGTAGAGAAAATTAAGCAATTGTCCTATTGCAAGTGTGCCTTTACTGTTTATGTAATACCTTTGTATTGTAAGCAAATACACGTTACTTAGTCAAAATCTGTCAGTAGGTTAGTTGTGTATAGGTTTATAGTGTTTTACTTCATTGTTGTATGTCTGTATTTATGTAGCACCGTGGTCCTGTGAGGCACGACATTTCGTTCCACTGTATGTCCCCACATGTAGCGGAATGACAATAAAGCTCAACTTGACTTGACTTGATGTTATTGTAATTGTTTTAAGAAAGTGGTTTATTAAGAAAGACACCAGACATACTCTCCGGCACCAGAACCATCGCTCATATTGCCTTGAGTAAAGAACTTCTTGACATTTATACTTTATTCAATACTTGTAAACGTAGTTGTAGAATATTTGTACTGCTTACTTACTGATTGTAATAAACTGACTTGTAATGATATAACACAAGTCTGCCTCCCCTGGCATTGATTTATATCTAAGCCAGAACAGACCACGGAGAAGTCTTCTGTGACCTGTTTTGTAAGTATGAACTTAAGATGCTTATGAGATAGGACAGATTTGACTTACTTTACCTAACCTGAGAATAAATAAAATAAGGTAGTAGGTGTAGGAAATTTAGCACCATTAAAACATGGTGCCCAACCTATTGCTCGACAGGTGGCTTACTCATTCATATGTCTTGATGTTTAGAACATGAAATAAGAAATGATAAAAGAAAAATGAATCATGTAAGACCCAAAAGAGAATAGAATAATTCATAGGGAATTATCTTAATGACCCAGAAAGGGTTGAGTGCGCGCATGAAAATTAGTAAACCTTACAAGCTGAGAGGGCTGTGAAGGTTTGTTTAGCCGATAAAGAGGTGAGATCAGATCTCCTACGGCAGGTCTCAGAGAGGCTAGAATAGCCGAAGAGTCAGGGCTTCTGTTTGGAGAGGGATGCCTCACGAACAGAGAGCAAACTCTTCATTCAAGTTTATATGACTGATACGAGCTTGAATAGAAGTAAGTTGCTTTGAAGGCGAAAGACACTGGTTCAAGAAACTGAATCGGGTGAACTGATCCTTTAGATCCCATCCAGATTGAGTTAGAAAATGGGCAAAATACTTAAAAGTGAGTAAAAAGGTGAATAGTAGATTTGTGAGCTAAAGAAATTAAATAGCTGAAGAATAATAATACCAGAAAAATATAGGATGGCTACAAATTAACATAGAAAAAAGAGAAAAGTATTTTTAGCAAAATAGATGTTAATAAGTAATACCTGAGACGAACATGCCCGGGGCACATATTTTAGGTGTGCGTGTGTTTATAAAAGATAAGAAATCTGTGTAAACGGCTTCAACCATAGATAGTAGTGACGGCGCAGGCAAGATCTGGTCTCTGTCAGATGAGTTACTGCATATCATTAAAACAGATTGCCATGAAAAACTTTTGAGTGCAGCGAGCTTGAAGTTTACAACTAAAACCGCAACAGCAACTGAAATGAGACAATAAATGTAGAAAGAAAGTAAAACTAAGCAGAGAATTAAAGTAGATATTTAAGTTTAATCGGTACAAGACAATTTCATCATCCAGTAATTTTTAATTGCAGCATGTGTGAAAATACAGACATAGCTGAATTAAATGAACAGTAAGTCTGTTAAATAGACAATACAAATAAGAAACAACAACAGAAAGAATCTGACAAGTAAAAGGAATGAAAATAAGAAAGGAGATGAGCAGCCAGGATCGTTGCATGCCTGTAGTAGGAAGAGATTTACAACAGTCGCAATGAGAGAGTTGTAGTAGTTAGTGCTTGAATTACTCTTTATAGCATATAGAGAGCAAAATATAGTGAATCATAAGTCAGAATTTATGCAGTATTGAGAAAGACTGTGATTAACTAAAAGTGTATGATAAGGAAAATCCAATACTTAAAACAGGGAAGAGAAAATAAGTAAAGTTAGAGGTTAAAGTTATGTAAAGACAAAAATACCTGGTAAGGAAAATGGAAAATGTTGATAAAAGTGGGACAAGAAAGCGGTTCCAAACAGAAATATAACTTACAAAAAGTCAGTTAATTACAGAGCGTTATGCAGTTTGAAAAATGATTTAAAACTTAAAGGGGTCATATAATGCTATATCCACTTTTACAAGTTGATTGTACTGAGATGTGTGTTGGCAGTGCCTGTACACAACCATCCTATAATGATAAAAATCCATCCAGTGTTTTTTTTTTTAATCTCCTAATATGTTTTCCCCTGTCTCAAATCGAGCTGTTCGTCTTGTGACGTCACAAGATCGGAGGCCCCTCCCACGATTGTTGATTGACAGGAGCGTTTCAACACAGACCCGCCCTGAGCGAGCTGTCATCATAGTCCGCCATTGTTGATACGCTGGAGCAGAATGGCGTCTAAGTGATCGTGGTGTTCTGTTCTTGGGTGTAATAACGAACACAGCAGTTGTTTTGATGTTCCTAAATCAGAACCGCTGAAGACACAGTGGCTGAGTTTTGTTTTCGAAGGGAATAGTTCCCCAGATCAACCTCAATTCCCTTTCGAGGGAACTTCGAACTGCGTCCTCTAGGGGCCGCTATGGGGGACGCCGTCAGCGTGACCCGTGTCTGAAGCATACATACAAAAACACCACCTGTTGGCCGGCGACAGCCTATGACGTCACTACCGGCGCGACCACAGTATAAAGGGGCGCCGGGAAAATACGTCATCCACTTCTTCGTCTGAAGCTTGCGTCCGAAGCATGGCACCGCGCCTAGAGGACGCAGTGTCTCGTTCCCTACTCTCAGGGAACCATGGTTACATACGTAACCTGAGACGTTCCCTTTCGAGGGAACTTCGAACTGCGTCCTCTAGGGGCCGTTATGGGGAACGGAATACCCACGCCACCATGCTGAGGGGAGTGCAAGCCAAGCAAAAAGGCGAGCACTAAGTACCAACTCTACCCGGCTAAGGGAGTTGCCCCTGGGATGGTACGACGGCTGTCAGTGACATTATCCCCTTCGGCCAAAGGCCTGAGCTGCATACCCTGAAACTTACCTGTTAAGGGCCGGGACTCCGGGACCCAGGGTAGAGCTCAGAGGCTTGGAATCAGAAGAAGAGATTCCTTTAAGGGGATACGACCAAGCACCTAGGATAGTAATTAGGTCTTGGCCTGTCACGTGGAGTGTTGCCTTGACAACAGTTGAGGGTATCTTCTGGCGGAAGAATGGCAGCGGGAGTTTCTGAGGACACTGTGCAACCATATCAATTTGAACCGGAGTCGGACCCGGAACAAGATGATCGACAATTAAGGCTCGAACAGGACGTTTCTGAATGGTTGGTTAGCGTATACATTGTTCACCTGTTGGAAAAAATCTCCTTTTTTTATTTAAACTGCAATTAACATAAAATTCTTAAAGATGGTACTCTTTATTCATGAAATAGTCAACTGTTCATGTGCCCAAATAATATCTGCATGCACAATAATGAAAACAGCACAATTTGCTATAGTGCAAGGGTTTTCAAACTGGGATTCAAGACCAAAGCCAAAGGGTCTGCAAAATAATTTATACCATATTTTCCGCACTACAAGTTGTATTTTTTAATCTTCTGAGATGTGCTGAATTATTTTACATGAAATTTTCGAACGTGCTCTGAAACAGTGTTACTCGTCAGTTGCTCAATGCTCAGTAACACTTTTATTAATTTTTACAAGGCATGTGACAATGTGATACGTGCATCTTCCCAAATTAGTAATGAGAATAATTTGTAAATCTGCTGCTGTCAACAAACAGAAGCACTGAGGACTTTCTGTGGGTTTCCGTCATAATAAAAGCTCCATCAACATTCATAAATGTTAGTATTGTAATTTTACTGTTGTTCTGTAAAATAAAATTAAAAAGACAATAATAATGATAATAATTACAACAGCTCTATTAATACATTTATTATAACGTTTACACATAGTGTAATATTTTCTAACGTTTTAAAAGAATTCCCTTCTGCTCAGCAATGCTGCATTTATTTGCATGAAGGGGGTCTCAAAAATGGCCACAAAATACAGGTGCATCTCAATAAATTAGAATGTCGTGGAAAAGTTCATTTATTTCAGTAATTCAACTCCAATTGTGAAACTCGTGTATTAAATAAATTCAATGCACACAGACTGAAGTAGTTTAAGTCTTTGGTTCTTTTAATTGTGATGATTTAGGCTCACATTTAACAAAAACCCACCAATTCACTATCTCAACAAATTAGAATATGGTGACCTGACAATCAGCTAATCAACTCAAAACACCTGCAAAGGTTTCCTGAGCCTTCAAAATGGTCTCTCAGTTTGGTTCACAAGGCTACACAATCATGGGGAAGACTGCTGATCTGACAGTTGTCCAGAAGACAATCATTGACACCCTTCACAAGGAGGGTAAGCCACAAACATTCATTGCCAAAGAAGCTGGCTGTTCACAGAGTGCTGTATCCAAGCATGTTAACAGAAAGTTGAGTGGAAGGAAAAAGTGTGGAAGAAAAAGATGCACAACCAACTGAGAGAACCACAGCCTTATGAGGATTGTCAAGCAAAATCGATTCAAGAATTTGGGTGAACTTCACAAGGAATGGACTGAGGCTGGGGTCAAGGCATCAAGAGCCACCACACACAGACGTGTCAAGGAATGTGGCTACAGTTGTTGTATTCCTCTTGTTAAGCTACTCCTGAACCACAGACAACGTCAGAGGCGTCTTACCTGGGCTAAGGAGAAGAAGAACTGGACTGTTGCCCAGTGGTCCAAAGTCCTCTTTTCAGATGAGAGCAAGTTTTGTATTTCATTTGGAAACCAAGGTCCTAGAGTCTGGAGGAAGGGTGGAGAAGCTCATAGCCCAAATTGCATGAAGTCCAGTGTTAAGTTTCCACAGTCTGTGATGATTTGGGGTGCAATGTCATCTTCTGGTGTTGGTCCATTGTGTTTTTTGAAAACAAACGTCACTGCACCCGTTTACCAAGAAATTTTGGAGCACTTCATGCTTCCTTCTGCTGACCAGCTTTTTAAAGATGCTGATTTCATTTTCCAGCAGGACTTAGCACCTGCCCACACTGCCAAAAGCACTAAAAGTTGTAAAAATGTTTTTTTTATTGGTCTTATGAAGTATTCTAATTTGTTGAGATAGTGAATTGGTGGGTTTTTGTTAAATGTGAGCCTAAATCATCACAATTAAAAGAACCAACTACTTCAGTCTATGTGCATTTAATTTATTTAATACATGAGTTTCACAATTTGAGTTGAATTACTGAAATGAACTTTTCCGCAACATTCTAATTTATTGAGATGCACCTGTATATGGCTGACTTTATGTTCAGACAGAGACATGGATTACAGCATGATCAACAGGTAACTGATATTAAAATAAAGATAATATTTACCTGAACATACTCCTGTATGAAGGTGAGTTCTGCTGCTTTGAAGCGAGTCACCTGGAGCTTCTCACAGGTCTCCTGGAGCTCTTGTGTTTTTGTCAGGATACAGGTATTCAAGCGCTCCATGGCATGGTAAGTGGAGTTCCACCTTGTTGGACTGGGAACTATCAGCTGGCACCCTAGCTTGTCTTTGATGTCTGAAGCTTGTGTGCTTCTGTGTTGCTTGTTCCATAGTGCCTGGCATTTGCCAGTCGTTGATCTTGATACTATTTTAAAGGCCTCTGACTGGGTCAAAGCACTCTCAATGTCTCTTGTTGCAACCAGGTTGAGGCTGTGGCAGGCGCATCGCTGATGAGGTGGGAGACTGTAGTCTTCTTCTGTTTCTTTTAAGATGTCTGTGACATTTATGAAGACAGTGTCCCCCTCCTCTTCTTCCTCATCCTCCTCTTCTCTGTTTTGAATGGTTCTTTGAACTTCTGCAAAGACACTGAAAGCCTTAAAACATTTTTTAACCATTATCTGTGGTTGTAACGGTCACCTTGTCTTTTATGTTGAAATCTCTGTGCACGTCTTCCAACATCTCAGCCAAAACATAATATGTATGACGCCCTATGATCCAGGCTAATGCCCCAGAGCAGATGCTTAATGTTTCTTGGTTTATCCAGTGGATAGTCACCCCAAGGAAGCTTCTGTTGTTTGATGACCACGCATCTGTTGTGGTACATACATGGTTCTGTTTGGACAAAATCTTAAGAAGGTGTGCTTTTCATGGATATATACTCAATCTCAAGAATTCTTCCCAATGTTCTCCTGGACATCAAATGTCTGGAGGGTAAAATTTCTCTGAATAAATCTATGTACTCTGCTCTCTCCACAGTGTGAAGTGGATGCAGTCCTTGAATGATGAAGTTAAGGATCAACTTGTCAAATCACTCTTGAGTTATGGTGGGACTACCTCCTCCTCTGAAATACTGTTACAATGCCTTGTATGAGAGGAACGGGGTTCCTCCTCCTCATTCCTGGGTACCCTCCTCTTTTTGGCCTGCTCACGTTCCATTTCCATGGAGACCATTTTAGTTGGGTGAACCCTTTACAAAATGTAAAAAAAACATCATAATTTCAGAATAATCTAAACTTTTCACTTTTAACTGTTCCTTCATTCTTTCCCGCCTCTTCCCTCCTACATGTACTGTATTTATTTATTTATTTTAGTTTAAAATTATTTTAGTGTAAAAGTTTAGTCTTTTACAACCAATAGAAGAGTAATAACAAATACACAAATTACAAGCATAGATAAATGCAACAGAACAAAGTTACAAATAAAATCAGTAATATTAAATAAAACCAGGTCAGTAGTATTCAGGTACACAAATGCAATAATTAACTGTGCAATAATTAACTCGGGGGTACTCAAGTTCAGAGGCCAAGTGGGCAGCCTTTAAACCACATAAAATGTGAAGGACCACAAATTACAATTTGCATCATCAGACTTTATTAAAGACAATATTTGCAGTTTTACTGATTTAGAAATGTATTTTATTACTTATCTATGTCTTGCTTGTCATTGTCCTGTTTAAAATAATACTGAAAAAAAAAGTGGATTAATAGTTTGTTTGCTATAGTAATGTAAAAAAAAATGCATTCATACTCAGAGTATTGAACAAAATAAGAATTTGAATAATGTTTCAAACAAAACATTCTTGAGCAAATATTGTTCACAAACTTCTTTAGAGAGAAGTATTATTTTTCCTATTTATGCCCAAAATAGGGCGGAGTGCACATCACTGAGCGAAATACAGTACATTTAATCTGTTTCATCCTGGACACCAGAGGGCGCCCTCGCGTGGAAAACTCCACATAAACTCACAGACCTACTAGAACTCATGACGCGCCAGGAAATCCCTGATATTGGTAAAGGCATCCAGCTATAACTATGACTGAGTAAAAAGAAGATAGAAACGCTTAAACTGATCAAACATGGCTACAGTAAACACACTGACAATATCTATGTTCTTCAAGCCATCTCTTTTATTTTCATAATAATAAAGTATATTTATAATCCAATGCCAATCGACATGGCTTTTATTACAGTATAGAATATATTTTCTGCCTCATTCTGTGATAAAAGCCACATCAGATCACAAAATGAAGTAATTTCAAACACTCAACTGATGTTGTGAAGTAAAATGACGTTATTAAATGTTCTGTTGGACAATGCTTCTCTTTAAGTTTGGGGCCTGTTGCTTTTTCAAATGCATGTTATAAGCGATTCAAACTCACAGCGCTTGCAGAGATCCATCAGCATTTACTGCTATGCATGTATTTATTTAATTAAAAACCACACTGCCTATATAAATAACAATACATTAGCATGACGCGGGCCACAATATTAACCCAGACTGGCTGCCTGTTGAGTACCCCGGGGGTTAGCTGTTGACAAGTTGCTAGCTGGTGCAGACTGTACTGAATTGCGATGATGGTTGTGTTAATTGGGAATCACCTGAATGTGTGTTCTCAAATTCGTGTTTGATGACCTCGAAGTTGAGAGCATCTTCTTTTTTGGGTTGCACAATAAGCATCTGAAAACATACTTTTTCTCTGTTGTCTCAGTCAGTGTCATGTACTTCTCGAGGTACGGCCACGGCGACTCCCCCCTCGGGATCAATTCCTCTCTGTCCTCACCCTCTGCCATCTTTCCATCAAGTAAATTTCTTGCGTGTCAGCCCAAGGATGTCACCGCCTGGTGCAGTAGGTGGCGGTAACACACCAAAAAGTTTGTTGCCAACCGCAGTAAGAAGAAGTCAAGTCACTGTCATTACTTCAGCTGCATAGGTCCGTGTATGGCGGTGGCGTCATTTACTGATCTAGGATCAGTGATCCGTAGCAGTTATATTTCCGATTTGTGCTTGAGCTTCAGAAATGCTTGGGAAAATGCAACGTTAGCTTGTGTGGACGCTACCGCACTACTTGATCAATAAAAGAGCTTCGCTACTGAAAAGCTATTTGATTCAGAAAACAGCGATGCTACCACCACGCTACTGAGAAATGTAGTTAAACTAGTAGCGTCACTACTTGTAGCGACAGTACTGCCCAACACTGGGGGGTGGGCAGTTTATAAATGATGCCATGCAGACTTTAAAAATTTGAAGATTTGCTCCACTAGACTATGACCAGTCATAACCCTTTTCTCCATCATATGATAAATTACTGCTACTACATAAAGACATACACCTCTTTTTGTGAATATAATTCTGTTTACTAATGATTTTATGAATAAATAAACTTCAATTTCCTAGAAATTAAGTGTGTTTGCAATGTAAAATTGATATTGACTTATTGTAAATATAGTTCAGTACTCTTCAGCTCATTTATCAGCAGGTTAAACTGAGCTGCAGGTGTTCAGTGAATGAGATGCAGGTTTTTGAGCTGAAATACAGCACACTACAGTACAGCAGCTGTTTTGTGGATTCACTACAGAGTGTTCGTCCTGGTTGTGATTCAAACTCTGACGTCTACAACAGCAGCGAACAGACTTCATTAAATCACCAACATCAGGCCTCAAGAGCAAGTACAGAAAACAGTCAGCAAGTGGATTCACACACAGGAGCAAAACTGCATAGAAGTAAGATTTTTCAATTAATAAACAACATTTAGAAAGAAAATGGGAAGCCTCATAATAACTTATAATAAAAAGCACAATCAGAAAAGGGAGAATGAGAAATGTGTAAGTCAACAGCACCAGGAACAAACTGCCCAAAATTAATTTGCGCTGAAGAGCAGTCAGTGATATTGAGTGAGAAAGACCTCGACAAGTGCCAGCAAAACAGAGAATGATTATGGGGTAGGGAATTAAACAGGCTATACACAGGGGTAGAGTATTAAAATTAATTTGATGGGGGTCTATTTCTGCAAAGATCAGAGGCACAAACCAGACGATCACAGAAATAAAACAGGAGAGTTTGAGTGAATGGTGAGATATGTATCAGACAGGATGAGAAACCAGAAGATATCGTTCAAAAGCAACACATGCCATAAAATACAGACCCGCAATCAAAGAAGAGTTATATGCACCAGTCAGTTTCTTTGTCCATGAGGTTGCTGCTATTAGTAACAAACAAATTACCTGTATGAGATCTGAAAGTATCAAATTACTAACAAAAACTGAAGCAGCAGGTTGAGATTTGATGATGAAACACAAGGCAATCAGAGTTAAGATCATGACTGGAATCTCAATGACTGAAATGATCCAGATAAATACAGGTTCTGCATATTCTTGTTTCCTTCGAAATTTCCTCCACTCCCAATAAAATAAATCATCATCTGATCCAGTTGAGTCATTGATGCTGGTGTTATGTTGTCCCATTGTTTCACAAATTCCTGAGAGGAAGCACTAAATAACAAACCAGGCATTAGTTTCAATATGTAAGAAATGCTAATGTAAAAAAAATCTTATTTGTAAAAACAGGTGGTCTAACATGTTTCTTCTGTCTAAATGTCGTCATTCAAATGGGGAATGCGTAATGTTAAAGGCATAGTTCACCCAGAAATGAACATTGTGTCATCATTTACTCACCTCATGTTGTTTCAAACCTGAAAAAAATTGTTCATCTTCAGAAAACAGACCAAGATATTTTTAATGAAATCAGATTTCTGTCCTTCCAATGCAGCTACCAATTTGATGCATCAAAAACTTTATTGAACTAATATGGGTGCATCTCAATAAATTAGAATGTCATGAAAAAGTTAATTTTTTCTTGTAACTTATTTCAAAAAGTGAAACTTTCATATATTTTAGATTCATTACATGTAAAGTAAAACATTTAAAAAGTTTTTTTTGTTTTAATTTTGATGATTAGAGCTTACAGCTCATGAAAGTCAAAAATCAGTATCTCAAAATATTAGAATATTTACATTTGAGTTTCAATAAATGACCATCCATACAGTATAAATTCTGGGTATCTCTTGTTCTTTGAAACCACAATAATGGGGAACACTGCTGACTTGGCAATGATCCAGAAGACGAACATTGACGCCCTCCACAAAGAGGGTAAGTCACAGAGGGTCATTACTGAAAGGTGTGGCTGTTTACAGAGTGCTGTATCAAAGCATATTAAATGCAAAGTTGACTGGAAGGAAGAATTTGGGTAGGAAAAGGTGCACAAGCAACAGGGATGACTGCAAGCTTGAGAATACTGTCAAGCAAAGCTGATTCAAACACTTGGGAGAGCTTCACAAGGAGTGGACTGAAGCTGGAGTCAGTGCATCAAGAGTCACCACGCTCAGACGTCTTCAGGAAAAGGGCTATACTTCTGAACCAGAGACAACGTCAGAAGCATCTTACCTGGGCTGTGGAGAAAAAGAACTGGACTGTTGCTCAGTGGTCCAAAGTCTTCTTTTCAGATGAAAGTAAATTTTGAATTTCATTTGGAAATCAAGGTCCCAGAGTCTGGAGGAAGAGTGGAGAGGCACAGAATTCATGTTGCTTGAAGTCCAGTGTGAAGTTTCCACAGTCAGTGATGATTTGGGCTGCCATGTCATCTGCTGGTGTTGGTCCACTGTGTTTTCTGAAGTCCACAGTCAACGCAGCCATCTACCAGGAAATTTTAGAGCACTTCATGCTTCCTTCTGCTGACAAGCTTTATGGAGATGCTGATTTCATTTTCCAGCAGGACTTGGCACCTGCCCACACTGCCAAAGGTACCAAAAGCTGGTTAAATGACCATGGTGTTACTGTGCTTGATTGGCCAGCAAACTCGCCTGACCTGAACCCCATAGAGAATCTATGGGGTATTGTCAAGAGGAAGATGAGAGACACTAGACCCAACAATGCAGATGACCTGAAGGCCGCTATCAAAGCAACCTGGGCTTCCATACCACCTCAGCAGTGCCACAAACTGATCACCTCCATGCCACGCCGAATTGAGGCAGTAATTAAAGCAAAAGGAGCCCATACCAAGTATTGAGTACATATACAGTAAATGAACATACTTGCCAGAAGGCCAACAATTCACTAAAATTGTTTTTTTTATTAGACTTATGAAGTACTCTAATTTGTTGAGATAGTGAATTGGTGGGTTTTTGTTAAATGTGAGCCTAAATCATCACAATTAAAAGAACCAAAGACTTAAACTACTTCAGTCTGTGTGCATTGAATTTATTTAATACACGAGTTTCACAATTTGAGTTGAATTACTGAAATAAGTGAACTTTTCCACGACATTCTAATTTATTGAGATGCACCTGTACTGTATATGAAACATCTTTACAAAGTCTGTTGTATCGTTATTTCTGTTACATTCAAATAATCACAGAAGTACTGGAATAAAAGTGTATAGTTTAAATATAAACACTGCTGTCTACAGAAGCGATCAAAATAGAATAAATCACCTTTTTGAAAGTGACGATGCTCCAAATGTCCCATGTTGAACTGCATCATATCGCCGGGATGATAATCTTCCGATATAAAGTGATCGCTAAGTTACACACCACCGTGTTGTTTGAAGCAGATGCATTAGTGAAGTCCCGTCTCTTCAGCTGCACAAACGCACCGAGGCCCGGAAGATACCATCCTAATTCTTGTTAGGAAACCTGACTCGATGTCCTGACAGGCTGGAGTTTGTGCTACCTCCACAATCACGATAATTTACCATGACGATGATAATGATCAATTGAAATAAAAATAACTACCGAAAACACACTGACTAGCGCCCGCTCCCACTGAATACCAAAAGAGCGCAGCACACAACTCCCTCTCGTGACGTAATATGACGCGATGTTGAAAAAAAACGGTTTTTGAGAACTGTCAAGGAAAGCGTCACTTTTTCTTCTAAATTTGTGCCCTCACATCTTTTAAAACATTTTCAAATCCTGCATTAATGGTTCATATGGTATTTTCATACAAGGTTATATATTCATTTGAAACACATTTTTAACCAGCTATGCACTTTAGGAAATTACTGTAATTCACAAAGTTTTTTTTTTTTTTTTTTTTTTTTTTAAATATGCTCCAAAGGTTGTAGTACATTCCTAGTGACTAGACTGACTTACTATAGGTGAAATTTTGCTAATACCTCCCTTAATGTACATAAAGTACATCAATATTTTATACTACAACCTTTGGAACATGAACAATTCCTGTTGGGCTCTTACAGATTTTTTTTTGAAAAACCCTTATGGTGAATTACTGTAGTTTTTAAAAATATATATCTGTGTACTGTACATACCGTAAGGGAGATATTGGCAAAATCTAACCTGTAGTAAGTCAGTTTTGTATCTAGCAACGTACTACAACCTTTGGAACATGAAAAAAAAAACCTTTCCAGGGATCTTTTATATGTAAATAATTGTGTACTGTACATATAAAGGGAGGTATTGGCAAAATCTCATCTGTAGTAAATCACTATGAGCAATACAAGCTTTACAATTTGACAGTGTGTTATTTTAAATGTTAAAAGTCATTATAATTTAAATACATTGGACGTTTTAACCCAGTCGGTGGAATACACCTAGGTGGTTTTGAACTCCTTTTTTATGTCGATATAAAGTGGTTGCTTACTGTTAAAACTAATCGTGGTATTGATATCTTTGTAGGACTGTCGACTCTATAGATCAGTGGTAAGGGAAAGCAACGAAAATGCAGCGCATTGCGTTCTTCTGACCTCATTTGCTTGCTTGTATATAGTTCGCATAATCAGCAGTAAAGTGTATTCTGAGATCTGAGGTCTTATATCACTTTATTAGTTCACTGAGGTGCATCGCTGGGGAATCCTGGAGTGTGACATATGAGGGGAACCCCAGTATTACAGCACAGCTTCACACAAGCCATGATACAAAGTTACAGAAACTAAGCAACCGAAAGCAATATATGTCTTCCGCAGATGTAATGTTAGTTCTGTACTTCAGCGTTGGGTAAAAGAGCATTATAATCTCCTTTGTGCTAGAGAAAGCTGCTTACATGTAGGCTACGGCAAACAGCGAAGATGTTGAATTAAACATACACACAATCAGCGTTTCCACGTGTTTATATTGGTCACGATAATCAAAAATTATACTTAGCTCTTGCTCCATTTCTGCAAATCAGTTTTTGTGAATGAATGACTTGATCCACATATGGCCTTCATCAACAGCTGCTTGCGGCACCTGCTGGTGAGCGGCTGACATCAGCTGGAGATCATGCATCGGTGCTCTACTGCTATTCCTGTGATTCCCGGATGTGCACAGCTGAATTTTCTGCCGAATTTTAACCACTGAATTTGTGGCAGCGAATTTCGAAAGTGAAATAAAATGACCAAAATTTGCCTGTCGAATATTATACATCGTATTTTTAAACAGACTGAATATTTTGGAAGTGAATTCTGGAATGTGAATATGAACTATTGAATTTTTAATTATGAAAATGTGTGTGAAATATTTTGAATTGAAATATTCACAGCTTAAATAAACAACTATGTTAAATTTCAGGACCTAAAAATGCAAGCCCTGGAAATACAAGGCATTAAAATGCAAGCACTGTTAATTGCAATGCATCTTTTTTTGATTTGTGGAATTCAGCATGCTTTGTTTCAAAAACTATTGTCATTATTCTGCTTCCATAGTTATACAGGTATATAGATAAATAAAAAAAAACTTATTCAATGGCCATATTGTACATATATAACACACACACACACACAAAACAATATCAAATACAAGGTAAATATTTACAGAGAGTGGTTTAGCCTTTTAGCTTTAGTCCCTCATAATATGGCAGGAGGATACATACTGCGCTGCTAGGTGGACACACTTTTCTTTCTCTCCCAAAATATACTCACTCACTGACTAATTTTCTCTCTCTCTCTTTCTCAGTCACTCACTTACTCTCTCTCTCTCTCTAACTCACTCACTTTCTCTCTCTAGATGCAAGTGGTACGGATGATGTCTGTCAAGGATGGGCAGGTGCCATCTAAGGAGTGAGGATAAATTAATAGAGGCAAACTTCTTCTCACTTGATTCCTGATGATTTTAGAGGACAAACGGGGTGGAGAGTGAAGTTTTTGTTATATATTGGAGGATCCAGGGGACCAAGGCGGAGCCGATGGCGCCGGCGACCAAGGCGGAGATGGGGATCCAGATGCTGGAGCCGGAGCGACAGAGGACTGAGGAGGAGCCGAGGGGATGAAGGAGCCAGAGGGACGAAGGGACGAGGCGCAGCCGGAGGAGTGGAGTCCCGAGGAGCAGGATGGTCGACACCAGACCAAGGCGGAGCCAGAGGGACGAAGGAGCCCAGCGGAGCCAGTGGACAGATGGGCCACGGCGGAGAGGAGGGAGCTAGGAGCCATGGTGGAGCCGGTGGGTCAACGGGCCGAGGCGGAGTCCGGGCCTCAGAGGCTGGAGGCGGAGTCGAGGGAAATTCCGACCACGGCGACGCTGGAGGATGGCAGTCCTGCGGCGCTCGCACCGTAATGATGGTGGGCTGAGGGCGAGCAGAGGGGATGCCAGACGACAGCGGTGGAGGAGGCATTTTCGAGGAGCGGGAACTGGAGGGCGCTCTGGAGGAGCGGAGCTGGCTGGGACCAGCGGCGACGAAGGAGATCTGGACTTGGGATCTGTGGCCCTCCCTGGGCCAAACTTGGGAATAGGAGCCCTCACTCCCTTGCTCCGGCACATTCCACGCACCATACTCAGCTCACCCTCAGCCGAGGTGCAGGGGGCGGAGCTCCTCTCCGCACTCTCACTGTCCGCGGTATTCTCCCTCGTGGCGGGCGTTGTTGCCGGCTCACACACCTTGACTGACGTCATCAGCGGCTCTTTCTCCGCAGCGATCCTCAGCACTTTTGCTCCGTGCGGCGATGGCTTGTCGGTCACGGCGAGCTCTGGCTCTCTGTCAGCGGTGGGCTCGGGCATGCGCTCTGCGCAGCGGGGAGATGGTGGGCTGGGCACTGGGTCGGGAGTGGAACTGGCGAGATTCTCCTGGGAACAGGCGGGGAACGGAGATCCGTTTCTCACCAGTGTCCACTCCACAAAGGCGGTGAAATTCGCTCGAGGGCCATCCTCGGACGACGGCGCTCTGCACGCGATGTTTAAACTGGTGTCGTAGAATGCACAGAGCGCGTCATCCGGGTAGGTGGTGAGGCTGGCAAGGACCAGGAACAGTCTGGTGTGACCCTCGAGCGATCTCTCCCCCTGCTCCAGCAGGAGGAGGAGGAGATATTCCAGGCGAGGGAGGGGATCCATAGGGAAACACAATGGAAAAATAAGACACAAAATAAAACGAGAAATCAAACGGAGGAGAAAACACAGAGGTTACTGTATTTGGTTGGTCCTTCTGTCACACTCTCTCAGGGAGCACGGAAACATGGAACGAGGAGACGAGGAATTCACAAAAAGAGTCTTTAATTATCCAAACGGTAGACAGGGATCACAGGCAGGGAAGACATTCAAGGACCAACAAACACTAACTGAAATTACTAGGGCTTTTAAAGACAGGACAATCAGGGAGGAAGACGAGACACACCTGGAATCAAATGAACAATCAACGAGAGGGAGAAACTGGGTCACAGGGAACACATGGGGAGTAATACACACACAAAACAGTCCACAATCCTGACACACGCAGCACTGGGCCATCCTGAAAAAAACAAAAAAACATGTGGACATCTCCTTGAAGATGTGGACGTCTCAGCATCATTCAGTGGTGTGGTGTGACATATTGAGGCATGTCCAACATGTGAGTAAATTGATGCAGTCTTCTGTATGCATGTGGATGCTGCAGTCATTCTTCTCATATTTCTGAGAGTTCCCTTTCATGAATAAACATCAGCAGCTCAAGCAGAGTCATGGTCCTCTATGGCAAGTCAAGCAAATCCTTTAGTTTCTGTGCAAGCTCTTTACCATCCAAGTCTGAGAGTCCTTTATAGTGCATTGCCTCACATTGTTCTGTCAGCACCTCATGTGAGAGACTTTTAAAGGGCTGAGGTCCACAAAGCTGCACTTTTCATGCAAATAATTTTATGAATCTTTAAGTCATGCCCAGAAGAAGCTGAAGGTCACATTTTTCAGTGTTGATGCTGTTGATGTTGACCTCAGCCCTTCAGGAAAGATTGTACACATTGGAAAAAGTGGGAAAGAAGTTTGGAGTCCTGTCAATATCCAAATTTGTGGACTGCTCTCAGAATTTGCCTGGCTCTCCAAGTGTATGTAGCTGAAGCAGAGAGGAGCTTCTCAATTCAATAACTGAAGTGTAATTATGCTCTGCAGTGAGTAAGGTTGTTTTCTCTGTGGCAGTGGCTGTGAAGTGAGCCTAAGTGCAGTCATCTCTGCAGGGCTCTCAAACTCTGCTCCTGGAGATACAACACTCAAAATTTGGCGTCTCGTGTGGAGCTGATCAATGAATTAATTTGTCATGTACAAACCGATGAGGTTGTGGGTTAGTTTGGAGGACACATGAACATGTTTGTTTTAGTAAACTTCACCAAACCCACACTAAAAAATCAAAGAAAAACCCAGTAAACCTTGAGATTATTATTTGTGACATTAGAATAAAATATATGGATATAATAATAAAAGTAACTAAATTGAACTCCAATCTCTTTTTTTATAATTTCATTTAACATTTTCAATTCATTCACAGTTTCAATAAACATGGACTTTCATTAAAAAGGCTTATTTCTGCTATTGCAGGGTCATTTTGTAAATGTAAGCTATTAATTTAAATTACATACAAGCGCAAACTGGGTGCTTAATGCTAATTTGCCACATTTGCAACATCAGGTGATTATGTTCGCCCATCTATGCAAATGTCTATTTCTATATAGAGACAAAAGAATGAGGTTAATCACGGTCTGTCAGGTCAGTTTATAGTGATTGTCTCATCAAACACAAAACAACTTCTAGCAAATAGTGTTACTTCTTATCTAAATGAATTCTAATTTTATTCAAACTAGGAGTATTTGTCCTCTAAAACCATCAGGAATCGAGTGAGAAGAAGTTTGCCGGTACAACACTCAAAATTGTATACATTATTTTATCCATATATTTTATTATAATGTCACAAATAATAGGCTATTCTTAATGTTTACTGGCTTTTATATGAATCTTGTGGGTTTGGTGAAGTTTACTAAAAACAAACATTGTGTATTGTTGCAATCAGTGAGTGCTGTTGGAAATTTTCTTCTAAAATGAGCATTTTTATCAAGCTCCTGTGTAGGTTCAGTTATTTCACTTTAAGGCAAAGACAATAACTTATTAATTTCCATTAAAGTGACATTACTGAACCTGCACATAGGAGCCTAATAAAAATGCTAATTCTAGAAGAAAATTTCAAACAGCACTTAAAGTGTAACATAAGCTTTTCACTGTATGTTTATGCAACAATATACAAGATCGTGTCTGCCTTGTTTTCATCGAGTACAGCAATGTTTGTGTGTTTTCTTTGAAAACTTTGCACTTCGTCACATGCTTGCCTGCTGTTCTAAGTTCAAGGTCTTAGGACTCATTAAGAACTTTTAATTAATTTAAGTTCATTAAGACCAGAGTGATTTTGTGTTTTTGTATGTTCATGTGAACAATTGTTTTGATGTTCGTGTGATAATGTTGCTGTTAATGAATGTGATCTGTGAGAGGAATGGATGAGAACTGATATCAAGTTTTGCTGCTGCAATTTTTTATTTATAACAGGTTTTTTTCTCTGACATTTATCTTTGGTAGATCACATTTGCTATAGTTACTTTACATGGTTAAAATTAAGAACAGATACTGCTAAATACTTTATATAAAATGAGCCACATAGGACAGTTTAAATAAATATGAAGAGATTTATAATATGGAAACATTAAAATTATGCTTTGTGGTACTCTTTCTGTTTAAAGAAGATTTTATGATCACTGTCAGTTTCTGCACATATAAAACTATAACACGTTCATTACTTTATTGCTCTGAATGTAGTTATTAGACAATCAAACTATATTTAGATATTGTGTTCTCTAGTGTAGTTATTTACCTGTAGTTGTTTTTGGTAAATCTGCTTCTTCCACAAAGACATTCGTGTTCAGTGAAGCTCCTCCCACAACAATCACACATTCAGCAGTTCAGCAATAAATGCTGGAAGATGTCCATCAGTTCAGAAGTGAAGACGAGCATCAGAGCATCAGGAAGAGCTGAAATCTGATCAAAGACTGAGTTTATTAAAGAGGACAGAGAGAAGATGAGAGATCCAGAGTCCTGCAGAATCAAACACACTGAAGATACTACAAACAGGTTGGTCTTTATTCTTCATTCATGAAGCCGTCGGATGAGTTTTAATTTAATAAGTTTGTTTTACACTTTGAGTAAATTACTTTGTTTAATTTCAATGTTAGAAAGTGTTCAAATGCTAATACTTTTGTTCTAATATAAACAATTGTGTATTTATGTATGACTGTTAAATAAAGTCATTTTCAGGATTTAATTTTCTCGTGACTTATACACATGATCTGGGCAAGATTAGGCTGGGGCTCAGTTTTGGGGTTTCTGGTTAAAGGCTGGTGTTGATGTGGTTTGCTTATGGCTGAGAATCTGTACCAATAATAAAACCTGTTCTGGCCCACTCCAGGGCCAGTTATAAGTTATTAATTGCTCAGATTTGGCCCAGTTATGACCCATGTATAGCCCCTGTCTGTAATTCAGATTAGGGCCACTCCAGGGCCATCGCTGCAGTATGTGGGCCGAGGGAAAAGTGGTTGTGTGGCCCAGAGCTGGGCCAGAAAACAATTGATATGTGGGTGTGTCGTTTTAAATTTGAGAGGAAAAATACACAAATATATCCTATATCAAAATATCCTTCTAAACACTGTCAGTTATGTCTTAAGTCCCAAATATTTAGACAGACACTAGTCTGTTAGTTACATTAGTTTTTTAAATTTTTTAATTATTATTATTATTTATCTATTATTACTTTTAATTAGGTTATATCTTATCATTGTCACGTGTTTTTATTTATCTTAATTTCCATATTTACATGCTGCAACATTGTGTGATTTTCAGTGAAATATTTGACGAATAATTCCTTTAATCCTCACTCATGATGACTGTTGATGCTGATCAAATACCATGTGAGACTAATTTTAATAACTTTTCGTTTATTTGTGCAGATCGGCTTTTTGAAAAGAAAAACAAAAAACAGCGCACCTTATACACGCACTAAGTAATTTCCTCGTATTATTTCCCTCCTCTCGCCGCTTCACTCCAGTCCAGCGGGTGGCGCTAAAACACAGACGTTTGTTTGCCAAACACCATTAAACCTCAGAGGAAGAAGTTCAGTTTCATCGCGCTCTCTGTTGTTTTGTTGTGAGGCTGTTTTAATGCAAACTGTTAGAAATGTTTCTGTAAATATAAAAATACAGTTTTTGAATCAGGACAGTAAATACCTGTAATATTCTCATCCTCACAGTCGTGACTAAGTTTTGAAGCAAGCAGGAATATCTGGAGGAGTATCATCTGAACTGAGATCTGCTGCTGTGAAGATGGTGTTTGTTAAAGAGGAGAACACGAGTGAACCAGAACCCTGCAGAATAAAACACGAGGAACCAGAACCCTGGAGAATAAAACAGGAGGAACCAGAAACCTGGAGAATAAAACACGAGGAACCAGAAACCTGGAGAATAAAACAAGAGGAACCAGAACCCTGCAGAATAAAACACGAGGAACCAGAACCCTGGAGAATAAAACAGGAGGAACCAGAAACCTGGAGAATAAAACACGAGGAACCAGAAACCTGGAGAATAAAACACGAGGAACCAGAAACCTGCAGAATAAAACAGGAGGAACTAGAAACCTGCAGAATAAAACACGAGGAACCAGAAACCTGGAGAATAAAACACGAGGAACCAGAAACCTGGAGAATAAAACACGAGGAACCAGAAACCTGCAGAATAAAACACGAGGAACCAGAAACCTGGAGAATAAAACACGAGGAACCAGAAACCTGCAGAATAAAACACGAGGAACCAGAAACCTGCAGAATAAAACACGAGGAACCAGAAACCTGCAGAATAAAACACGAGGAACCAGAAACCTGCAGAATAAAACACGAGGAACCAGAACCCTGCAGAATAAAACAGGAGGAACCAGAAACCTGCAGAATAAAACACGAGGAACCAGAAACCTGCAGAATAAAACACGAGGAACCAGAAACCTGCAGAATAAAACACGAGGAACCAGAAACCTGGAGAATAAAACACGAGGAACCAGAACCCTGCAGAATAAAACAGGAGGAACCAGAAACCTGCAGAATAAAACACGAGGAACCAGAAACCTGCAGAATAAAACACGAGGAACCAGAAACCTGGAGAATAAAACACGAGGAACCAGAACCCTGCAGAATAAAACACGAGGAACCAGAAACCTGGAGAATAAAACAAGAGGAACCAGAACCCTGCAGAATAAAACACGAGTGAACCAGAAACCGGCAGAATAAAACACGAGGAACCAGAACCCTGCAGAATAAAACACGAGGAACCAGAACCCTGCAGAATAAAACACGAGGAACCAGAACCCTGCAGAATAAAACACGAGGAACCAGAAACCTGGAGAATAAAACACGAGGAACAAGGAGGTTGGTATTTATTCTTCATTCATATTTAATGACTGTTTGTGGTACATTAGGCTTACAAAGCTTTAACCCTCTGGGGTCTGAGGGGTTTTGGGGCTCTGGAGAAGTTTTGACATGCCCTGACATTAATATTTTGTTTTCAGTATTAAAAAAATAAATAAATATATATATATATATATATATATATAAAATATTTATTAATGGCTTAAGAGTGATTACACTGTTTTCAGCACAAACTGTGCTACAATAATACATGAGCAGCATGAATGTACCCTACATGTTTGTGTTTTTGAGAAAACAACATTTAAACATTCAAATTAACCACACATTAATGACATTACTTAATAACTTTATCTTTAATTAATCGGCACATTATGTGTTACAGGTAATTTAAAGTTATCATTGTGTTAAATTACAAACCCGATTCCAAAAAAGTTGGGACACTGTACAAATTGTGAATAAAAACAGAATGCAATGATGTGGAAGTTTCAAATTTCAATATTTTATTCAGAATACAACATAGATGACATATCAAATGTTTAAACTGAGAAAATTTATAATTTTAAGGGAAAAATAAGTTGATTTTAAATTTCATGGCATCAACACATCTCAAAAAAGTTGGGACAAGGCCATGTTTACCACTGTGTGGCATCCCCTCTTCTTTTTATAACAGTCTGCAAACATCTGGGGACTGAGGAGACAAGTTGCTCAAATTTAGGAATAGGAATGTTGTCCCATTCTTGTCTAATACAGGCTTCTAGTTGCTCAACTGTCTTAGGTCTTCTTTGTCGCATCTTCCTCTTTATGATGCGCCAAATGTTTTCTATGGGTGAAAGATCTGGACTGCAGGCTGGCCATTTCAGTACCCGGATCCTTCTTCTACGCAGCCATGATGTTGTAATTGATGCAGTATGTGGTCTGGCATTGTCATGTTGGAAAATGCAGGGTCTTCCCTGAAAGAGACGACGTCTGGATGGGAGCATATGTTGTTCTAGAACTTGGATATACCTTTCAGCATTGATGGTGCCTTTCCAGATGTGTAAGCTGCCCATGTCACACGCACTCATGCAACCCCATACCATCAGAGATGCAGGCTTCTGAACTGAGCGCTGATAACAACTTGGGTTGTCCTTGTCCTCTTTAGTCCGGATGACATGGCGTCCCAGTTTTCCAAAAAGAACTTCAAATTTTGATTCGTCTGACCACAGAACAGTTTTCCACTTTGCCACAGTCCATTTTAAATGAGCCTTGGCCCAGAGAAAACGCCTGCGCTTCTGGATCATGTTTAGATATGGCTTCTTTTTTGACCTATAGAGTTTTAGCCGGCAACGGCGAATGGCACGGTGGATTGTGTTCACCGACAATGTTTTCTGGAAGTATTCCTGAGCCCATGTTGTGATTTCCATTACAGTAGCATTCCTGTATGTGATGCAGTGCCGTCTAAGGGCCCGAAGATCACGGGCATCCAGTATGGTTTTCCGGCCTTGACCCTTACGCACAGAGATTGTTCCAGATTCTCTGAATCTTTGGATGATATTATGCACTGTAGATGATGATATCGTCAAACTCTTTGCAATTTTTCTCTGAGAAACTCCTTTCTGATATTGCTCCAATATTTTTCGCCGCAGCATTGGGGGAATTGGTGATCCTCTTCCCATCTTGACTTCTGAGAGACACTGCCACTCTGAGAGGCTCTTTTTATACCCAATCATGTTGCCAATTGACCTAATAAGTTGCAAATTGGTCCTCTAGCTGTTCCTTATATGTACATTTAACTTTTCCGGCCTCTTATTGCTACCTGTCCCAACTTTTTTGGAATGTGTAGCTCTCATGAAATCCAAAATGAGCCAATATTTGGCATGACATTTCAAAATGTCTCACTTTCAACATTTGATATGTTATCTATATTCTATTGTGAATAAAATATAAGTTTATGAGATTTGTAAATTATTGCATTCCTTTTTTATTCACAATTTGTACAGTGTCCCAACTTTTTTGGAATCGGGTTTGTAGAAAATCACTGAATAGACATTACAAAAAAGTAGCTTTAGAAAGATATGTTAATTCAACACAACAATACAGATAAATACTGAAATATGAAATGATTTTAAAAAAGAAACAATGCTCTAAATATAAACCAAAAAGCTCCACTATGTGGTGGCAAATCACTGTCTTAAGTCATTCAGTCGATTCGTTCAAACGGCTGATTCATTCAGAAATGAAGTGACTGGCTTTTTAAATGGCTCTCTGAATCATTGACTCACTCGATTAGTTTAAATACATGGATTAATTCAGTAAAGAAACACGGCTGAGTGTTGATCACAACAGTTCTCCTAGGGCTTTATTTTCATTGGCAAAATGAATGTATCTAAAATGTAATTATTTGCACATTTACCTTATCTTAATTTTTAAGCTAAAACTTTTGATGTAACCTATTTTTTTTTTCTACCAGCCAATGATGATTCTGAAAGAAACACATGCAACTTTCTCACGCATCTAACTGACAGTACCGGGCACTTGTACTTCAGCGTTGCTGTTAATGTTATGGCTATTTTAGCAAATAGTTTGCTTCATAAATTAAGTTCAACACAAGAGAGCCGAGTCGTACCACGCAGTGGAAAAGCACCAAAAGAGCCCCAATTAGTGTAACTTCAGCCGCACAGGAATGTCAATACGACCCGTTTCAGGGGCTGACAAAATTACATTTTATAATCAATCAGAGCTATAGAAATGCATCTATTTGCTATAGAAGTAAATCTCCATTAGGGCTGCACGATAAATTGCGATAAATCACAATCGGTATAAGGCAAAAGCTGCGATATTCATGCGCGCATCTTGTCATTGAAGCACGGTTCTGTGATCAGTAGTAAATCTCCATCCGATAAACTCCAAATACACCCCACAGAAGAAACCCAAGAAATCACTATTGTTGCAGCTGAATAAACAGAAGATTTAACTGCTTTCATTGATTCAACGTGACTAATAAACACACGGCTACAACATATGTTTTATCTGAGTTCTTCTTATTATAATTTTCCTTATAATAAAGTATATAATAATGCAATGCTTTATCACTGCTTAGAATACTATGAAATATGTTACGTGCCTTATTCTGTGTAAGAAGCCACATCATCTCACAGAAGGATTAATTTCAAACACTCGGCTGACGTTATGAAGGGAGTTTGGAGTAAAAACATGTTATTAAATGTGGAATTTCACATGCTTTCAGATAGAGCAGCATTTACTACACAGAGCCATAGTTCACTGAGAAGCTACGCAAACAACTTTATTATCGCAGCGCGATTTCATAATATCAATGATATCGTCTGTGATTTTTTTTTGCATAGCTTGTCAGTGAACTACGGCTCTGTGTAGTAAATGCTGCTCCATCTGAAAGCATGTGATGGAGATTTACTTCTGATTGCAAAACTGGCTTTACTGACAATCGCATTCAATTAATCATACAGCCCTACTATAATATATTAAACATAATAATTTGAAGATTTTGTAACAAGTGTCTACTTTCTACTGCAGGGCTCCAGACTGCAATGGACGCATTTTGCAGTTTTGCAACCATTTTTCTGCTGGTGCAACCACCGCATTGCCCAACTCATAAGTGCTGCCATTTCTGTTAAATTTGAGAAACATCATACGGCAAATGAAACAAAAAAACAGTGAATCAGAAAGAGCTTTATTGCCAAGTGTGTTTGCACACACAAGGAATTTGTCTCGGTGTTAGGAGCTTCCAGTACAGAAAGTACAAACACAGTGCAGACAACATAGTATTAAGGTAATAAAAACACTAATAATGAAGAGAATAGACAATAATTATGAATAACAATAGTAATAAAATAAAAATATACAGAAAATAAAAATGTCCATAGACAGAACTGTGAATGTGCATGTGTTCTATGTACAGATGAAGGTTTGATGAGTTATTTACAGATGTACAGTACTGGGGTGTGTTATGTGTTGTTCAGGTGGGATACGGCCTGGGGGGAAAACTGTTCTTGTGTCTGGCTGTTTTGGGGCTCAGTGCTCTGTAGCGCATCTGTAGCGATTGTCCCACTTCAGGTCCTGATAGATGGTGGTTCTCAGGAATCTGAATGACTCCACTGCAGTCACAGTGCTGTTCATGATGGTGAGTGGGGGGAGAGCAGGGGGGTTTCTCCTGAAGTCCCCAATCATCTCCACAGTTTTGAGCATGTTGAGCTCCAGGTTGTTAAGACTGCACCAAACAGCCAGCTGCTCAACCTCCTGTCTGTAAGCAGACTCGTCTCCGTCCTTGATGAGGCCAATGACGGTAGTGTCGTCCGCAAACTTCAGGAGCTTGACAGAGGGGTCCTTTGAAGTGCAGTCATTCGTGTAGAGAGAGAAGAGCAGTGGGGAGAGAACGCAGCCCTGAGGGGCGCCAGTGCTGATGGTGAGAGTTCTGGATGTGAGTTTATTAATGACATTAATGCAATCTTGTGCTTCAGCAAGGTATCTCTAAAACTAGAGCTAAAACGTTAAAGTTAGTGAGTCTATGCTAACATACAAACCTAAATGGCAAACTGTTCTCACATCATGTACAGTGTAGGTCAAAAACACATAGAAGGTCTAACGTTACATTTCAGTGACTCTCCATATTAAACTGGTTAAATGTAAATTAATTTAATCTTACACTGCGGTACATGAACAGTGTTAATCCGGCATGTTGTCATTGTGATCTTGATGGCCATAACATGAGGCTTCTTGAGGCTATTTTTACATATTTATTTTAAAATCTTTTATAAATCCCTACATGGCATATTTAAATCCCACAATTGAATGATGGTCGCTCTGTGTCCAAAATTTATCAAAAACATCTCGGGACAAGGTTTTCACACCGAGACATTAAAGGGATAGTTCAACCAAAAATGAAAATTCTGTCATTAATTACTTACCCTGATGTTGTTTCAATCCCTGTAAGACCGTTCATCTTTGGAACACAAATTAAGATATTTTTGATGATACTTGGACCTCTCAGACCCTCCCTTAGACAGCAAGGGTCCTTACACGATCAAGGTCCAGAAAAGTACCAAGATGATTGACAAAGTAGTCCATGTGACATCAGTCTGGATCAGCGCTTGCGTCATGTAATGTCGTGTACGCACGTCCACAAGAGAAACAGTAGAGACAAAAATGTTGAATAAAATCTTTATTTTTGTTTTCTTTGCACAAAAATTATTCTCGTGGCTTCGTAAAATAACAGTTGACAGACTGATGTCAGTCTGATGGGTCAGAGAGCTCTCAGATTCCATCAAAAATATCTTAATTTGTGTTCCGAAGATGAACAGAGGGCTTATGGGTTTGGAACGACATCAGGGTGAGTAATAAATGACACAATTTTCATTTTTGGGTGAACTAACCCTTTAAGACAGTTAGCAACTAGTTTGTCCGAGTGAGCAAGGGGGGTGTGACTTACCGATAATAGAGAGCAGCGCAAGCAAACTGGTCAGGAAACGAGCTCAGAACAGGTTTACTTGGGAACCAATGTTGATCTCACGATATGGTTACTGCACAGTGCTGCGAGATCCAGTGAGAAGCGTTTGAACTCGCCACAGACTGAATAAGGTTGCTGCGAGTAGCTGCTAGTGAGAAGCATTCAAATTCTGCACAGAATTCTGTTATGAACAGATCAAACAGCACTGACGCAGAAACCCAGAATCAGTAACGCTAACTGTACCCATGGTGTTTTTTCATAAATAGTCCAATGTTATTACATCATTAATTTCAGGGTTTGTACAACCTTTTGAGAGACAAATTCAAGAACTTTTCAATGACTTTCAAGTAGAGATGTTTGGATACCCTTTTTCCCTTCCCGATACCGATACCTAGGCTCAGGGTACTGATCCGATACAGGGTACTGTACCGAGTACCAGTGATGGGAATAATGGCGTTATAAATAAACGGCATTACTAACGGCATTACTTTTTTCAGTAACGAGTAATCAAACGAATTACTGTTTCCCCCGTTACAACGCCGTTACCGTTACTGAAAATAAAATGCGGCGTTACTATAATTGAGGTCACTGAAGCGGTTTTCATCCGAGTAGGGTCTCTCTCAGCCATAGGACCTGCACAGTTTTTTTTCTCTGGTGTGTGTGTGTGTGTGTGTGTGTGTTCGGGGGTGGGGCGGGACACATAACCGCTGATGATTGGTGTGTCTGTGAACGTGATTATTGGCTTAGGTAGAGTGCATTTCTATCCTTTGCCAACCAGAGGCAGAGTAGTGCGGGTATTCACACACAAGCACATGCACAGTTGCACACACCAACGACCAGTCCAGGAGTCATTGCGATGGCAAATCCAACGATTTCAAAGGTAGCTTTTGCAAACTATAAAGTGAGGATGCTGTTTTGGCTGCTGTGACCCTACCCAAGTTCAATGTTTTATAATTTATTCTATTTAGTGTCCATTTCATTCATTTAACATATTTAAAATTGGGAGCATCTAAGTTATCTGACATATTTGAATTTTTTTTTTTTTAAAGTAACGCAATAGTTACTTTCCCTGGTAATTAGTTACATTTATAATGATGTAACTCAATTACTAACTCAATTACTATTTGTGAGCAGTAACTAGTAACTATAACTAATTACATTTTTAAAGTAACGTGCCCAACACTGCCGAGTACTGATCCGAGACCTGGGTGTGTATCTGGTTATACAGCTGTATGTACTACTAGCTACTATGTACTACAATTATTTCATGGTGTGCTTCACAACATACACATACAGTGGGTACGGAAAGTATTCAGACCCCCATTCATTTAACATATTTAAAATTGGGAGCATCCAAGTTATCTGACATATTTGAATTTTTTTTTTTTTAAAGTAACGCAATAGTTACTTTCCCTGGTAATTAGTTACATTTATAATGATGTAACTCAATTACTAACTCAATTACTATTTGTGAGCAGTAACTAGTAACTATAACTAATTACATTTTTTAAAGTAACGTGCCCAACACTGCCGAGTACTGATCCGAGACCTGGGTGTGTATCTGGTTATACAGCTGTATGTACTACTAGCTACTATGTACTACAATTATTTCATGGTGTGCTTCACAACATACACATACAGTGGGTACGGAAAGTATTCAGACCCCCTTAAATTTTTCACTCTTTGTTATATTGCAGCCATTTGCTAAAATCATTTAAGTTCATTTAAGTTCAAAGCCACAGTGATCTTTGGGTTCTTCTTTACCTCGCTCACCAAGGCTCTTCTCCCCCGATAGCTCAGTTTGGCCGGACGGCCAGCTCTAGGAAGGGTTCTGGTCGTCCCAAACGTCTTACATTTAAGGATTATGGAGGCCACTGTGCTCTTAGGAACCTTAAGTGCAGCAGAAATTTTTTTGTAACCTTGGCCAGATCTATGCCTTGCCACAATTCTGTCTCTGAGCTCTTCAGGCAGTTCCTTTGACCTCATGATTCTCATTTGCTCTGACATGCACTGTGAGCTGTAAGGTCTTATATAGACAGGTGTGTGGCTTTCCTAATCAAGTCCAATCAGTATAATTAAACACAGCTGGACTCAAATGAAGGTGTAGAACCATCTCAAGGATGATCAGAAGAAATGGACAGCACCTGAGTTAAATATATGAGTGTCACAGCAAAGGGTCTGAATACTTAGGACCATGTGATATTTCAGTTTTTCTTTTTTAATAAATCTGCAAAAATGTCAACAATTCTGTGTTTTTCTGTCAATATGGGGTGCTGTGTGTACATTAATGAGGAAAAAAATGAACTTAAATGATTTTAGCAAATGGCTGCAATATAACAAAGAGTGAAAAATTTAAGGGGGTCTGAATACTTTCCGTACCCACTGTATATATATATATATATATATATATAGTCTGGCGAGTAAACAAAAAAATATTATATATAATGTTTGGAAAATGGCACAGCTTTTTAAGCATCTAAAATTACATTCTTAACATCAGTCAGTCAAGCATTATAAATATATTATGATAATCAAGTATTATTTAATGACGTAACTAGTAAGTAGAATTAAAACTTGGTAACCACGTATGAATGCATATTAGTCGTTTTAACTGAATTTAGGACTGGTGGTGGTGCTTTTTTGGTCATTCAGTGTTTCTGTAAAAAATGGGGAAAAAACTATTAATAACACTGATAAGATAATAATCATACTATGAATTCTACTGAGAACAATATAAAACGCACTAAGGATTAACGAGCTGCTGGATTCATGAATATTAATCACGTTGTCTGCATTGGCTCGAACTGATTCGCTGAAATCAAAACAGGGACGATAATAGGTGAGCGCCAGCCAATGAGATTGTCGTTTGCACATTAGCTCCGCCCACTACCGCAAAACCGGTAAAAGTTCCAACCAGAAAAGTTCCAACTGGTAAAAAAAAACAGTTCTTAAAAGCCAAAGATTTCCAAAGGAACTCCATTATTTTGACAGGAAAATACAACAAAAAATATCGTTTACATACATCGTAGCGCGCCAATTCTGCATGGTATGTAAGACTCTCTTGCTCTCTCTCTCCCTCTCTCTCTCTCTCTCTTTGCCTGTGAGAAAAAAGCAAAGTGACGGCGAGTCGTGCGCCTTCACACTAGAGTTTACGGTATGTCAAATACAGGTGCTCTCTGAAACTCTGAAAATACAGAAACTCTGAAGCGTTCAGTCAGAGTATTCAGCAAGTGAAAATATATCTGTGCTAAACTTATACATAGCCTCCAACTCACACACTGGTGAGTAAAATCTGAGCATTTATTAGCCAGTGGCTAATATTAAACATCAATTAGTCAGTCAGGGTGAAGATTTAGTCACATATGTGAGTGATTTACTGGCAATGTGCTAGCACATTTGTATTTCTTCTTCGCTGCTCTAAATAGTGGTTGCTTGTGGCAACACAGAACAACTTCCTGTGTTTGCATTCTGAGCAGCGAAGAAGAATTGATTTCTGATTTGCAGCGTTAAGTAAAGCTAACAGGCATAACAATAGGTCTTGTTTAAGAAAATGGTATCGGATCAGTACATGGGTTCAAGTACTCGCCGATACCGATGCCAGAATTTTTTGTGGTATCGGTGGAATTTCCGATACTAGTATCGGAATCGGAACAACGCTATTTTCAAGTATTCCACACAGCTGTTTCCAGCACTTTAAAACTCTAAAAATGATCCAATTGGACAAAACACAATGTATATCAAAATATAGTTTTGTGGTTAAAAAGCAGTTGTGTAAAATTCTAAAATACATAAAATTACCACAATGACCAGTAGATGGCAGCACAGGAGCACTTATTGGCTTATTAGTCATTAATTTGTACTTATTATAAAATAACTATTATAAAACATCAGATCATCAAGAAATCAAATTCTGTCAAAGTTTTGCAATATTTTTGTGTATGTAGTAATAAAAGTTTCAAATCACCAAACTTTTCTACACTTTGCATCTGAATTGCACATCAATTAAAATCACTGAAGTTGTCGGTCAGTTCTATATAATACTATAGAGGAATAATGGTACATTAAGTAAGAGTAGAATATATTAATTTTCTATATTAAAATTAGATTTTGCATGATACTGATATTACAAAAAGTACATTTTGTATGCTTCCCAACTCAAGCTCAGTGCTTTACTGTCAAATGTGTATTACCAAGAATGTAATATTATTAGTAACTGCACTTATTAATGCAAAAGAG
Source organism: Schizothorax lantsangensis (assembly GCA_027422415.1). Classification (NCBI taxonomy): domain Eukaryota; kingdom Metazoa; phylum Chordata; class Actinopteri; order Cypriniformes; family Cyprinidae; genus Schizothorax; species Schizothorax lantsangensis. The sequence continues at coordinate 1,109,487 of CM049856.1, forward strand.
TAGTAATTTTATGATTAAATTATCTTTATCTTTGATACCCCACACACCAGCCCCCCTTCGCTACCAAACCTGCTTCTGGCGCCACCATCTGTAAAAGTTAGTGGCGCTGCTCTCAAATGTTAGTCTGGAGCCCTGCACTGTTACATCAGGGTTCACTTTTATGTTCACATTTCACCATTTTTACTTTTATTTCAGAGTTGATTGAAGAAAAAGAGAAGAATGAAGAACCAAGTGAAGTTGAGGAGAAAAATCATGTCAAAACTGAAGAAAAACCTTTGAGTTGCTCTCAAACCAAACTGAAAGATTTAAAGAGAAGAAGAGCCAAGAAATCTTTCACCTGCACTCAGTGTGGAAAGAGTTTCACACACAAAACAAGTCTTGAGCATCACATGAGAGTTCATACTGGAGAGAAACCATTCACTTGTGTTCAGTGTGGGAAGAGTTTCACACAATCATCAAACCTTAAGGATCACATGAACATCCACACTGAAGAGAAGCTGCACGCATGTGATCAATGCGGGAAAATGTTTTTATGGGCTTCAGTTCTGAAGAAACACTTGAAAGTTCATGCAAAGGAGAAGCCACATTCATGTAATTTGTGTGGTAACAGTTTTGTGTGTCTACAAAATTTGAAAGTAGGTCAGAAAATGCACTCTGCTGTGGGAGATTACATGTGCTTTGAGTGTGAAAAGACTTTTATTTCAGCGACGTGTACAAAACTGCATCAGAGGATCCACACTGGAGAGAAACCTTATAAGTGTCCACAATGCAATAAGAGATTCAGTGATTCAGGAGACATAAAAAGACATGAGAGGATCCACACTGGAGAGAAACCTTATAAGTGTCCACACTGTGACAAGAGATTCAATAGGTCAGGAGACCTGAAAACACATGAGAGGATCCACACTGGAGAAAAACCCTATAAATGTTCACACTGCAACAAGAGATTCAGTCATTCATCAAATCTGAAAACACATGAGAGGATTCACACTGGAGAGAAACCGTATCACTGCACTGCATGTGGGAAGCGCTTCAATCAATCTTCTGCTCTACACAGACATACAAAAAACAATCACAGTGAGGCCCCGTACACACAGAGACACATTTAGCTGTATACGTAAAAATGTTGTATCATATCGGCGTTTCGTCCAGATGGATCTGGCATTTTGGGAACCTGAAATCGGGTCTCAGAGTGGATAAATCTGAAAACAACACCTTTGTGTTTTCGTGTGTACAGCCTATCTGTATATTTTGTGAAACGATGATGTCATCACCCCACGTCTTTACCTCAGTCAGACACCGCTACGTCACATAACAGCAACAACAGTAACAAAGGCGAACTACATGCTTGTGTTCTTTTTGCAGAAGCTACTGTAGAAGAGTTTTATTAATCAAAATATGAATTAATCAAGTATAATCAAAGTGAATATGACCATTTATGTATCAAGTTATTCTACTATTATAATAATGTATCTGCCTGTGTGTGGAGAGGGCTGCAGAAGAATGGAATGTGCAGACGTATGGTTTAAGGTAAAGACCTTTCCACACCGAGCGCAATTTTTAATTTTGCACGCGATGACGCACTGGAATAAAACAACAGCTTCCTATGGATGCTTCCACATAAACCGCGAACATTCGTGCACCGAAAATGCAAATTTTTTTTTTTCGTCCAGTCCGACGAATCGTTTCAGTTTAGCAAAGTGAAAACACGGGCCATCCAATAAGATTTGAGCATTACATCACATGGTCAGAGCAACTGCTGTTACCCAAAAGGTTTGATGCGGTGGCGCTAAAAGCTCAGAAGACTGTATTGAGCACGAGTGCAAAAACACCGAAGTTAAAGACTTTTTCCGCAAGAGAGAAGAGAGTGAATGCTGAGTTCTTGTTATTGTTGGTATTTAAGAACAGACTATTCTCACATGTTCTTTATACAGAATAACATTTCTATTAATTCTCCACTGAACTATGTGATCTGAAGAGCACCGTCCATTATCTTCCACGAGCGCGAGTGTTTATGAGTCAGAGCTTGTTCACTCTAGACCTGTCAATCATTTAATCATATCTCTTGGCCTTCCTTATATATATAAAAAAGATAAACATTTTTCTACACATGAAATATGAAAGCAAATAGACCTATAATTATGCAGATGGGTTTTCTGTAGCCTATATGTTTTTATGCAGCTCATGGTATTTTTTTTTAACAATAAAGGATGTTTATGACACATGACAAGCAGGTATGGATCAGTCCATTATTAAACATAGAAAGACTGCATGTCTGCCTATTATAGAATCAAAATCCATTTTAGATCACAATCGGAAGTTATTACAAGCACTCGATGATGATTTAAAGTGGGATTTGAGCAAAAACATTAATAATTACATACATTTTCAATGTAGCTTAATTGTACCTCTAATTATTTCAGATGTATTCTTGTAAGCATTATGAATAGTTTGTGTTTATGATGAAGAAACACAAGTTATTTATCTTATTTAATGCTGTATATTGAGCAGCGGACAATGTAAACCACACGAGATACATACGCTACATGAAGAAAAAATGTATTGTTGTTCGGCGCCACCTAGTGTGCAGGCGTGAATTAGCAGAAGGTGAACATTCGTTTCGCGCTCGGTGTGAAAGCAATATTCGCAGGCGATTCGCCTCGCTTTTTCGCATCGCGCTCAGTGTGGAAAGGCCTTAAAGCAGCGCATCCTGTTTTGACATGATAGGGTCTCTTCCTTTCATGTAACATAAAATGAGGCCTATTGTCTGCTCCAGGAAGCAGATGGAGCCACAGCCAAAAGAAGGTAAACAATGACTATGATGTAGAAAATGTATGGAACAAGCCTTAAAGGAAAAACTGTATAAAAGAGACACAGACACAGACTCGGGAGATTCCCTACAGGGTCTCTCGGTCTTATTGTCTCTGATAATAAAGTCTCATAAAGTGATTTGTCATAGCAATGGCAGAAGCCACCACACTACTGAGTCTTTTAGCTTTACTAACTTTATTAGCTTTTCTTGTTGTTGTGTTTGGTTTGTATACAGCGTGCAAGGTTTATGCGCATGCTCCAAGTCTTCTTCTCTGTTTTTAGTGTATCTCTGTGGCACAATTACAGCGCCACATACTGGTCTGTCATGAATGCTACATCATTTTAAGTCAGTTTCAGTAGTTTTGTGTGTACGCACATATTTCTTGAGACAATGCTGTGTTTACGGCAGAACAAGAAAATAAAAGATTGGATATGGAAAGCTGGCTTCGTGTGGATGAGCCCTAAGCAGATCATCTTCAGATCCAGCATTTTCAGATCTGATGCGGTCTCCTCATCAAATACTACGCAGTAATGCATCAAGCTGTAAAATATCATCTGGATAAATCTGTTCTAACCAGACATTACAAGTGACATGACAAAGAAACATTATCTGAAGTTTTCACAGTGAATAAAGTTCATCTTCATCTTCAAAACCAGCAGGTTCAACTGAGATTCAGATCAACTCAAAGATGGAGTTCATCCCAAAAGAACAATGTTAAAAAGTTTTATTCTTGTATATCAGTTTGTTTCATAATATAAATTATATAACTGTGTTTTCTTATTAACTTATTTCTTATTCTTATAGTTTCATATTATGTTCAATTGTCTTATAATGCATATGTATCACTTGTAGTTTGCTTGCTTGTAGATGCTTTTTACAAACTGTTCTAGTTCAGGACACTTTTCTTGTTCAAAACTTTTAAAGAGATTTATTTTTAATTTGTTCTTCACTGTTGTTTTTAAAATGACAGTTATTCTTCCATGTAAGATGTATTTAGGAAATGCATATGCAAGATATACAGGTGCATCTCAATAAATTAGAATGTCGTGGAATAGTTATAACATTTATTTCAGTAATTCAACTCAAATTGTGAAACTCGTCTATTAAATAAATTCAATGAAGTAGTTTAAGTCTTTGGTTCTTTTAATTGTGATGATTTAGGCTCACATTTAACAAAAACCCACCAATTCACTATCTCAACAAATTAGAATATGGTGACATGCCAATCAGCTAATCAACTCAAAACACCTGCAAAGGTTTCCTGAGCCTTCAAAATGGTCTCTCAGTTTGGTTCACAAGGCTACACAATCATGGGGAAGACTGCTGATCTGACAGTTGTCCAGAAGACAATCATTGACACCCTTCACAAGGAGGGTAAGCCACAAACATTCATTGCCAAAGAAGCTGGCTGTTCACAGAGTGCTGTATCCAAGCATGTTAACAGAAAGTTGAGTGGAAGGAAAAAGTGTGGAAGAAAAAGATGCACAACCAACCGAGAGAACCGCAGCCTTATGAGGATTGTCAAGCAAAATCGATTCAAGAATTTGGGTGAACTTCACAAGGAATGGACTGAGGCTGGGGTCAAGGCATCAAGAGCCACCACACACAGACATGTCAAGGAATTTGGCTACAGTTGTCGTATTCCTCTTGTTAAGCCACTCCTGAACCACAGACAACGTCAGAGGCGTCTTACCTGGGCTAAGGAGAAGAAGAACTGGACTGTTGCCCAGTGGTCCAAAGTCCTCTTTTCAGATGAGAGCAAGTTTTGTATTTCATTTGGAAACCAAGGTCCTAGAGTCTGGAGGAAGAGTGGAGAAGCTCATAGCCCAAGTTGCATGAAGTCCAGTGTTAAGTTTCCACAGTCTGTGATGATTTGGGGTGCAATGTCATCTGCGGGTGTTGGTCCATTGTGTTTTATGAAAACCAACGTCACTGCACCCGTTTACCAAGAAATTTTGGAGCACTTCATGCTTCCTTCTGCTGACCAGCTTTTTAAAGATGCTGATTTCATTTTCCAGCAGGATTTGGCACCTGCTCACACTGCCAAAAGCACCAAAAGTTGGTTAAATGACCATGGTGTTGGTGTGCTTGACTGGCCAGCAAACTCACCAGACCTGAACCCCATAGAGAATCATAGAGAATCTATGAGGTATTGTCAAGAGGAAGATGAGAGACACCAGACCCAACAATGCAGATGTGCTGAAGGCCACTGTCAAAGCAACCTGGGCTTCCATACCACCTCAGCAGTGCCACAAACTGATCACCTCCATGCCACGCCGAATTGAGGCAGTAATTAAAGCAAAAGGAGCCCCTACCAAGTATTGAGTACATATACAGTAAATGAACATACTTTCCAGAAGGCCAACAATTCACTAAAAATGTTTTTTTTATTGGTCTTATGAAGTATTCTAATTTGTTGAGATAGTGAATTGGTGGGTTTTTGTTAAATGTGAGCCTAAATCATCACAATTAAAAGAACCAAAGACTTAAACTACTTCAGTCTGTGTGCATTGAATTTATTTAATACACAAATTTCACAATTTGAGTTGAATTACTGAAATAAATGAACTTTTCCACGACATTCTAATTTATTGAGATGCACCTGTATTTGTCCGTTCAGGTGGCTGGCGCGTGTCAGAGATGCGGATGTCTGTGCGCGCGCTGTTCACACAGAACAGAACACAGCGTGCAAGCGAGCGAGTAGCCTACTACTGAATGGAGTTGTCTTTCACGCAGAAATGCTTTTGAATCGCTTGAATTTTTTAACTAACAAGGCTTTAATTAACACATGCAAATGATAAAATGTCGCGACGACGCTGCAGTGGCCCAATCGGGCAAGTGACAAATCCGTCTACTGTCCCGAACGTCTTTCACGCTGGCCCCGGGCCATCGGGCAGTCCTTATTGTCGAGCCCTGTAAAATGTTTAACTTTCTTTAGACCCCAAAAAAGTTGCCAGACAGTTAATTATAATGCAGTCCATTTAAAATGGAGACAATTTTATGTATTTTTTTGCTATAATATACAATTTCTATAAAGACATTTATTATTGTGTGAGTTAATCTAGTAGCTTTTTCTGTCATAACCTTATTTATTACGATTACATGTATCAAAAACAACGACAACATTAACTAGGTTTATTTTATAGGGCCATTTTCTTTTCTTTTTACTTTACTTTATTAATTTGTTTTTGTGGGGCCAGGGAGCGTTTTGGCAGGGCAAGTAAAAATTTGAACCACTGGCCAGTAGAAAAAATCCTTAGCGTTGAGCCCTATCTAGTAAACGTGCAGAAAGTATGCACATATTTTGGTGTTGTCACTGTACCAAAATTTCAATAGTCACTACAAATATCAGTCATTTTCACAGTTCTCGGTACTAATTTGTCACCATAGCAAAAACTACAGAACAATTTAAAAATAAGTTTGAAAATAAGAAATATTAAATAAGTTTAACGAGTTAGTGACAATAATAATAATTATAAGTACATAAGATGTCAAAAAACATGTAGCCAGCATATATTTAAGTAAACATTACTAATAAACTGCAGGGGAAAAAAGTAGCAAATAACATGAAGAACAATAAAACTTATTACAAACAAAATAAGTGGCAAGTCTATTAGTCATAATCAATAAAGCTGTCTACACTGCACAATTAATTTCTTTTTATTTGTGTTTATACTTTATAATGCAATGTTTCACAAGTGTGTAGAACAAAAACCTGTAGATTAAAGTTTTGTCTGTATTTGGCTAAAATACTTCAAAAACATGTAAATAGAAATCTTAGATGTGTTTTAATAAAAGTGTACAAAAACATATAACAGTACAATGTGTTTGAAAGCAGCCGCCTATTAAACAGTACTGTTTGACCTGGTTAACAATTTATTAACAATCTAGAATTTATATTCTAAGGATCAGTCCATACATGAAAGATTATAGGGCCTGTAAATTCTTAAACGCTTACCAAGGAACTAATAAAGCACGCCAAACAGATTTTTATTTCAACACACTGTTAAACTTACATCATGCATGTCCTCTTCATCACTTGAGATGGCAACTGGAGGTCTGTTTAGAAACAAGTAAAAACTGGAAATATACATACAGTGGAACTTCATTCTGAATTGGAATAAAATCTGAATCAGCTCCAGCCTCATGTGACCCATCTGCTGCTGACTGTCCTGAGGACACGCAATCCTGCTTGTGTGTACAAAAATAAAATTTGTTATTTCTTTGAAAATGTTTGTAAAAGTAAAAATGTCATGCACACAAACCTGCAAAGACAGTTCGATTGCCATTAGCACATCTTCGTCGTCACTAGAACTGAAACACAAATACCTACATTTTAACCCACAAAAAATACATTCACCAACAAGTAAGGACATTCTTACATGTCGTGTTACTAGCACAGAGTAGCATACCCATTCTCTGGTTGGGTGAGTGAGTCATTCCATTCTTCAGCATTTTTGTTAGTTGTTGTGCTGTTTGCATGGAATTAGAAAAATACAGTATCTTTATTTTCAAAGCTAGCCAATGCTTAATTTAAAGTGAGATATGAACAGTCAGTACACAAAAGCAATGTGTTCTGCCAGTTGAGAAAGCATGATGCTTTGTTTGCACGTGAAGCACTCCTGCATGACAGCTGGAACCTGCTATTAAAGTGAATTAAAAATTAAACAAAACATAAACATTCACTTTCTTCACAAACTGTTCATCGATTTGCACATTGCACTTACATTTTCTTCTTGAGGTTGGAGAACAAGAGGTTTTTGCAGGGGAATAATGTATATCGGAGTCTGCTTTCCTTTACAGAAATTTCTTAAGTAGGCTATCGAGTAACCTGTCGGTTGAATTGGGATGGGGTTTAACTCCCTCCTTCGGTCACTCCTGGCCAATGTGAAACCCCCTGCACCTCTAAGTAAAGGGTAGGCCTGATAAAGGCATTCAGCTAAGTCCGAATGGCTGGCCATATTAGTTGAAAAAGTAATTAATTTGCGGCCAAGACCACATTCCTCAAGAATCCTGGTGTCCTCGAGATTTGGCAGGAAAGTGCTCCCTGGTTCCGATAAACAGTAAAAATAATGACTCCAGGGGATTTCACTTTTCCTTTTGAGGTGTTTTCCCTTATAGCCCCCAGACTGCGGATTTGAATTATATGGCTGAAAAAGTCTTGCAAGATTTGCCTGAATCCGGTCTTCCCTTGATGACGACTCTTGGCAACTTGTAGAAGGAGAGGTGGAATGATATGGTCGCCAGCGTGTTGAGTTTGTTCTGTAGCATGGCGTGGTTGTAAGGGATGGAAAAAGATTGTGAGAGGGAGGCATCGGAGACGAGGAGGATGTCCCTGGCAGGACGTCTCTGGCCAGCGTTCCTTGTGAGGAGCTCAATCTTTCAGCTTGTAAAGCTGTAGTTCTTTGCATCTGCCGAAGTAATTCGCTCATGTCTTCATCTGAACTGTTAAAATACATGCACAAATTAAAAACATGTAAATTATTACATTTGTTTATATTCTAACTTCAAAAGATGGTTCACGCTAAAATAAAAAATAAAGGTCATAATTTATTCACCCTGCATGGTGTGGTACTAATGCCCCTTTTTTTAAGGCCACAAAAGGTAAAATTTATAAAAAAAAATGTTCTGTTCACGCTAGTCCATATCATTGCAGTGAAAACCCTGCAAACAAGCCTGCACTTGCCCTTTACGGGCTGCCAGCGCAGGGCCCCTGAGAATTTGCTCATTGGCAAAACGTTGGCCCCTTAACACTGGCCCTGCACGGGCAGCCCTCACTTAGCCTCCAGGAAGCCTTAGCACTGTTTTATTGAAAATAATAAAGTTTGAAGTCACCGTTATGGAGGTAAGCACTTGCTTTAGTTGGGCTCTTGACCCTTGACTTTTTTTTTGTGTGTTTCTGAAGCACATTTGTTATAGTAAAATTGTAAGAAGAAAACCTGATTTGATGAGGACATTATTTAGATTGAATTATTTCACATTATAGTAGCCATAGAATAACACTGCATGAAATTTTGTCCTGCTTTAATATTTTGAACATTAAGTCGTTATGCAGAAATTATTAGGATGGGATCACGTAGACTCACACAGATATCAAGATTCAGCGTATCTATATCTATATAATTCCATCTATTTTGTACTTAGTAGAAGAGCTGAAATCTGATCAAAGACTGAGTTTATTAAAGAGGAGAAGATGAGAGATCCAGAACCCTGCAGAATCAAACACACTGAAGAACAAACAGGTTAGTGTTTATTCTTCATTCTTCTTTAATAATGCTGAAGGTTATGAAGTGTCAAGCTGATTTAAATTTAGTTTGTTGTAATAGGAAAAATCTTTAGAGATGCTTAATAATCTAGATGAAGCAGCAAATTATAGGAGACCCTTTTTTAACAAAATGTATGTTAGATAACAGTGTAGTTGATCAAACATATTTAATAGTTCTCTCTAAAGAAACATGGGATTTGTGCATATAATGTTTTAAAAACAATAATTGGAAGATCAATGACCTCATTCATGGAACGTTTCAGGGATGTATTATTAATAAAAATGCATCAAAATGACCAAAATTTTGTATAGCAATTATCTACTTTACACTGTTATATCACGGTTCAATTTTATGTTCACATTTCTCAGCTTTTTACGAGTTACTGAAAATTAATTTTTACTTTTATTTCAGAGTTGAAGAAAACAAGGAGAATGAAGAATTGAGTGAAGTTGAGGAGAAAAACCTTTGAGTTGCTCTCAAACCAAACAGAAAGATTTTTAAGAAAAGAAGACCCAAGAAATCTACCTTCCACCTGCACTCAGTGTGGAAAGAGTTTCACACGCAAAACAATTCTTGATGTTCATATGAGAGTTCACACTGGAGAGAAACCGTACAAGTGTTCACACTGTGACAAGAGATTTAGTGATTCATCAAGTCTGAAAACACATGAAAGGATCCACACTAGAGAGAAACTGTACACATGTGATCAGTGCGGGAGGAATTTTGTACTAAAAAGACACCTTACAGAGCATATGAGAGTTCATACAGGAGAGAAACCGTTCACTTGTGGTCAGTGTGAGAAGAGTTTTGCACGATCAGAATATTTGATAAAACATATGAACATCCACACTGGAGAGAAACTGCACGCATGTGATCAATGCAGCAAAACATTTTTTTTGGGCTTCAATTATGAGAAAACACATGATAGTTCACACAACAGAGAAGCCACATTCATGTTATTTGTGTGGAAAGAGTTTTTCACATCTACAAAAGTTGAAAGAACATCAGAAAATACACACTGGTGTGAGAGAGTACATGTGCTTTGAGTGTGAAAAGACTTTTACTTCAGTAAAGTGTTTAAAACGGCATGAGATGATTCACACTGGAGAGAAACCTTATAAGTGTTCACACTGTGACAAGAGATTCAATCAGTCAGGAAGCCTTAAAAGACTCGAGAGGATCCACACTGGAGAGAAACCGTATCACTGCACTGCATGTGGGAAGAGTTTCATTCAATCATCAGATCTACACATTCATTAATTAATCTTCTCTACATAGTCATACAAAAAACTATCACAGTTAGTAGATCATCTTCAGATCCAGCACTTTCAGATCTGATGCTGCGTCCTCACCAATTGTGACACAATAATGCATCAAGCAATAAAATATCATCTGAATAATTCTGTCCTAACCAGACATTACATATAACATGACAAAGAAACATTATCCAAAGTTTTCACACTGAATAAAGTTCATCTTCATTTTCTAAACCAGCAGATTTAACTGTGAGATTCAGATCAACTCAAAGATGGAGTTCCTCCTGAAAGAACAATGTCAGAAAGTTATATTCTTGTATATTATTTTGCTTAACCCTCTGGGGACTGAGGTGATTTTGGGGCCCTTGAGATGTTTTGACATGTCCTGATATTTGTGCTTATTTCAGCTACTTATAACATACTAATGACCAACATGTATTTGTTTTTGTATTCAACACAAACCTTGCTACAATATTATGTGACCAAGATGGATGTACATGTTTGTATTTTTTTAGAAAAAAAATATTATGCGTGGTTAGTAAGTTTTGGGGAAAAAAATGTAGCTGAAGTAAGGCCATAAAACCCACACTAAATAGTCCTGAATAAGACTTTAGAGTAATCAGTCTTGTCGGCTAGAATATTTACTTCACAATTAAGTGAGAATCATTCTGCTTACTCATTCACAGAAAACAATATATTGATTAAAATTTTTTAAGACATGTTTTGTGATTGAAAGCCTGTATGCGAGGGAGTGACAATGTCCTTGAATATTAAGTGATTCTCACCCGAGACACAAAGGGCCCTCCCCTAAAGCCTGCTAATGGCCCATCAGTGTGACTGACTTTGAGGCAGGTAAGAGAGAATGTGAGGAGATTGAACAAATGTTTTTTTTAACTATTTGTATTTTATTTACAACACCGTATAATCAAAACATACATAATGATGGTCAAAGACACATTATTGTGCACACTGATCTAACCACAGAGATGTGAACAGACTTTGAGTCATTCCTGCAACAGATTCTGTTCAACAAGTGACTCAAGTAAATCATGCCTGATATTTACGTGTGTTATTTGAGTGTTTCTGCTACTTTCCATGGATTCAAGAAGAAAAAAAACATAATCAGTGGTCAAGGAGCTTGTTTTACCATATAATATCAGTGTAGTTGGACATCTGATGTTGATACAGCACTCTCAGAGGAAAACAGTTTGAAGAAAGTCATCAGGATTCATCATCTGTGGTGCAGGTATCTGATTCAATAAAATACAAACCAAAAAAAAAAAACATTTGTGAGCATGTTAATATCAGGAGCATCTTTTTATATATATGTTTTATAGACTCACGCATGCTTTGTACTATCGTAAACAAAAAAATACATTTTATATCTGAGAAACTAATTATTATTGTTTAGAAAAAACGAACTATGATTTTGTAGTCATATAGCCTAGTATGTATGGCTTTGTACTACAAAAGATGTACTTTGTACTATAAAAAACGGATATTTTATATCTGAGAAACTAATTATTATAGTTTAGCACGCTATTAAATCCATTTGTGAACATTAAACATTTTTCTAAACATTGTAGCATTCATCATGTTGTCGTTTGGGAAAAAAAATAAACGCGTTCAAGTTTGAGTCACAATAACACGTTAACTAATGCAAAAAAAGAAACATTACTTACTCATCAGATCGCTCTTCTCTTCTGGATGAACTCTTGCTCTTATTTTGAGGCAAATCCAGCTTTTATTCAGCGTGTCTTCTTCCAGAAACGAACAGTAATGTTAGCCGCGAGGAACGATCTGGCTTTGTTTGTTGTTGGGCGTCTCCTTGAGCACGCGGCACATGTGATTATTTACATATGAACGCGAGGGGGCGGGATCGCATTAGAAATAATGAGTTAGACGGGACAGACTGAACATCGTGTTGGTTTCATACGGATTACTTCATCACAGAATGTTTGTTTTCGATAAGACTTACTTCATTTCAAAGTAGACACTTCCAGCTTTCTATAGATATAACTCCCATGTCCGTGTGTTGAGTTTTCGCTGAGTTACAGTTCATTTTAGCGACGTATTTTGAAGAGCAGCTCGCGGAGATGGAGAAGACAGAGAGCGCATCCTGTTTGTTTTCTTTTTTTTTTCCAAAACCACAAAGTTTTGTTGTATTTGTGAGTGTACACAAAAAAAATAGACACTTCAAAGTTTCAATTGATGTATAACACTTATCTGTACGACCAAAATCGACGGAGTATTTTTAATGTCTTTTGCACTGGTCTTAAAAAAAACGAGTTGGTATCGCCGGCGATACAGCCGTCCCCTTAGGGTTAATGATATGATGTCACTGTACTTTCTTATAAGTTTCATATTATGTCTAATTGTCTTATAATGCATATGTGTCACTTGTAGTTTCCTTACTCTTTCATGACGAAAAGTAGAAGTTTTTTTTTACAAACTATTCTTGTTCAGGAAGCTGAAGAAGGGGCTGTAACTTTTAAGAGGGTCTGATATTTATTTTTAACTTGTTCTTGATTGTTGTTTTTAAAATAAATAGTTCATCTCCACTTATGATTTATTTAGTAAACAAATATGCAAGATATACTGTCATGTAGCTTTGCAATTGATTCTTCTGTGCTTCTCTTATAAGTAGTGGTAAGTAAGGACCCCAGTATTAAATGAGCCCTGGGGCTAAATTACGAAAGACCGTAGTATTTATAAGCTCTGACGTGATCGGTTCTACTGGAGAAATTAAGAAAATACACTTACAATTTATTATGGGTACATAAAGGTTACCAAGCTAATTGTATATTGCCAACTGTTTCTATTTGAGACAATATCAAGACATTTGTTTATGATGCATTTTTGTTATTCGCAATCCAGAAGCGAGATCTCTCTTGCACTTTATTTTCAATTTCGAGTTTGGCTTCTATATATTATGAAAACAAGATGTTTGAGGTAAATCAATATATAAAGTGAAGAAAATCTGATGTGTCAGTATATGATCCATGCATTAGTTCTTAAAGTGACAGCAGCCTGATAATCAGACAACAAAAGAAAAAGAGAAACATCACTCTCTGCTCTTAACTAAATGACTTTAGCTTTAATAAACATTAATACATCAGTTTATACAGTGAAGACTATGTAGTGTTATTTTACATTTGATTGATTTATTCAGTTTTTTTTTTTTTGGCTATTATTTACTTAAATACTACTTTTAGATCCACAGTCATGGCCAAAAATATCAGCACCCTTGGTAAATATGATCAAAGAAGGCTGTGAAAATGAATCTGCATTGTTAATCCTTTTGATCTTTTATTAAAAAAATTCACAAAAATCTAACCTTTCATTGGATGATAAAAATTTAAAATGTGGGGAAATGTATGTATTTATGACTGTATGTATGTGTATGGAAATTCACACTTCTATATAAAAATGTGAAATTACTGTAACATTATACTGCATTTTCTGTAAAAACTTTTCTTATTTTAAAAACAGTGTAGGATATAACTGTTCAGTGTTTACATATTTATATTCAGTTATAATTCTACACTATATATTTGGATTTCCTATCATTACTTTCTAGTATTTAATAAATAGATTCATAAATATTGAAGACTGAGAGTATATGGGTATTATATTACCCTCAGTGGATCTCCCCTGTGTGTAATCTGCTTGAAAGCCCCTCCCACCCCGTTTATCTGAGCCATGACTGTGCAGGACTGCAGGTTTATTTAAGATCATGTGATATCCTTGAAAAAAGAGCCGCAATCTGACTTCACCGTAACCTTCCCATCCATTCTGATTGGATTGCTTACGTCCTGCATAATAATGTACCGTTCTTTATAAATAGTCAATGCAGTGACAAAAGAACATAGCAAAGAAATTCAAGGAAACAAGACACAACTGCGATACAGAAAACTTCAGCTTGCTGTTTGGAAGTCAGCTACCTAAGGTTTGACTTTTATTTGTTTACATTTATTCACTTAGCACATGCTTTAATCAAAACCCAACAATACATTTTTGGTTCCTACCGGGAATGTTAATTTTGTCAGACCGTTCCCAGAACATTGCTAAAAGGTTATTTTTCACTATTCAGAATATTTGTTGTTGTTGTTTTAAGTTGTGCATAATTGCGCAGATTATTAGGCTGTTAATAGACATTCTAAAATGTTTAACATGAAAACGTGTGATGTGGCTTATTAAGATAATGAAGGAATAAATGAAGCAGGTTGTGCTATTTTGATGATGCTGAGCATTTGCAGAGTGGCAGGGGTCAAGCACATGCGATTAGTGCTGGACATCAGGCCAGCAATAGAAAACACCCTTTCTACGCTGGACGAGCCGCTGCGGATGCTAAATATGCATCTTGCAACGTGTGAAAGTTGGGGCAGTATAACAGAATGGTCCTTCCAGAAGTGAAGGACATCAATTCTTGGCATTGTGAGATATTGATGGACTTCTCCTTTTACGTCTAGTGCTGCAGATGAATGTGCTACAGTTGCGTATGACTGGAACATTGACTTGACTTTCTTTGAGGTTGATGGCTCAGGGTCAGAGACAAGGGAAGGGGATGCTACTTTTTTATTCATACTGCAGAGAAGTTGTGTTTGATTAACTAACAACTCCCTGATCTCAATCTGTTTGCCTTGAACCTACAAGAACAGTTGAATCTCTAGAAGTAATCTATAACAATTTCAACTAAAATGAATGTTTCATCATGATTCATTTATTTGAGAATTTTTTTTTTATTGTAGTGTCAGGGGCATCATGCACTCATTATTTTTGAGGGGGCACGAGTGAAGGGTTACCACTGTATAACTGATATAGGCTTATGTCCCTACTGAAAAAACAAACAAACAATAAAACCATCACAGAACATTTTAATGGTTTCCACTACAAATACCATTACAAACATTACAAACCATCAACTTTTAACCATTAAAAAAATTGTTTTCTGTAGTGTTTTGGGACATATTCCATTAGGATTTATTAGTTTTAACAAGCCACCAATAGAAGGCAGCCAATTACCAGTAGAGACCATTACAGCATTAGGTCCATTACAGTTTCCAGTAAAACCAATACAAGTCCCATTATAACCAGTAAAACAATTACTAATTTTGTAATGGTGTCTATTGTTTTTTTTTATTATTCGATATATCCCTAAAATATATCATGAAATATCTCAATTCTCAAATATGTGTAAGGAAATGCATTTTGTACCTTTATAGATTGTTATTTGGTCTATAATGGGCGATAGGCAAAGTAGCCTAATACTGTAATCTATTAACTACGCATAAAAGCCTGTCTTTTTACTTAAGTACCAGATATGTCATGCCATAAAATACTTTTAATTCGACTGACTTTGTATTTAATGTGAATTTAATGAAAACGCTGTAAGTTAATTAGCCTATAACACTTTCATTGTACAAAAAGAGAGCAAAGAACGTTTACATTATCAAAGAACATTTTCACTTCAGTCCAGTGAGTTCAAGCACTCTCAAAAACTGCCATAATAATCTCTAAAGCTGTTTACACTGTGAAATTAATATCTTACTTACATTTGTACATCTTCACTTTGTTGTTTCTGATGAGATAATTAGTCAGAGAATTCAGTCAGCGAGCGCACGGTGATGAAATAGCGTGTTTCAGCGATGACTCATCTGAACGCCTCTGATTGGTCCTTGCATTCATAAGCTCAACAGAATCGTATGTGATTGGTTATAATGTGCAGTGCTTTAAAAACGTGTGTGTCTTTGGCTCTGTGCCAGCCAGCGAACGCAGATTTGAATTTAGCAGCTGATGATGTTTTTCTTTATTTATATATATATATAAATTTAGAGGGGCCAAGCTTGTTGACAGGGGGGCACTGCCCTGCCACTGGCAAATCATAATTTCAGAGCCCCATTGATCACGACTTCTCATAGTCATGGTGCACGTGTTAAACTCAGAGTCAATGTACTCAGAGTGGATTGAACTAACTCAATTCAGCTGTTCTGAAACCAAAACCTCAGAGTTTCCCATCTCAGGGTAAGTCAACTCAAACTCAGTTTTCACTTAACCTCCTTTCTGAAACGGACCCCAGGAAACACTGAAAAACCCACTCAAAAGTCCAAATCAAACACAGACCAAATGTGACAGTTTTCTGAAAAAAAAAAAAAATCCTCAAATTCAAGGCATGCAATTTGACAAAGGGTATTTTCTGCTAGATTATTAAACACATTGAAATAAAATCTTGGGATTGTATCATGAGTTAGCTTTAATTTTTTAACAAGCATTAATGTCGAGCCCTGATATATATATATATATATATAATTTTTTTTCTGTATTATTTTTAAACTGTCAAATGACAAACAAAAGCCATTAAATGAAAGTAAAATACCCTAATTAAAAAAAATTAATCGCAAAAACTTTTACAGAGCAGTTATAGATATTTCTTGAATTATTATGATCAAAAACCTTTAATAAAATAACAGAACAAAAATAGAGAACCCTTTTTTTTTCCGTTGATTTGGTTTTTTTACCGTGTGGAGAAAATTATATTGATTTTTACCTGCATCCATGTGAATCATATAAATGCAGTGAGCTACAATGAAGACACTTTTCCACTCTTGGTTGAAATAAAATGTTATTTTATTTTTTTTTTTTAGTTATGCAGATGGCATGGCACTGGTGGGATGTATTGAATGGAATTTGTGAGCATAGCTGGCTAACAATGCTTTCGGAAAACACACCCCAAAAAAACCGAGGCACTGACAATGCACATATACCATTTTAGCCATTATTTCTTAAAAGAGAGCAAATTAGGCAGGTGGGATCTTTGCTACAGAGATTGACTCTGAGTTCACCTTTGATAAGCATTAAGACAATATTTTTTTAAATGACACACAAATGCTTAGGTTTACTTGGGAAAATGAAGTGCTTTAATATTGAGATTTAATAGCTGTAAATCATTTTAATAAATCACTTTATTGAAAGTGATTGTTCACATCGTTGTTTACTTTTAACAGTGTATCCGGGTTCAATTCTTCAATCCTGAAAGCAGTCTGAAAGGATTCTGAAATTGTTTGTCTTTCAGTTGCCCAAGTTCATACATATAGATAGAGGAGCCTGGATTGGAGGGATCTGAGATGGCAGAAATAATGAACAGGACTTTCTGTCCCTCAAATGGCTTTAATAAACCTTTGAAAAGATTGATGTTAAATCTAATCTTTCCTATGAGATCAAAATCAGCAAACCACTTTTTGACAGATGCCACAGTGACCATGGTTTGTTCCCCATCTAGATCTTTAAACCTGTCGGTTTTCAGGAACTCCTTCAAGGCTGAAAGATATGGGTCTTCATACTCCAGAGATGTGAAGGTCAAGCAAAGCACTCCAAGAAAATCAGGATTAACAAGGATCTTGTTGAGACCATCTGAGTCTTCAATTCGGATCCCTCCCAGTGACTTGGTGAGAGAGCTCAAGAGGTCAATTTCAGACTTTGCATCATTTAACCACTGATTCATCATGTCAGCAGTGAATGGGGATCTCCTGTGGACCCTTATGATATTTTCTAGATACTTCTCCTCCATTCCTCCTCCTCGAACAGCAGGCAAGACCCTGCCAACTGCTTCCAGGAACATTGTCTTGTAAATGCTAAATGATTTCTGAAATGAGCGCAGCCTCTCTTTAATGTCTCTGAAACTATTAGCCAGTGCATTTCCTAACAGGTCATTGTATGTCCTCTCTGCCTCTCCCAGCTCCTCGATTATAGATTCAGTTTCAAAAACCACACTTGTACTGATTTCTCTCTCTACACGAGCTGCTGTTGCATTCAAAAGATGAAGCGGATAAAGCCAGACCTTTATTGGGACTTCATTCTGTGGATTCTTCAGCAGAGCCGAGAGCTGCTTGTACAAATCCAGGCCTTCATGTATGTGGTGGGGTTCTGCTGAAGGCGGACGTCACCCGTGAAATGTGCAGGTGATCTTCTTAGCCATTTGCTTTTCATCAGCGGTCATTTGTAAAGCTGCATTTGCCTCAGCAGATAATTCGGGGATCTTTCTGACAATTTTCCTCAGATTTCCTCAATCTCCTGCTTGTTTTCCTCTTCTGATAGTGTCTGATCAAACACCATGAATGCCTGCGCTCCGTACAGCACAGCAATGACCACATGAGTTGCAGTTTTCTGCTCAAACACCTCAGGGTAGGTGATCTTGCGCAGATGGCTCATAGTGAGATGTTCATATCTTGTGGTTTCACTGTAATACATTGTGACTCTGGACTGTTGGTTTGAGGATTTGGTGTCACGCAGGTACTTGCCAGATCCTCCCACCTCCACGAACCCTCCCATGAAACTGGCCTTCAGGGAAGCGCTTGCGTCTAGGAGACTGAATTTACTTGAGAGAGAGTCAGAGCTTCTGTAGTCCACATTTGTCTGGGGCTTTGGACGACTCTCTAGATCTTCACTCAGTGATTTCTTATCCCACAGAGTAACACCTGAAATCAGATGTAGCTCTAACAGTTATTCTATGTATGAAGAAGTGACTGATGGATGGTTTAGTGACAGGTTAACATGCAGGTTTTTTTTGTAGTATTTTAAAACAATGACTAGTAAGTGGCGATTCAACGTATTTTAAAAATAAAGTTTGTTTAGGGTGGAGAAGCACCTCGAAGAAAGGAATCCTTGCGGCAGTCGTACAGCGTCCAGGAAACAGAGGTCTTCCTAGAGCTGCCACTTCCATTGTCTCTGATGGCAGAGCTGTTGAAAATAACAAAGAGAAAAGATTAGTTTCAGAACAGATTTAAAAAAAAAAAAAAAAGGTCGTCAAAGTTTGGCATGAGAAACCATGAACAGCATGTTGCTAACATGATTTAACATTTTGCTACTATTTTAAACATGTTTCTAGCATGTTGCTAGCATCAATTAGTACATTGTTAGCATGATTTAACATGTTAGCATGAATTAGCACATTGCTAGCTTGTTTGAGCTCATTTCTAGCATGCATTAGCATGTTACTACTATTTTAATGCTGCTATGATTTTTAACATGTTGCTAGCATGACTTAACATGTTGCTAACATTTTTAACACTGCAAACACGAATCATCATTTTGCTAACATGTTTTAACATTTTAGCTTGAAAATATGGCATGTAGTTGGCAAGTTTTATCATATTGTTAGCATGAATTAGTATGTTGCTAGCATGTTTTAACATGTTGCTCCCGGATAGTTGTTAAGCATTGGTAGTGATAGCTTAAATACTGTATAAACGTTTTTTAAACCCTCAATTAATTTCTATGGGATTATCTGTAGATTGGATTGTCTGGTCAACAAAAACCATATGTCAAAACAGTTAGAAAAGATATAGCATACTGAGTCAGACCAGTCTGAAGGTGAGTTTGGTGGTTGTAGCTTTAAAGTTCTAGGACTACTTAAGAGTAAAACATTTTAATGGTAACACTTTAGAATAATGGTCCGTTAACAAGTAACTATGCAGGAAGTAATAGGTAGTACTAGATTAACACTGAGCTTAATACTATTAACTAATATGGAAGCAAGATGAACTAAGCAGTAAGTAATAGCACATTTAGGACAAAGGTAGTTCCTTATTAGGTATTCAATAATTACCAAATAAAAATATCCTCATTAAGAACTACTTGCTAACTATGATCAATTAATAAAGAATAACCAATTAATTACTAATCACAACAGTAACATGTCTAAAAACGTATTAAATTGTGAAATTGATGTTGTAAGGTTGAAAATAATCAAAGACTTCTGCTTTCCTGTCCCAAACATATCATAGGCCATTTGGCATTCCTGAAGGCACGGGGTGCTGATAGTGATCAAGGCCTGTAGGCCAACATGTGTATACATCGGGGGTCTGCTAACTGTCATACCTTTTGCACAGTGGGTGAAGCTGTAATCTGCTGATTGGTCAGTTTGAAGACCGCACCGGGTTACGTCAGCATACTAATGCATCATGGCGCTCTCATGAACGCGCCTCAGAAACAGAGGCAGAAGAGAAGAACTAACTCGATTAACTGCGAGCCCGTTGAAAATCGATTAAAATATGTGACGATTCAAATCGGTTGAGATGCTAAACAAATTGCGATTCAATTATTGGTAGGAGTTTATATGAATGTATGTCTGAGGGGAACTTACTTTCTTTAGAAAAGTTTAGATGGTATTTTTTCTTTTCATCTTGCTTTTGTATAATGCATATTAAAGTTCATAAGTGCAGCGCTGTGCTTTGTTTACAGCGGAAACCAAGGAAACGCTTAAAGCGCCACCTGCTGGCAGAGAGTGAATCTGCATCTCATTCAGCTCGTCTGCTGTTTCTGTTGCATGCAGATATTTTTTATGCATAGTTTCACAAACTGAAGTCAAACCATTCTGTTTTTGCTTCAAATTTTGAAATTATACAATCTAATTTTGATTAAAAACTGCTCATGTTGCATGTATGCAGCATCTTTGTTTGGATCATGATAAAAATGCAGTGGTTGCCTCTAATTTTAAATGGAAATAGCACAAAGCCTTATTTATATGAAGAGATTTATTTTATTTGTGTTACTTATTTATTTGATTTGGGGCTTGTTTTAAAATTTCAATATAGTTGTGTTATTACATTTACATTATATTTAAATTTTGTTATTTAGCAGACGCTTTTATCCAAAGCGACTTACAAATGAGGAGAATAGAAGCAATCAAAACCAACAAAAGAGCAATAATATGCAAGTGCTATATTAGTAGATTATTATAGTGTTATATTTCAATTTCACAAAGAAATGTGCAGCATTTTGTCCAAGCAATAATAAAATGATACATTTAATTTATAATTTGTCTTAAATCTCATTTTTATATAAAAAAAGAAATCAAATCAAAATCGTGAGTTGAGTGAATCGTTACATCCCTATCTAGGATTAAATCCAAAACATCTTAATTTGTGTTCTGAAGATGAACGGAGGTCTTACAGGTTTGGAACGACATGAGGGTGAGTAATTAATGACATTTTCATTTTTGGGTGTAGGGCTGTCGCAATAACCGCGCTATTGACGAACATAACCGCAGAGGAATGCAACAACCGCAGCAACCGCGATATTTCCTTTTTTTTTTTTTTTTCGTAAGGTTACGCCCTTCTCGTTTTACTATATATTATATGTACTGAATATTAGTATAACAATGTGTACATGCTGATTTGTACAGAGGCTCAGTAAATTTGCACTTAACAAGCCTAAACAGACAGTGAATGAGAGAGCGATCGACTGATCACGTGCGATTACCTGAGTCTGTCCTTCAGGCCGAGTCATGTATATTTGTGAAAACAGGTTGTCATGTCCAAGGAAAGTGAAATCTGTCTTAACATCAACGCTCTGCTGGTCAGCTGAGCCTTTAAAAGTGGCGCTCAAAGTTAAAATGATTTGAACAGCGTGTTTCATTACATATCTTCAATGAATCAGCGTCTTTAAACGTGTAGTTGAATGAACGGTTTAAAGACTCACTCAAAGACAGTCCCTTACCGCCGCCTTGTGGCGCAACAATGAAACTGCACTGACTGACAGCCCGTCTAGAACACGCAGGTGAAATATCAACAGAAAAAGTATCTTGTCAGTCAGATTCGAGGATCAGAACTAACTGTTATATATATATATATATATAGGATAACAATAGACTAACGATCTTATTGTCAGATTTATGTTTTATGTGGACCTTTATTTTGTCATTCTCTTCTGTTTACTTCACTTCCTGTTTCAACGCGAATTTCGGTTTCATTGGTTTCTGAATGAAGACGTTACATCGTAACACATACACGGAGATATATATATATATTATATATATATATATATATATGCGGTAATACCCGCTTAGCAATACGCGCTATTGAGCCACTCAAAATTACCGCAAGGGAAATTCCTTCACCGCGACAGCCCTATTTGGGTGAACTATCCCTTTAAGTTTGAAATAAACTACTCTTTGGTAAGAGTATAGTAGTCACAATCTCAACCTGTAGCCAACTTATTTGGGGGGGGATATAATATTAATAAATTAGTTTCTGCAAAGAGCCCATTTGAGGTGCAAGCTTCTGAAAAAGACATTTTATGACCATGTTAAGAATAAAACAAGACAATAGTTTAATTTTAGACATGTTACTGTTGTGATTACTAATTAAGTGGTTATTCTTTATTAATTTATCATAATTAGCAAGTAGTTCTCAATGCAAATATTTTTTATTTAGTAATTACTGAATACCTAATAAGGAACTACTTTTGTCCTATATTTGCCATTACTTACTGCTTAGTTAATATTGCTTCCATATTAGTTAACAGTACTAAGCGCAGTGTTAATGTAGTGCTACCTATCACTTCCTGCATAGTTATTTGTTAACAACGGACCATTATTCGAAAGTGTTACCATTTTAATCACAGAAGATGAACCAGTTTAACTAGCATTTCAATGTGTTGACTTTCTCAAGCCAATATAACAAAAATTTGTACTTTAGGGCTAATGAAAGTATCAATCAAATTATAAACACATTAGAAATTAGTTATAAAATATAGCTACTTGACCAAAGAAACTCTTTGAGACCTTGGCCAAGATATGCCACCAAGCTGATGAAAGAGAAAAGTTTTAAAAAAGACAAACCAAAATTAGAAAAGAAAAATAAAATCTAATTTTACTTTCAAAATATGACTGGATTCCAATTGGATATGCACATAAAATGGATTTGGACTGACAGCCTGAACGAGGAGTAATGCCTGTAGACAAACTCAGGATGTTGGTAATTTGTATGAGTGAAAAGGTGGCAAAATCACTTTTGTCATGTCAGATTCCATATGATACACAGAATCCATGAATCAGTTTTCTGATTTCTTGACTTGTAGGTGGTGCTGTCACCAAAGTTGGTAGAAACCCTCGGATCATGGTGCCAATGAAGCATTCCAAGATTTATTCTGATACACAAAAGCATTGCCGAGATACAGCCTCACTTCCTGTTTTAGGACCCGTGTTGGGGTAATGCATTAAGGCCCGGTACCTCACTTTCCACATGTCATTCCGTCTCGTGCACAGTCATGTCCACACAGCTTTCAAAGTATACTCAACCACAGATGAGCGTGGATGGACAACACATGTGCGGCACCTAGTGCCTGTGCTATTAAACAGACCATCCTCAGACACTTCTGATGACAAAATTGCATCATGCGGACAGTGCGCGAACCGTCGCGGAACTCCAGGAGAGCGTGCGAGGGCTGAATGGTTTAAACACTGGCAAGAATTAAAAAGAAATGCAATTTATAAAACTTTAGTGATGACGCGACCCTGCCTCGATTGTGTAAGTGACACAAGTCTTGAAGATATAAAGTGAATAAATTAGTTTCATCAGCGCAGAAACCATAATCCACTTACTATACATAATCCATTGCGATTTATTTGTTATTAAATAAACTTACGTTTCGCCCTCATTCAGGTCCTCGGTTTACCCGCGCCATAGCATTAGCACAGAATCAGTTGTCCAAAAGAACTAACGTTAGTTTGGTTCAGACGTGCTGTGTCATAGTAGGCACTGTTCGCTGAATCACGCATGCGCATAACCGGCACACTGCACACGCGTTCAGTGTATCAGCTGCTCTGCTCGTGCTCATCAGTTCTATTCATACAAACTCAATTTGTGAATGTGTCATCATTAACTATAATTACAGCACAGGTATTTCATAAATATTCCCTTCTCCTATTAAACAGAGACTTAATTATGGTCCAACATCCCTGACAACCCCTTTGGCCTATAACCTAACAGAATCTTCAACTGAACAAAGTACACAGATTAGATACATTCATCTTTTTTTTTTAAATAAAATGTTTTATATTATCACACTTTCTGATGTTTAACAAAATACTTGGATAACATGCTTTTCGTCCGCTTGAAAAATTACATGCATGCGCAGTATCATCAGATCATCGGTTCTCAAATCGGACGTGTCCGAAAGAAACGGTTCTCGGTTCAGTGTACTGGTGATCCAAAAACCGATGCAACCGTTCGTGACTCAAGAACGAGAACCGCTCTAGCAGTGGCGTGTTCGTTCGTTACCCGGCTCACTGCACACATGCTGCTCTGCTCCTCCTGTTCATCATCAGTTTCTCTCTCACAGCAGTTCACTGCTTACTGGAGACGCGAACCGTTTCAAACGATTCAGTCCGATTTGGTGAACTGGTTCGACCTGTTCACTAAGAAGATCCGGTTAAATCGAACGATTTGTTTGCTCACCGTGAGGTCTGGGGTTCCTCTGGCTGCGTTGGAGTGTGACCCACATCGGCCGCCGGGGACAGAGCATTTGCAAGAGGGCTACCGCAGTGTTTCGCAACCATTTCACAGTTCATAAAGGAATTCAGGTACACTTGTTTGCTCTTTTTTTTTTTACACTCAGGAGAGTGAAGAGGCCAGTTTTCCGTTTTAACGGCCACTACGTACTCAAGCCACGATTCAGGCTTGCTCCGGGGTGGGTTGTGAGAGTGAGAGTGTGTGTGTTTTAACTGTGTGTGTGTGGGCCCACAGTGTTTAATATCAGTTCATATAGTGTTATTCAGCGCGCGTCTCAGAACGCTGACTGTTTTTATAGCAAACGGGACTTCTAACGGCAGCTACAGTGACGCACTGACTTTACTGATTAGCGATTGGCTCTTTCATTCAGAAGGCGGGCTTCTGCGTTTGAGCGGCCATATTGAGCGTTGCATTTTTCCCCATTCAAAACTATACTAGTGACACGTCTTGGGTATTCTATAGTCTTTGGTGCTACACAATGTTTTTGTACTCCATAATTTATAATATTATATAAAAAGTAATGAGTACATAATGAATGTTACAATCTAAGAAAGTTTAGACCAGTGTTTACTGTGTTCTGGAATATCTGCTCAAACTCAGATATTTATGTGCAAAACAATAATTTAGTTTCTGAAATATAAAATGTGGTTTTGTACTGTATGATGATACAGACAGAGCATATGTGTCTATGACTACAAATACTGACTGATATTTTTTGTTATAGAATTTTTTTTTTTCCTATATGATAATGCACTACATTACATATACTTTGATTATGTTGTGCACTATGTTGAAAATATTCGTTCGTCTTCCCAGGTGTGAAATTGTCACTCACATGGCTTTGATGATAATAAAAAGTGTCTCACAAAAGTTAAAGCAATAGGGTAAACGTACCTATTAAGCTCACCAAAATCTACATTGATATATTTTAGTGCACAAGATATTGATTTCAGTACAAGGAGTTATGTTAAAACAAAATATTAATCTAATAAACTAAAAAAATTATAATATTTTATTTTATTTTAAAATGACAAAAGCATTTCAATTAAAATGTGCATCATTAAATGCAAAAAGTCTGGCTGTGCTTAATGGGTACATTTTTGTACCCTTTAAGCACACCCTTGTTCCCATTAAGCTCACATAATTTTTTATTAAATTCTTGTTCATTTTAAACAACCTTTTTAAAAAATAATTGAAAAATGTTACAAAGTCAATCATAAAATAACAGAACACTAAAATTAACCAACAAGGCATTCAATTTGATCAGTTATATATTCCTAATGAAGTGTCATTTAAGCACATTGCAACATCTAGTTTAGTTCACGTTCAGGTAAGGAACACATATTAAAAAATCTATTTTATAACACATTGTTTTCATTTGTCACACGTCTCCTAGCAAAAATGTACACATTTCTGTGTGAGTTTGTTGTGATCAGAATGAATTTCAAGTTCAAGTTGAGCTTTATTGTCATTCCGCTACATGTGGGGACATACAGTGGAACGAAATGTCGTGCCTCACGGTCCACGGTA